>JAENHJ010000520.1:2895000-3386131 GCA_025330945.1 Mucuna pruriens
TCCAAAGACACAAAGTGTGTCCAAACACTTTATGAGTGTTCATAAGGCATCATGCATCTAAAAAGTTTTACAAGGTCTTCCTACTTATCACAAGATACGTAAAGGACTATAACAAGTACCTAAACTACATGAGGACAATAAAAACAAACTGGATCCTTCTTTTGATGTCTCCTGCCCTCTAAAGAGGTCCTTGCTCCTCTATAAGTCAGCCTCCAACTTTTTCAATCTACCCTTTCGATAAAGGGTCCTTAAAGGCTTTCCCTTGTAGTTCCTGCCACATCCTTTTGTGACTCTTCTTGGTCTCCCTAATTCACATCAAAGGTCAAGTGTTGGTGGGAAAATAACTGTTGATGCTTGAAAGTTGAGGACATAACAACTTCTGGGGAGAATTTCAAGAGACATTCTTGAAATAAGTGCTTTTGTAAGACTTTGTAATTACAAAGGAATGGAGTTCCTAAAGCTCAAGTAGGGCAATAGGATTTTGGCAGATTATACAATCAAGTTGAAGAAACATTGAGATACCTTATTTGTTGTAGGAATAAATTTGGATAGCATTTTAATTGTGTGAAGATTCGTGAATGGTCTACGACTAAAGATCCAACAAGCTATCAACTATCACAAAATTTTCCATTGTTTATCATTCGTGAATAGATGCAGGATCCTTGACAAGGACAACAAGGTGAGGATTGAATACTACAAAGTGTGGACCCTATGAAAAACTAGTAGTTTAGTGATCGAATCATGAGGGTTCAATTCTATCTTATTTGTTTAGTAATCGCTACAATAACAAGAACATTACGACAAGCTAACCAACTAGTGATGGTGGTAGAGAAAGAGTTCTTTCTACCTAAGAGACATAATAATTGCGATCAACATGGACACACTATGTGAATATGCAAGGACGAGATCATGATTCGTGTTAGCTACAAGAAGCAAGGATGCATTAGGAGGGATCATCCTTGTTCCAAGAGGGAGCTGAATATTAGAGATCAAAGTTTACTTGTCATCCAAGTGAACAAATTTATGAGAAATGATGTCCAAGTTTACACAACACTCACAGACCCATAATTGGAAAGACCAATAAATTTACTAGAGAATAAAGTGATCACTAAACATGCCTATAAAGTTATAGGCTAATGGTTGTATCACACTAAAATTGTTAAAACCACATGCATATATATATATAGAGAGAGAGAGAGAAAGATAGACATCAAGTTAGTACAAGGCTAACTCTAAAAGATGAATTACTTGTTAGAATAATAAGATTAAAAGAAAATGGAAGATAAGGATGGAGCGTAACTCTTTGAGTTATTCTTCCTAGGGTAACTCTAATCCATAATCACGAATCATTTTTTTAATCTAGTGACTAAAGCAGAATTACTTATTAGAATCATTAGACTAAGAGAATTTAAATTTAGTCTAAGTATAGTTTATTTTTATTGTTAGGTAATAGGGATGGAGAGTGTCACATTTAGTTGTATCAGAGTAAGTTGATTCATTCGGCCTTGTGAGGGTTATGTGCTTGTCTTGCTACTACTATGTACTCTACAAAGAGTGCTTTGGTAGTATATTGATTAAATAGCAAATTTCAAAATTGTTTGTTTGCTACTAGTGTGTACTATAATAAGAGTGTTATAATAATATATCAATTGAATTGCTTGAATAAGACTTGTTTGTTAACATTGCTTGTTGCATATAGTTAATGGGAGAAGTAATAACTGCTACTAGGCATGACCATTCTATTGCTGATGCTCTCCATGTCGTACCTTAGGCCATGGAGAGGGGTTAGAGTAAGATGATGGAGTGGTAAAGTCCCAAGCACTAGTTAGGTTCTAATGGAACAAACTATCCACGCATCAAAGAGTGTACCACCCTGTAGGTGCACAAAGTTGGTTGTGGAGAATTGAAAGATCTTTTGAGCCATTGATTCATGGAATGTAGAAGGTGACCCTTGCTACCTTCATGATAGAGGTCGAGTGCTGGTGAGAGAATAACTATCAATGCTTGAAAGTTAAGGCCAAAACAATTGCACGGGAGAATTTTAAGAGACATTCTTGAAAGAAGTGCTTTCAAAGGACATTGTAACTACAAAGGAATGGATTTCCTAAAGCTTAAGGAGGGAAATAAGATTGTAGCAAATTATACAGTCAAGTTGAAGAAGCATTGAAATACCTTCTTCATTGTAGGAATAAAGTTGGATACCATTTCGATTGCTTGAAGATTCATGAATAGTCAGTGAC
This sequence comes from Mucuna pruriens, assembly GCA_025330945.1. Taxonomy (NCBI): domain Eukaryota; kingdom Viridiplantae; phylum Streptophyta; class Magnoliopsida; order Fabales; family Fabaceae; genus Mucuna; species Mucuna pruriens. The sequence continues at coordinate 2,897,241 of JAENHJ010000520.1, forward strand.
CAAAGATACAACAATCTATCTATTATCAAGAAATTTGCTAATGTCTATCATTGGTGAATAGGTGCAAGATCCTTAACAAGGACAATAGTAGAGATCAAAGTCTACTTGTCAACCAGGTGAAGAAATTCTTGAGAGAAGATGTCCAAGTGTACATAAAGCTTGTTTCCCTAAAGGTGGAGAAAGGGGTCATTGTCGTTGACATTTGTAACCTACCCTCTGATAATAGAGTTTCACTTTCCATAGATTTAGTACCTTATATAGGACCTTTGCCACAACATCGTATAAGATGTCACCCCTAGAAATAGTCAAGATTAAGAGACAATTAGAGAAGTTGCTAGAGACATAGTTTGTGAAGCTTAATGTGTCATAGTAGGGAGTACTACTCTAGCTAGTCGAGAAGAAGTACGAGAGTATGAGGTTATGTGTAGATTATCCTCAACTAGGTTACGATAAAGAATAGATACCTTACGAGATTAGATGACCTTTTGGAATAGGACCTTATGTCCTTACTTATATAGATTTGTAGTTTTCATAATATATAATATATCCTAGTGTAGTCTTAGATTTGTTAAGAACGTGTTGAGCATCTGAGAGTGGTGTTGCAATTCCTTAGGGACAAGTAATCGTATACCAAGATGCCAAGTATGAGTTTCTCCGTATGGGGTGAGTCTTTAAGTCATGTTTTGGAGGTATAGTTGTAAGTTGTTGCACTTATTTTATGTTGAAGGAAAAGATAACACACAATAAGGGGGGTTAAATTGTGTATGTCTGATTTTTTAAAGTTTTTAGCAAAAATAGGATTAACAAAGGAGTTTAGATATGTCGTCTAAAGGGAGCATCCAAACCAGTCATCTAAAGGCATCATCCAAACCAATCATCCAAAAAGTGTATAAATAAATAAAAAAGGGTAAGAGAGAGGTAACACACAAAATTTATACTTGATATGAGTCGCCTAAGGGAAGATAGTTTCAGATTGACTTAAACAAAACTTGGACCTCACACTTTACATAATTGTCTTCGTTACGCAAAATACAAGAAAAATTTAGTTTTTATTTTATTGTAGGAACATAGAATTAAATGAAAGATAAATAGAATTGAAAAGAAGAAAATGGATAAGGTTTAGAAATGGCTCACCACTTATTTCAGGGAAATTAGATAAAGAGAAATGGAGATTTACCACAAGGGTTGGCTTTGTATGATACTCTGTTTGGCAAGGATGCTCCCAATGTAAAATCAATATCTTGCTCTATCCCCTGATGGGAGGTAGTCCTTGTGGAATGTCCTTGGGAAATGGTTCTTGGATGTTTTTCAGTATTTTTGGAAAACCTACTGGTAAATCTAGAAATTGAGTAGACAACTAGAAACACATGTTAGTCGATAATAGATATAAGGGCTCTTACTTGGCTAACAACACCTTCTTTGCCACTCTCCAATTTTGAATCATTACTTCCCTTCACTCCACTCTCTCTTTTTCGCATTTTTTTTCTTTGGACACTCTACCCCTTTTGGATGCTTTGTGTCCCTTTTGGATGCTCAATCTTTGTTTTTTCATCATTTTTTCTTTTCTCTCTTTTTCTTTTTGCTCTTTTCTTACTTTGTCCCTCTTCATTTTCATTTTCAATTGATCTTCATTAACCTCTTTTGGTGACAGAGGCTTGAGGGTAATCTTCTGTCCATTATGCACAAACAAAAATCTATTAGTAACATCATCATGGGTGACCTTGCGATCAAATTGTCATGTCCGTCCAAGGAGAATGTATGTAGCTTCCATAGGCATTACATCACACATTACCCCGTTTCTATACTTCCCTAATGTAAAGGCCAAGGATACCTGCTTAGTCATCACTATTTTCCCTTACTATTCAATCACTGCAATTCGTATGGCCTTGGGTATGCCAAAGTAGGGAGATTTAATTTCTCTACTAGCCTTACCCTAGCAATATTAACACTATTCCCCCGTTTATTATCAATGAACACAACTTCCCTAAAACGTGGCAACGTGAATGAATATGTTTTCCCATTGGGAATCCTCATCCTCCCCCACCTAAGCACTCATCAAATGTCTCACCATGAGAAGGTCACCCTAATAAGGTGAGTAGCACTTAACAAGTTCTCCTCGCTTATGGACTTTGACTCATCTCGAGAACTTTTGCTATCCACGGCCCCATTGTCTCTCAAAATCATGTTGATTTTGTTGGGACATTTGGAGGTAATGTGCCATTTACCTAAACACTCAAAACACTTGAGACTGTTGATTTTAGACATTGAGACTAGACCTAGCAGTGCTCTATCTTCCTTTCAGCCTTGGGGGTTGAAAGCTCCCTTTCTTTGGACTCTTGTCCTTTTCTTTACCGATCTTTCTCTTTCTCCTTCTCCTTACCCATCCAAATACTAGAACCCCTGGGATAAGCCTTCTTCAAAGTCAGGTGTCTCTTATGTTGAGACTTTACTCAAGTTGCTTGATGTACCAGGCCATCGAGGTATAGTGGTACAACTCCACTACATTGGCTCTTAGCAATACAACCTTTATGTCTTTACAATATTCATCCATGCTTTTCAACCCATGATACATCCTTTGCAATTTGTTGTACAAGTCCTTTACGTATAACACAAACACAAATCTGGACCTTATCTCTCCCCTAAGATCAGGCCATGTATCAGCATGTCTCTTCCTATCTTCTTAAACTTCTCTACAGAATTGATTCCACCACACTAATGCGTAACCAGTGAACTTATAAGTGTCCATTCTAACTTTCTTGTAGTCATCATAGTCGAAGGAGTCCAAAACTTGGTTCGCCTTCATTTCCCAATCTAAGAATACTTCTACATCTCCATCTCTTACAAATGGAGGAATTCGCCACTTAAGAGCATCCAAATGAGCTCTTCGATAATCCTTCATGTTTCTTCAGTCTCGATGTGGCATTTCATCGTGCCTTCTCCCTCTTCTCTCTTAGTAGGTTTCCTCCTTATCTCTCTTTTCTCGCCTATCTCTGCAAGGCTTTTCTTCTTCTCTCTTTTCTCTTCTTTCTCTTCAAGGTTCCTCATCTTGCCTTCTCTCTCTGCATGGTCCAAAAATCCAATAGACTTATTGAAGGGAGGGTACCATTGGCATGCATCTAGTAGGAATTGAACCTACGAAAACCTACGAAATCGCCAATTATGAGTTGGGCGGTTTAACCATTCAGCCATGGGTGCTTAGCGAGAATTCTTGTACATGGTGAATAACCAAATTCCAATTGAAGTGAAATATTTTAGATAAATTAATGCAGTTTAGGAGGATTCGATGAAAAGACATCAATTAAAATCCTAGATTTTCGAATTGACCCTCATCCATGCTCCATTCATCATGTATTCACTCTACACTCATGTATTCACTCTTTGTGGCTTTTCTATAATGTGTACTATTGCCTTTTTCCACTCGACTTATGCGTATGCCTTGAAAAAGAACCAAAATTCTACTAATCAAGTTCTACAATGTAAGTGAAAGCCTTTGAATTTTGTTAACTCTTAAGAATTTAAAGGAAACGAATACTCAAAGACGTGACCTAAATCGTGTCGGGGCGATTTAGAAAGAAAATTTTTATGATTTGATTGGTTTGAAAACTTAAAGAGAAGTCGAATCTATCTCTGGGGAAAAGTCAGCTTCAACGAGTCGGCACAGGCTCGGCCAATCCGGGGAGATTGACCACACCTGATTCGGCTCAGACTGGAGTCGCCACTAATGTTTAAAGGCACGTTAGAGCCCGGGGGATGGATAAGGCAAGTCGGCGAACACGAAGTCTAGGTAAGGAATCAATTATGCATGGGAATGACATATCACCACATCTGCCGACCATCTGGTAGTTACCCTATGAAATGCATGCAATGTAACTTTTACCTTTACTATTAATGACTGGCTAGAACTACGAGAATGCGATTGTATAGAGTCGGGATGTTTGGATGCATAACTTGACAAGAGTAGGCCTCTTGCTCCTATGTACCTCTCCTAGCATAGAGGAATCAAAGTTCACGTAGTTCTGGATGCATGACGTGAGGTACAGAGTCAGAATTTCCATTGGGCGTCCTTCTTCTCGGATACGAACCTCGCTATGAGTGTGCAATGCTTGTTTTGGTATGGCCGACCTTTCTTTTAGGCGTCCACCAGAGTTTGAGACATAGGGTTTGAACTTTCCATTAGGCATGCAACCCTCAAAGGTTTGAGTTCAAATTTGGGACTATTAGGCGTCCCGCCTCGGTGCTAGGTTGAGTGTTTGTGATTATGCATGCTAGGCTGACTCGGATGCGTATTTACTAACTCGGAGCCGGATGGAACGCCATATATGCTATGAAACAGGGGATAGAGGCCGACTCAGTCCTAGGCCAGGGTGAGCTACATGCCTGCCATCTAGAGTGTAATTGACTTGGTCTCAAGATAAGGAGGGCTTCATGCCGGCCATCTGAAGTGTGACCGGCTCAGTTTCAGATTAAGCCGGGCTACATGTCTGCCATCTGAAGTGTGATTGACTCGGTTTCAGGTTAAGGCGGGCTACATGCCATCCATCTGAAGTGTGACTTACTCGGTTTCAAGTTAAGGCGGGCTACATGCCTACCATCTAAAGTGCGACTTTGAGGACGAGAGGGGATGTTGTCCATAGCATGATTATAGTTTGACCAAGAGACTTACTTGGTATCCAGAGAGATGATTGGTACCGTCGCTCGCAAATGGAATTTCTTCTTGTAACACTTTCCTTAAGTCACTGGTCACGCAATAATTCTCCAACAATCTTGCTCTGTATGGTGTACTCTTGAATTCTTGGTCCCGAGTTCTTTGCATTGAGGCCTTTTATAGCCTTTGGAAGAGTGATGAGAGCGTGCCTAATCCTACCACGTGGAGCTACCCCAATCTCCTGATTCAGTTTGTTAACCTTGGCAATCCCAATCTCCTGATGCTCGTTGGGTCCCGTGCCCAATTGTGGCACGTCCCCTGAATTCATGGTGCCTTTCATGGGTAGTGACTGACATGGCATGTTCCTTTGATGTGATTGATAAGGATCTCCATTCTATTGGTAGATGGGGACCTAAGTTCGCTCACGTGGCTTCATTAAGGGGCTTCCTCACATCCTTAGAGGATCTGATGACCCAAGACCTGTGAGGTGGCATTTTCCATCTGAGGTGGCTGATCTTTCTTGGTTTTTCCGACTTGGCCGACTTCGTCAGCATTGAGCTGGAGCTCCCAAATCCGGCTTGGGCTGGTTGTGGCGCGCCTTGCCAATTAGGCTGAACTTGAGTGAGTGGCTGATGTTGGACTTCCTTCGCATGGATTGGTCCGTTGACACGTGCCTGCCATTTTGGGCCCTTCTCTCGGTGGAGGTAGACCGAGTCGGCTAGGCTTCCTTCACCAGTGGGCTGGTCTAGCTCTTCTCGTCTCTTTGGCCTAGTTTGGGTCTTTGTAACCTGGCCAATCTACCCATGAGTCTTTCCTTGGATTGGGTTGACATTGGGTCGGACGAATTTGAGGTCCTACATTCAAAGACAAAACTAAGAAACCAAATGAAGAAAATCACTAAAAATAATAAAAATGGAAGCTCACTCAAATTAGGAATCACAAAACAATTTACAAAGACTAAGAATTAAAAGACACTTAACAATTTTGCAGAAAAAATCGAATAAAATTTTCATTGTCCAAATCGAGCGTATAAACTGCTATGGATGATCGTCTTAGAGTAGATATCTAGAATTGAACATAAGATAAAAAGAATTGAAAGGTAGAAAATGGATAGAGTTTAGAAATTACTCTCTATTGATTTCAAGGAAATCATATAAGAGGAATCGAGATTCGCCACAAACCTCATGGAGAACTTGATGAAAATTAAGTGTTCTAAACCAAGAATAAGACGAGAGAAACTCTCTCAATTTCTAATCCAACAAATTTCATAGAATAAACTAAAGTTGATACAAAGTGCCTAAGATAAACAATTTATACATGTACAAGGCGCAAAAGCATTTGAATGATTCTAAATGGGCCTTGGGCCGTTGCCCATAGTGGAACTCTTGCAAATTAGCTAGCTAAGACATGCCCGGTGATCGTGCATCCATAGATGGAACATCCTAGTAGACACGTTCGATAGACCCAAGCGTCGTCCAAGGTCTAGAGTTTCCCCAAGGAGTCTTCGTCCAAAGGGAAAAGTCCCATGGGGTCCATCCTCCAAAGACACCTTCAACCATCCAAAGGATGTCATCGTCCATATGGATCGTCCAAATGATCCATCATCCATACAAATCGTCCAAAGACGTTTATCGTCCAAAAGGATTGGGTGTCATCTAAAGGATGTCCAAAAAGAACCCAAGGTTGTCGCACTGTACTCGTTGTCCATAGAGGACGTCCAAAGGGACTAAGTGCGTTGAAAGGCCTAAACTATGCCATCCTACTTATTATAAGCATTGAAATTAAAACATACAAAGCACCTATGCTATGCAAGCACATGCTGTCAAAATGTAAACAGTGTTGAGCCCGTTTTGGACACTCCTTGCCCTTTAAGGAGGTCGATGTTCTTTGGACGTCAGCTTCTAGCCTCTTAAACCTTCCCCTGGTTAAGGGACCTTGAAAGGCTTCAACTACCTAATGATCAATGTATTTCCCTTGGTCTCCTTGGTTTGTATCAAGAAGTTAACTACGCATTACCTTGACTAGACTACAAAGATACATAAAGTACTCCTTAGTGTAGTTTTTGAAAAAAAACTAGAGTTTACCTTCAAATCTCGTGAGAGTTGCTTGGAGCCTTAGAGACTAAGGTTATGATTGACTACAAACTACCATATGTGATTATATAGCTAAGCTAAGTGAACCATCCAATCCTTAGAGGATCTTTTGAAAGTTTGGTTGTTAGGACAAAGTAGTTGTTGGTAGAATGCCTATCTTTACTAGTGTTTTCTTTAATGTTTATGTCACGCAATTCTTGGGGACAAAAATTCCTATAAGGAGGATGGAGTTGTAACATCCTAGTTTTTTTTTTTAATTTTTATTATTGTTTCTAAATATTCTACTTTATTAATTATTATTAATAAGATGTTTAATTATTTTATAATTAAATAAATAATATTTTGGAAGATACATAGGTTGAGTTTTAATTAATTAAAGTAAGAAAAACAATCTATTTAAATATGGAAAAAACTTAAGTCTCACGTTGAACAACATAAGCTCATGAATCACCTCCTTTTCCTATCTAAAGAGTGAGATAGCTTATGTCCCGCATAAGGCAACATGAGCTCATTCATCCTCTCCTTCTCTTATATTAGGAGTTGGATACAAAACAAAGGAAGGCAATAAAGTCTCCAAACAAGTTAGGATTGATGCAAAGCGTTGAATTAAAATAGTTTAAATCTTTTTCATCTCATAAAGCTTCTACAAGACATGTATGAGCCTTTGTTTGGGTTTCACATGGGCTAGCAAAGGGAGTTATGAGACTAATTTTGGACTATATAAAAGAGTGATCATAGAAACTGGAAGGATATCTATTGTTAAGTTAATTTTGCTAAACACCACATTTCAATTCTATAGAGTTGAGGAAGGAGAACCTCTAGAAGAAACCCCAAAGAACAAGAAGAACAACCTTGAGGAACACATTTTCTATGTCTACACTTTTCTAGAAAAAGGGGAGTTAGAAATCTTGCTCAAGGGTATGAGCATCATTATGGGTAGAGGGGTTGACCTTAGACCCTGCTTAGTGTTTGTGTTTGACAGTGTCTGTCCATCGACAAAGTGATTAGACATTTTTATGCTTAGTTCTTGTATTTGAAATGCTTGTGTTTGATTGCCTCTATCAATTGATAGGGTATTTAGTTGTTTTCCTAATACTTGTTGTGGTTTCTCATTTGTGTCAATTGGTCGAGTACAAGACTCTAAACCTTGTGGTCATGAGTTGAGGGTTTTCCTAAATCATAAAGTTGTGTGCCTTGGGTTATGCAAAAGGGGGTTGAAGTCCCTAGATCAGGACTCTTCCTATTGTTAAGATTATTAATTATCATATAGTTAATTTTGTAAACTGTCTGTTCTTGGTTCTCTTTGAAAAGGACTAAACTCCCTAAATGATTGTTTTTTGTTTATATTGTTTGTTTGTCGAACTAATTGTGCAACTGTTTATGTTTATGAAAATGTAGAAAAACCATGGGTTCCCTTTTAGATCCAAAATTTTTGGCAAAAATCAAGAAACTTTAAATAGTAGGCCATCAAGCACGACCATGCTCATGAAGAATAAGACGTGCAATTTGTGCACGCCCTTGCAAAATATGTGCATGCTTATGCAAAGTCACGCTAATTGTGCATGTTTGTGCTGCCCTATCTGGATATAACAAATTGTATGTTACAATTAAATTTTTTGCTTATCTGTCAACCTATGTGCTTCTGCAAAATATATTCTTTTTGTGATTGCTAAAATTGCATGTGAATGATGATATGTGATATAAAAATGACTAATGAGTAATAAGGATAAATGAGAAGGGTGACTGATAATGCTTAGTTTATACCCCTTATAAGTCTTTAGATGGGTAGAATAGAATATAGATAATAGTTAAGAATCATGTATCAACTAAGATTTAGAGTTCCAAGGTTAAACGAAGAAAAATAAAAATCTAAGCTTAGTCATTGATTTTAGCTAACAAAAATGCAAGTCTTGTTTTGCAGGTCAAGAGAGAATCTCGACGAAGTCAAATCAGCTAGAGGAAGTTGTCTAGGCCAGACGAAACTCTCCAAGCCGACTCCATCCCTACTAGAATAGACATCCCAATAGAGCTCGAATGCGTCCCGGCCAAATGAAGCCAACTCCGTGATGCTGACTCTATCATCAACAGTCAAGATGTCAACTGCGGTAAAGTCGACTCTGAAGGCCGACTCTGTGCCAAGGTGATATTCGCATGCCGATTCTCGACTGGATGCCGATTCCAGACCGAATGCCAACTTCAAAGCAAAGGCCAACTCCCATCCAAAACTAGATCCATCCCGGCATCAATAGGCCGACTCCACTTCAACAAAGATTCAAGCATGTGTAAAATGTAATGTAGCACGTGAGAGTTTAGGAAAGTAGTTAGAGTAGTTATTCTAGTATTTCTATTATAGTCAGGCAGTTAAAACCGTTAAATCAGTTATTATGGTTATAGAGTTAGTTAGGATACATGTATAACTAGGATACATCTATATATAGTAAATATACACTAAATTTTTATTGTTTAAAATAATAATTTTATAGAACATATTGTAAAATATAAATTTCAAATATATATTATAAGGAGAAAATAAACTATTTACTAACAATGTCAAATTGTTTTACATTGTTATCTGCTTAAAAAATTACAATTTATGATAAGTTTGTAACTTTACCATGACAATATGTGATTGGACAGCAGAATAAAACTATTTTATATTACAAGTATAGGACCATTAAACTCTATCATAAATAAATAAATAAATATATAATAATAATAATAATAATAATAACTTTAACATATTTTATGATAATTAATTAATTAACTATAATTTATTTGATTTGATTTAATTAATTACTTGATTAATTTTTTTTATTTAATTATTTATAAAATTATTAACAAATTATTTTTTTTACAAATAATAAAGTAGATATTTATTTTTCTCTATTTATGATATAAAGAACAAACAAAATATATTTTTTATTTTCTTATTTTTAATAAAATTACATTATATAAAAAATGGATAAAAGAAAAGAATACAAGAGAACCTAATATTTTTATACTAGACGTATAAAATCCCCTTTACCTAATGCTTTAAACTAAAATGTATAAAATAAAGAATAGAAGGTATCAAAATATTCCACAAACTGAGAAATTCTTTTAAAAAAAATTAGTTGATTTTTTAAAATAAGAAAAAAAAAAAAAAAAATATATATATATATATATATATATATATATATATATATATATATATATATATATATATATATATATAATATAGTTACTATTTGAACTTATTTATAATTATTTTATCTTGTATTCTTTATTATATACGTTTTAATGTAAAAACAGTATGTTAGTACATATTTATTTGACTTTTATATTTAACTAATAATATATTTCAGTAAATATATAATATCTAAAAATTTTCATTTTTAAATTCTTTTGTACAATTAATTTTAAAAACTTTTAAAAATAAATATCAATTAAAATATGATTAATTATTAACAAATTGTTGGAATATATTTAATTATATATATTAGTCATAATTAATGGTCTTTAAACTTACACATGCGTCTATACGCATATTAATCTTAATAATTTGACAGTATTATATATTATAAATTTGTATACCGTAAACTTAATAACCGTGCGGGGAACACTGTAATACACTAGAGATTGGAGTGGAGTCATCGGATCAAAGTGGAGAAGCAAAAATTCATTGCTAGTGGAAGGTTATGAAAAGAGTCATTTGACTTTTGAAAATTTCTTTTAATTTTAAAATGATCAATCATATATTTTTTACAATTCAATTATTCAAATGGCCTTAGTTTATTTTCGTTCTAGAGGCCTTAGTTTTGATTTTAAGGCAGGATTACCGATACAATTTATTGTATTTTTGGTAACATAAAAATGACCAAAAAAAAAAAGTTGGAAAACAAATTCAACATACTTACCATTTATGTGTTTGTTAAAGAATTATTATACTTGTAAAGCAAGGTAAACACTAAATGACATTGAAGTTTATTATGAGTAGAAAATTTCTTGCCTTTACAATCAACCACAAGAAATATTAGAGGAAATAGGAATAAAAGGAAATTTATCATACCATGCATATTTAAATTTGACAATATTTTTAGAGATAGATCGACCACCGATAAGAAGACACGAATGATCTGAAATCCTCAAAAGGAAATTTGGGTTTATGGGTTCTGCACTTTGAAGTCCAGTACAATTCAATATCACATTCACTTGAGAACAAAATGGACACGTGTTGACGATAACCACAAGCCATTCTGGGAATCTTTTTGCAACTAAAGCACCAGTTTTAGATTGGCTAACAACAAGATCATTGAAGGAGCATTTACTATAGCCTGAAACCATGATGCCGAGAGAAATTAAGAACAACAATTATAAAAATTTGGTTTAATTACTTGTTTGATCTCTATATACTTGCATCTAGGGATGAGAATAGGTAAGTTTTTCGATAGGCAATATGACCTATCCTCTTTAAATCCTAGTATAACCTAGCTTTTTTTTTAATAGAAAAACTAAGTTTGGGATTTTAAAAAGGTCTATTTATTTAAATAGACTAGGCTTGAACTTATAGAAAAACTTACTAAATCTAACAAATCATTTTAATATAATATTATATTTATATATTTAATATTTTAATATTTTTATACCAAAATAAAAAAAAAATTATTCATAAAAATAAATTATTATTGTTAGCCTATTTAAAAATAAACTTATTTATCTATTTAAAAATAGGTCTATTAGTCTATTGAACTTGATGGCTCATTTAAAAAACTAGTGTTATTAACTTATATAAAGGTCTTAATATAAAATAGACTTTTAAGTAAACTAATAGGTTAGATTAGACTCTTAAAAAGGCTATGTTAGATCTTAAATAAAAGTTTTTGATAGATAATAGGTCACGCTTATGTCTTGAATTTATAAAATACGTTAGACCTATTTATGCAAAGCCTAGATTATTCCCTTCCTCCTAATTTGGTCTCCCAAATATCCTGTAATTTACAATCAAATCTTCCAATCAACAATATATTAATTTTTTTAATGGAAACTCTTCAATTGCTGACATCATACTAATGTCAACAAGATGTGGCAAATAAAAAAGGTGAATAATATTAACAAAGTGGTGAAACTGATACTCGATCTCATGGTCCAACACATTAAAACTCATTCTTCAATAACTAAACCAAATATATTATCAACAAAATACATGAAACTTATATGATATATACCTTACACTTATAAATATTAAATAACATACATACTTTATACTCAATATAAATATAAGGATAAGTATAGATATAGATATAGATATAAATGTAAATGTAAATGTAAATGTAAATGTAAACGTAAATATAAATATAAATTTCAGGTATTTATTGATAGCATATTTGGTTAAGTGATTGAAGAATGAGTTTTAATATGTTGGATTGTGTGATTGAGTTCTAATTATACTACTTTGTTAATATTTTCCTCCATTAACAGAAGAACCTGATTGCTCGAGACCCAATTCGAACCTGAGAGACTAAAAGTGCAATTATGTCTAAAATAAATAAAAAAAAATAATTTATGGCAATTTTAGATGACTAATTTTTATATTTTGTGACAGTTTTACTTAATGGAATTTAGACACACTTCAAGGGAGGGACCAAAATGATATAAAAAATGTATTTGTGAGAACTAAAATTGATAGTTTTAAGTATAGGGACCAAAAGATAAAGATAATACAAGTATAGAGATTAAATGAGTAACTAAACCTAAAAATTGTATATTTCATATATAGGGAGAAAACATTACCTTGAGAAATGAGGACAAGGAAGAGAACAACATTGAGAATCTTCATGATTGAATCAGCCATTTCGAAACAAATGTGCTTTAATAGGCAGAGTAACAAGTATATTATATAAAAAGTCATACATTTATTAAACATATTTAATATTTATTCAATTTAATGTATATAATAAATAAAATTAATATATATTAAATATAACCTGTATTATATTTATATAATATTAATTGTTCATAATAATATAGTTAATATAAATTAAATCTAACCTATGTTATATTGGCTTAAATACGTTTTAGATATCTGCAAATATGGCTTTCTCTCATTTTAATATTTGTCAAATTTTTATCATTTTTAGATCCTACATTTTTGTAGTGTCCCTTTTTAATCTTTATGACTATCCCTAGTTAGTTTAGTGCTAGCATAACTAAAAAAATGAATAATATTAATTGAGATGATTAAGACAAAATATCAAGTATAATGTTCAAAAAGTCATACATTTATTAAATATATATTATATTTATTAAATCTAATATATATGATGAATATAATTAACATATATTAAATTTAACCATTATTATATTTATATAAATATTTATTATTTATATAATACAATTAATATACATTAAATTTAACATGTATTATATTGGCTTAAATACATTTTAAGTCTTTATGGTTCTGCTGGTTTTAGTCTTTGTAAATTTTTTTGTCATTCTAAGATCCTACATTTTCTTAGTGTCTCTTTTTAATTATTATAACTAATTCTTGTTAGTTAAACAAAATAAATAATATTCATTGAGATAATTAAGGCAAAATAGCAAGTATATTATTCAAAAAGTCATCTATTTATTAAACATATATATTTATTAAATCTTATTTATATAATAAATACAATTAATGTATATTAAACCTAACATGTGTTTTGTTGGATTAAATAGGTTTTGAAAATTTTCAAATATAGCTATACCTGGTATTAGTTCTAACAATTTTTTTTTGTCATTTTTATAGTTTCTTTTTTTAGTCCTTATCACTAACTCTAATTAGTTTAGTAGTGCGATGACTAACAAAATAAATAATATTAATTGAGATAATTAAGATAAGGTAACAAGAATATTATTTGAAAAGTCATATATTTATTAAACATATATTATATTTATTAAATCTAATATGTATAATAAATAAAGTAATATTATATAAAAAAATACAATTAATATATATTAAATCTTACCTGTATTATATTTATATAATCTTAATTTTTTATATAATACAAATATATATTAAACCTAATATGTATTATATTGACTTAAATATGTTTTTGGTCCATGAAATTTGTCATTTTTAGATCCTTACAGTTTTTTAGTTTTCCCTTTTTAGTCTTTATTACGAACTCTAGTTAGTTTAGTGCTGACATAACTAATAAAATGAATAAAATTAATTTAGATAATTAAGGCGATAAAAAATATTTTAACTTAAAATAATTAAATTATTTCTAGGTTCTCAATTCAATTAATTAATGTATTTATCATTTTATATAAATATGATAATTATATATAATTTACTTTTATAATTTATTTTTGAATATATTATGAATGGTAAAAGAATTACTTTTTAATAATATTAATTAAATTATATGTAATTATCTTATTTATATAAAAAAGTAAATACATTAATTCTACTACCAAATTAAATAAATATATTAATTAGATAGATAGATAGATAGATAGATAGATAGACAAACAGATAGATAGATAGATAGATAGATAGATAGATACATAGATAGACAGACAGATAGACAGACAGATAGACAGAGAGATAGACAGACAGATAGATAGACAAATAGATAGACAAACAGATAGATAGATAGATAGACAGATAGACAGATAGATAGACAGACAGATATTTAAATAGATAGATAGATAGATAGAGAGAGAGAGAGACACACACAGAGAGACAGAGACAGAGAGAGACAGAGCTACTCTAAAAGGTGAGTTATTTGTTAGAAAAATTAGATTAAAAGAATATGAAAGATAGGGATGGAGCGTAACTACTTTATAGTTATTCTTCCCAGAGTAACTTTAACCCATCATCACCAATCATTTTTTTAATCTAGTGATGAAAGGACAATTACTCATTAGAATCATTAGATTAAGATAATTTAAATTTATTGTAATTATATTTTATTAATATTGTTATATCAAGGTAAGACTATGTCACATTAAGTGGTTTCAGAGCAGGTCGATTCATTTGACCTTGAGTGTGTTATGTATGTGTCATACTATTGGTGTGTACTCTAATAATAGTGTTCTACTAGTATATTGATTGAATAACTAAATTCAAAACTTGTTTGTTTGTTACTGTTGTGTACTCTGATAAGAGTGTGCTACTAGTATATTATTTGAATTGCATGTATAAGACTTGTTGGTTTGCATTACTTGTTACATCTAGGTAACATAGGAAGTAATGATTGCTAGTAGACATGACTATGCTATTGTTGATGGTTTCCATGCCTTGGATTCCACCATGACAGGGATCAGAGTAACGTGATGGAGTGTTTGAGCTCCAAGCACTAGTTAGATTCTAATGGTAAAAGCTATCAATGCTTCAAAGAGCATACAACCCCGTAGGTGCACAAAGTTAGTGTTGGATAATTCAAAGGTCCTTCGAGCCACGGCATGGATGGACATGTAGATGGTGACCCTTGTTTCCTTCATGACAAAGGTTGATATGATATGAATTCTAGAACTTAGGATTTGGATAACTATTGATTGGAATCATTCTCGTGGACTATCTTAACTCTACCTGTATCCTTTACACTTCACAAATGCTATGATTGTAACTAAAATTAGAATAGGATTTTAGGACTTTTGGAATTAGTAAAGTAAATCGCAAAATTAAAGATAGGATAAAAGGAATTGAAATAGAAAAATGGAAAGAGTTAAGAATAAATGAAAGTCACTCTCTTAATTCTTGAAAAAGAAAATATCATTCAAAATTATACAAATCTTGAACCAAAGTTCCTAAGTTCAGCTATTTATACAAGGAAAAAGGTTTCCAAGTATTCAAATTATCCTAACTAGACCTTTGACCACAAGTCGTAAGCTAACTCTCGTAAACCTTCCAACAAAGCCTTGCCTAAGGATGTGCATGTCAGCAGCTAAGTTAAATGGCTTCCAAGTTTCGTCTATGGCCTAGAGTTGACCTAAAGAGTCTTCGTCCAAAGGCAACTAACCCAAGAGGTGCATTCCCTAAAAGGGATCTTCCATTGTGCAAAGGTTACCAACGTCCACAAGAAGCGTCCATAGGCCTCAACGTCCAAACACGTCAACCAAATGGGTCGTCTGGAGGACACCCTCATCCAAAGGCTTCACAAAACCTCCAGTAGGCTTCATATGTCACACTAAGCATGTCATCCAAATAGAGCGTCCAAACATGCGAAGTGTGTCCGAAGACTCTACGAGCACTCATAGGGCGTAATGTGTCCAAAGAGTTTTACGAGACCTTCCTACTTATTACAAACTACGTAAAGGACTATACACAAGTGCCTAAACTATACAAGGACAATACAAACAAATTGAATCATTCTTTTGATGCCCCTTGCCCTTTAAAGAGGCCCTTACTCCTCTATATGTCAGCCTCAACCTTTTTCAATCTGCCCCTAGATTGGGGGTCCTTGAAGGTTTTTCCCTATAGTTCCTGTCACGTCCTTTTGTGACTTTTCTTAGTCTTCCTGGTTCGTACCAAAGGTCAAGTGCTGGTGGGAGAATAATTGTTGATGCTTGAATGTTGAGGAGAAAACTATTGTCGGGAGAATTTCAAGAGACATTCTTGAAATAAGTGCTTTTGTAGGACTTCATAGCTGCAAAGGAATGAAGTTCCTAAAGCTCAAGTAAGGAAATAGAATTTTGGTAGATTATACAATCAAGTTGAACAAACACTGAGATACCTTCTTCGTTGTTGGAATAAATTTGGATAGCATTTCAATTACATGAAGATTCGTGAATGGTTTGTGACTAGAGATCAAACAAGCTCTCAACTATCAAGAAATTTGCTATTGTCCACCATTGGTGAATAGATGTAGGATTCTTGACAAGGACAACAAGGCAAGGGTTGTACACTACACAGTGTGGACCCTATGAAAAACTAGTAGTTTAGCGATCGAATCATGAGGGTTCAGTTCCATCTTGTTTGTTCAGTAACCACTACAACAACTAGAACACTTCGACAAGCTAATCGGCTAGTGATGGTAGTAGAGAAAGAGTTCTTTCTACCATAGAGAGGTAAGAAGTGCGATCAACATGGACACACTATGTGAATATGCAAGGACGAGATCGTGAATCGTTTTAGCTACAAGAAGCAAGGACATATTAGGAGGGATCATCCTTGTCCCAAGAGTGGGCTGAATATTAGAGATCACACACACACACGCACACACACGCACACACACACACGCACACACGCACACACACACCTTATGTCTTATATTTATAAAATAGCTTATGTCTTATGTTTATAAGAAAGGAGGAAAATATTAACAAAGTGATGAAACCGAGACTCGATCTCATGGTCCAACATATTAAAACTCATTCTTCAATAACTAAACCAAACATATTATCAATAAAATACATAAAACTTATATTATATATTACTTACACTTATAAATATTAAACATATACTTTATACTCAATATAAGTATAAGTATATATATATATATATATATAAATGTATGCATAAACATAAACACAAATATAAATTTCAGGTATTTATTTATAGTATATTTGGTTTAGTGGTTGAAAAATGAGTTTTAATGTGTTGGACATTGGGATTGAGACCTAGTTATTCTACTTTGTAATATTTTCCTCAATTGGCAGAAGAACATGATTGTTGGGGCCAATTAAAACCTAAGAGACTAAAAGTACAACTAAGCTTAAAATAAATAAATAAAACACAAAATTTGTGGTAATTTTACATTTTCAATGTCTATATTTTGTGACGGTTTTGCGTAATAGAATTTAGATACACTTCAAGGTAAGGACCAAAATGATATAAAAAAAATGCATTTATGAGAATTAAAATTGATAGCTTTTAAGTATAGAGACCAAAACATAAAGGTAATACAAGTATAGATATTAAATGAGTAACTAAACCTAAAAATTTTATGTTTCATATATTGGGAGGAAATATTACCTTGAGAAATGAGCACAAGGAAGAGAATTATGTTGAGAACCTTGATGGTTGCCATTTCGAACAATACAAATGTACTTTGATAGGTAGAGTTGCAAGTATATTATATAAAAAGTGTAACATCCTAAAATTTATTTAATTATTTTTAGAAATAAATTTTATTATTATTATTATTATTATTATTATTAATTTTATTTTAATTATTAATTGCTGCAGGAAATTATTTTATTAAATAATTACATTTTGAAACTAAAATGTTATTATTATTATTATTATTCTTAATGATGGCAAAAAATTAATTTAATACTTAAATATTTACATTTAATTTTATTTTAATAGAGGAGTTAATGGTTTTATAAACTGATGAAGCATTAATCTGAATTATTTTCATTTATTAATTTAATAGGGGTTGACGGGCGGGTCAGGGTTGACCCGACCCAATTACAATATTAGACAGGGGGTAATCAGTTTACCCCAATTTGTGTTTTGCGTGTCAGACAGTCAAACCTGTGTTTTGCGTGTCAAACAGTCAAACCTAGAGGAAAGAGAACACAGATCTGCAAGGAGGAAGGGCTAGGATGTTCAGATCGTCCCAGATCTGCATCAGATCATCACTGTTCTTCGCATTTAAGGTACGGGGAAGATGGGTTCGGTTATATGTGAATGCGGGGGTGTACGAGTAGTGAGGACAATCCCTAAGTCCCTCTAGGATCTAAATTCTCAAATTTGTTTGGTTATTATGTTCTAAAAATGTTTTAATCAGTAGAAAAGATTCGCCAATATGTACCGTGGTTTTGGTTGACTTAATTGATAATGTAATTGGTTGCCTTTAGTGTGAAGGAAAACCTATAGAGGGAATCCCAAAGGAGCAAAAAGAATGACTTTGATGAACATATTTTCTTCATTTTGCTTCCAAGTATGCAGAGATGTCAGTTCTATCTCACTATTTGGGTTTCATTTACATAAGAAAGAGCAGGGTCTTTCCCAGGGCCCTTACTAATAATTGTTATTGTATGGTATCTTGTGGCATTTGAAGGGGATTAAATTCTTGGATTAACGTTTTGTCTTAATGTGATTTTCGTTTGAAATTGTATGGTTAATCGTCTTTGAAATTGTATGGTTAATCGTCTTAATTACTTGATTCTCGTGGTTGCTCCTGGTTATTCATGGTTGAAGTTCAATTTGGGACTCTTGTGTATAATGGTGAAATTGGGTGGAATTCAATGGTGTTTTATGTGCGTTTTTGTGCGTTCTTATAAATGATTTATGGTAATGATGGCTAAATTGATATGATTTTGACATGATTGTGGACTGTGTGAATGATGTATGAATCATGAGAATGAGAATGTGGATGTGGATGAGAATGCATTGAGCATGGACATGAGATGCATGAGAAGCCAGACATGGCTATAATACCCTGGCCATATGTGGTGTTTAACAGGAGACCCTGGCCAAAAGTAGTGTTTAATAGGGTGGACTAATGATGGGGAGTATTCATATGCATGGGCCATAGGTGGTGTTTAACCATGCTACACACCGGCCATAGGTGGCGTTTAATGGTTATGTAGAATGTCTTCGCACGGGCAATAGGTGGTGTTTAACTGTGCGACACACCGGTCATATGGGGTGTTTAACGGTGTGGCCATCATTAGTGATAACTAAGGGGATTGAGGAGGTTCGCCCATGGTGTGGAGTTCCAAATCGAGACTCTTAGGTGTGGTGATGAGCATATGCATTGTGCGAGCATGTGCATTTTGTAAACATCAATGGAATGTGATCGATTTTGAATGCGATGGAACGTGTGATTGATATATGTGTAATTGTTAACTGTTACTAATTGGATACGGGTAATGGGTGGGATTTGAGGTACTATCTGCATTTATATATGATTGAATGTTATTTATCACTGTACTCTTTTGTGGTTTTCCTTTAGGTAATGTCCAGGGGCACTCATGGTGTCGAGTTTTGAAGGGGCTCTGATTAGTGTGACATCGGGGCTTGAAATTTAGAATAGTTCTATGTCTTTTGTTGTTTGAAGAGCTTATTTTAGAGATGATAAAGACTTTATTTTTCAATTATAATATTTAGATTTAAAATCTTGTCGAAGGCTTTATACCTACTTGTTTAATGACCATATGAACCTTTTATCCTTAATAAGAATTGTGTTTCTTTGGTTTTAACTATTACCTTGTCTTTCTTTTTATTTACATTATTATTTTAATCTAAGTATTATGGGTAGAAGAGTGTCACAAAAAGTCACATATTGTTTAAACAGATATAATATTTATTAAATATAATATATATAATAATACAATTAATATACATTAAATCTAACTTGCATTATATTTATATAATATTAATTGTTTATATAATACAATTAATATTTATAAATCTAACATGTGTTATATTGGCTTAAATACATTTTAGGTCTTTTAGTATTTACAAAATTTTTGTCATTTTTAGATTCCATTTAAGATATTTTTGTGTGGATACAAATCTAACACTTGTACTAAACAAGAAAAAATGGAAATTTACATTTAAGAGAGTGGGGTAAATGCCCCCACTAACTTTATAATTTTTTAATATATCTAATTTAAAATGCAGTACAAAAAAACAACTTATAAATGTTGTTTCACAAATTCATTCCTAGTCTTTTTTTTTAATCTCTCAATTAAATGTTGTTAATATTTTTTATGTGTTTTGACACTATCTTTTTAATTAATTAAAAAAATCTATTTTAACCATTTTAAAATATCTTTCTTTTATTTTATTGATATATACAGAGAGAGAAAGAAAGAGAGAAACTTTTAAGTGTCAATCACTTTTAATTTATCATATTAAATCTTAAATTTAATTTCAATGATTTTCTCAAAAAGATTTTATCAATAGTTAAAAATAAATTATTATAGATTCTATATTAGAATGTATTTACTTATTTTAATTTTTAATTATAATATAATATATATATTAAAAATTATTTATATTTAAAATTTTTAATTTATAAAAATAAACATTTATTATGTATGAAGTATAAACTAAAATATTCCCACAAAAGGAACTAAAATATTAATCTATAATGTAAATATTTTCTCCACATTTAAAATTTTCTAGATCTGTCACTAATGAGAAATATTATAAAAAATACTTTATATGTATTTTTTTTAATATATTTTATATTATGAATTAAAATTTATAACAAAATTGTCTTGAAGAGAATGAAATTCATTAAAAATTTAGAGACGTGTATTTTTTAATAATTTTAAATAAATTTAAATGTTTTAAAAGTGTTATGAAAATATTGTAAATAAAAAATAAATTATATAATATAATATAATACCGAGGAAGTAGAATATACAAGGATAATTATATTTTATTTCATTTACATTGACCAAAGATAATAAGATAAATTAATTTTTTATTCTATAAATATTTATTAGATTTTTTGAAGATCAAATTTTTATTAAAGAAATCAGATTTCATCAATGCATTATTCGACCGAATCAAATTTAATCTAATAAATTATAATTTTTTTTTTGTCTTTTTTTTATGAATTATAAATTTTCTATTAGTTGTAGGTAAAGATGATGTGTTAAGTTTATGTCCACCCTCAAGAATATCTCCCTACATTTTTTTAGTATTCCTTTTTAGTTCTTATCACTAACTCTAGTTTAGTTTAGTAATAAGATGACAAACAAAGCAAATAATATTAATTGAGATAATTAAGATAAAGTAGCAAGAATATTATTTGAAAAGTTATATATTATTAAACATATATTATATTTATTAAATCTAATATATATAATAAATATAATTAATATTGTATAATAAATACGATTAATATCTATACAATTAATATTTATTAAATCTAAGTTGTATCACATCTATACAATATTAACTTCTTATATAATACAACTAGTATATATTAAATCTAACATGTAGTATATTGCCTTAAATACGTTTTTTAAGTTATGGAAATATGATTTTATCTTATTTTAGTCCTATCAAAATTTTTTGTCATTTTTAGATTTTTATATTTTTTTTATTGTCCCATTTTAGTTCTTAGAATTAGTTTATTACTAATATGACTAACAAAATGAATAATATTAATTGAGATAATTAAGACAAATTAACAAGTATATTATTTAAAAAGTTATAAAACAATTAATATATATTAAATCTAAGTTGTATTATATTTATATAATATTAATTTTTTTTGTGAGACAACTAATACATATTAAATCTAACACGTATTATATTACCTTAAATATGTTTTATAATCATGCAAATATACTTATTAGTTCTTACAAATTTTGTTGTCATTTTCTTATCCTACATCTTAGTTGTCATTTTTTTATCCCACATCTTATTAGTGTTTCTTTATAGTCCTTATAACTAATTTTAGTTAGTTTAGTGTTGACATAACTAATAAAATGAATGATTTTAATTGAGATAATTAAGATAAAGTAGCAAGTATATTATTTGAAAAGTCATAATTTTATTAAACATATATTATATTTATTAAACCTAATATAAATAATACAATTAATATATCTTAAATCTAAGTTGTATTATATGTATATAATAATAATTGTTTATATAACACAATTAATATATATTTAAATCTAACATGTATTATATTGTCTTAAATACATTTTAGGTCCCTTTAAATATGATTTTATTAGGTTTTAGTTCTTTCAAATTTTTTTTGTCATTTTTAGATCCTACATTTTCTTAGTGTCCTATTTTAGTCATTATAATTAACTCTAGTTAGTCTAATGTTGACATGACTAATAAAATGAAAAATATTAATTGAGTTATTTAAAGAAAAGTAGCAAGTATATTATTTGAAAATCCATACATTTATTATATATATATATATATATATATATTATTTATTAAATCTAGTATATATAATAAATAAAATTACTGTTATATAATAAATACAATCAATATATATTAAATCTAACTTGTATTATATATATATAATCATAATTGTTTATATAATACAATAATATATATCAAATCTAACATGTATTATATTGGCTTAAATATGTTTTAGGTCCATGAAATTTTTGTCATTTTTAGATACCTATATTTTCTTAATATCCTTTTTAGTCTTTATCATGAATTCTAGTTAATTTAGTGCTGATATGACTAACAAAATGAATAACATTAATTAAGATAATTAAGACAAGAAATAATATTTTAAATTAAGATAATTAAATTATTTCTAGGGATTCAATTCAATTAATTAATGTATTTAATATTTTATATATATAAAGTAAATACATATAACTTACTTTTATAATTTATTTTTGAATATATTATGAATGGCGAAAGAAATACTTTTAATAATATTAATTAAATTATATGTAATTATCTTATTTATATAAAATAGTAAATACATTAATTATACTACAAAATTAAATAAATATATTAATTAATTTAATTACGCATATAAAAATAATCTAATTATCTTAAATTAAAATATTTTTTATTATCTTAATTATTTTAATTAATATTATTTATTTTAATAATCACATCAATATTAAACTTATTACCATTAGTGATAAGGATTAAAATATGACAATAAGAAAATGTCAGTATCTAAAAATGACAAAAATTTTACAAAAAGGATTAAAACAAGGCAAAACTATATTTGCAATGACCTAAAATATATTTAAGCATGTTATATTTATATAATATTGTTTGTATTTTCTCAACTTATACACATTATTTTTTTAAAAAAATCTATAAAAATTGAAGTATATTAATTTATTATAATTTATTAGAAAAACTTAATTAATTTTATTTTTTGTATTTTCTTCTCTTTAAAATATTTATAATGAATTTTGAGGACAAATTTATTAAAAAATAACCTAATTGTAGTGAATTCTGCCTAATTTTTATATAGAATTTAATAATCATGTATTTTCGATTTATATTGATATTCAATCACAAATCATCATATTAAATTTATTAACTTTTATAATAATTATCTTTAAAGTCATAATAACAGTTATTTATTATTAGATTATAATATAAAATTATTTTATAGTAGTAGTACTTAATTTATTTTTCTTTTATGTATTTGAATTTTTATTTTTTATCAAAGATATATTTCTAAAAACTTTGAATTACTAAAAAAAATAAAAATAAAAAAGAATGCCAGTGAACTAGTTTAAGAATTAAAAAAATTAAAAAAAATAGTTATACAAAGTGTTAGCATTAAATTGGATGACATTTTTAATATATTTTATTTGTCAATTTCCTAACTAATATGGTGAAAACCGTCGTTAACAAAACTAAAAAAATATATATCAAATCACTTTTATGTTTTTAATATAACAAAAATTTTGAATAAGTACTTTTTATTTCCAACTTTTGTTTATTTACATGTTCTAAAACCTTAAAAAGAGAAGCATTGTGTTCTGAAAATAATGATGACAGCAAGTAAAAGTAAGAGGGAGGGTTACAAGGAGGACATTGATTTGAGAGTGACAACGTCAGATACAAATAAAGGGAACAGACTGTGATAGGTTACAGTAGCTATTTGTCGATTTTTCATTGGTTACCTTTCACTTCAATTCCCTTACAGACACACAATGTGACGTGCCAAACTCAACAGTGCTACGCTCATTTACGCTGTGTGCTCAGTGTGCTGTGCTGCACCATTTTCATGCGTCCTCACTCACATCAAAATTGATTTTTCACTGTTTTATTGGAAGACCCTCTTCAATAATTTCACTTTGTTTCCTTTTTTCTATTATCTTATCTGCGTGCATTTACGTTAAATGTAATTTAGTTAATGATACGTGTGGATGGTGGACGAGATATAATACTGGTAAGTCATTTTTTAGTCATTGGAGATATGATAAAATATGTATTATATTTTTAATCATTTATCATATTTTACTTATATTTATATTCAAATATAAATTTAAACATTTCATACTTAGATTGGATTGGCAGTCACTCTATTTCCAGTTAGTGAAGACAACGTATTGGCTTACTCTTTTGATTTCAAACAGAGTTCATTTAATGCACACATGTTGTAGTGATTCCAAACAACCCCTACCCACCTTATGCGACAACCTTTTAGGATGGACATTGACCAGTTCATCATTCCATCGCATTTCAGAGAATTGGTGGTTGATCCTTTTGATGAGACACAAGACCCCTACATAAACCTGCAAGCCTCCCAAACTCAGGTGTACATCAACAAGGGGGATGACACCATTAACTGCAAGCTCTTCCCAAGAACCTTGAGGGGAGTCACCATGCAATGATTCTCAGGCTTGCCTCCTAGGACCATCCACACTTTCAACGACCTCGCAACGACTTTCATATCACAATTCACTACCAATCGTGTCAAAAGGCTTGAGGTGATCGACTTGTTTGATATTAGGCAGGCTAAAGGGAAGAGCCTCAAAAAATACTATGCATGCTTCAATAACGCAATAGTCCAAGTCAATGACCTAGACCCAAAATATTTCGTGAAGGCCTTCCAAAAAGGTCTAAGGGTTGGACAATTCAGCGATTCCTTAGCCCTAAGGCGACCTGCAAGCATGGGAGAGATCAGGGTCAAGGTCGAAAAGCACATTAAGGTAAAAGAGGATCAAGCCGATAAGATCCGTGTTGAAAGGGACATACCCACAATTTCAAGTAAGGCTAATTGCACTCACTCTGGGAAGGCACACCACCGCCAAGGAAGCAAGCCAGACGCTATGACAACTCAGTTCACCTCATTCAAGCTCAAAAGGCGTCATATCCTGAAAGAAGTCTATCACACACAATTGTTGGACATCCCCCTCACCAACTGATTGCTAGTTAGGGTTAACACGAGACGAGTGGTGAGAGTTCCATCGCAATCATAGGCATACGACGAAAGACTACAGGACACTATAGTCCCCGATCGAGAAATTGATCCTCGGCGGTCACTTAGGACATTTCGTGCAAGGTTGAGACAAAGAAAACACCAATGGTCACGACCCCTCGGGATCTCTCCACGCCAAAAATGAACAAGGGAGAGATATGCAGACCGAGGGCAAAAGCCGGAGCAGGGAGGAAAGAAGTAGAGGCCAAGATGACGGCAGACAAAGAAGTAGGAGCTGAGAAAGGAGTCGGAGCATACAAACAACCCCCCCCACTGGGTAACCATTGCAACAATTTCAAGAGGAGGAACAACTATAAAGATGTCCCAGTTAAGAAGGTGAAGGTATGTTCAGGAGGTAATGACTATACAAGTCGAGAGAGCCCATCCTAAGGATCATGTCATCTCCTTTTTGAAAGTCGATTACAATGGCATACAGCCACATCAGGATGACCCGATGGTAATCTCAGTTGTGACCGTAGATTATAAGGTAGAGCAAGCACTTGTTGACCAAGGGAGCTCGGCCAACGTGCTTTTTTTGGACAACCTTCCAAAAGTTAGGTTTACAGAAATCATATTGGAGGCATGTCCTGGGATCCTTATAGGTTTCACAGGAAAACAAGTGGAGATTTGAAGGACGGTCAATCTACAAACTACTTTTGGTGCTGGACTGAATATGAAAATCGTTCTCATCAAGTTCACGGTTGTCAACGCATGGGCATCTTACAACATTATCCTATAGCCAATCGTGTTGGCACTATATGGGTCAATCAACGCATAGCTCAACAATGTTACAACACCAGTTTGAGGGCTAGAAGTAAAAGGGCGGATATAGCCAACAATGGGTATACTACAAAAGACTACAAAACATTATAGTCCTTGATTAAGAAATTGATCCTCAGCTGTCACTTAAGACATTTCATGCAAGGTTGAGACAAAACAAACACTGATGGTCACGAACCCTCGGGATCTCTCCACGCCAAAAATGAACAAGGGAGAGATATGCAGACCGAGGGCAAAAGCCGGAGCAGGGAGGAACGAAGTAGAGGCCAAGATGACAACAGACAAAGAAATAGGAGCCGAGAAAGGAGTCAGAGCAAACGAACAACTCTCCCTCACCGGGTAACCATTGCAACAATTTCAGGAGGAGGAACAACTATGAAGATGTCCCAGTCAGGAAGGTGAAGATCACGACCAACCGAAAAAGCACAGCCAATTTTCCAATGCCTCAAAAAGAACGAAAGGTTCCAATGGACGGAAGAGTGCAAATCATCTTTCCAGGAACTAAAAGCAATGTTGGCGTCACCCCAAGTCCTCACCAAGCCAATGGAAGGTTCACCAATAATTGTTTATTTGTCTATTTCTTATGAAGTGGTCAATGCAGCTCTAGTCCAAGAAGCAGGAAAGAACCAACACCCGATCTACTTTGTTAGTAGAGTCCTCTAGGGCATTGAGACTCGATACCAAAAGATAGAAAAGGCTGGCTTAGCTTTAGCCATTGGGGCCCAAAAATTAAGGCCATATTTCCAAAGCAACTAGATAGTCATCCAGACCAGCCTTCCTTTCAAGCAAGTTTTGAGAAAGCCTAATTTGGCACGACGAATGGTTGGATGGGCAGTCGAGTTATTGGGATTTGATTTAGCTTTTGAAAAAATAGGTCAAATCAAAGCACAAGTGTTAGCCAATTTCATCACAAAGCTAACTCCGGTCAGGGGAATTGAAGAACCCTCCAAGGAATGGACACTATCAGTTGACGGAGCATCAAATCAAAGAGGTAGTGGAACCGACATCATGTTAGAAGGATTGGACAAGGTACTGATAGAACAATCCCTTTGATTCAAATTTAAGGCAAGTAATAACCAAGCTGAATACGAGACACTTCTAGTCGGGATGAAACTGGCTAGAGAAATAAGAGCTTGGTGTTAACGGCCAAAAGTGACTCCTAACTGGTGACCGACCAAGTTAACAATGAATACCAGGAAAAAGACCCGCAACTAATGAGGTACGGGACATGGCATGAAGACTGGAAGCATCCTTCAAGAATTTCACCCTCCTTCATGTACCTAGAGACCAAAATGAGTGAACTAACCTATTATTCAAACTGGCTAGCACACAAAAGGGTGGATTCAACAGGTCAATCATCCAGGAAATAATTAGCCAGTCGACCATTGACGTGGCAAGTGTGTGCCCAATCAGCCACGTCGTCCCATGGAAGAATCCCATAATGGCATTTCTCAAGAAAGATGAAGTACCAAATGACCCACTAGAGGCCAAGAAGCTCAGAAAGGAAGCCTCAAAATATGTCCTAATTGTCCAATAGTTGTATAGAAGGGGATTTTCTTACCCCCTCATGAGATGCCTAAATCCAAATGAAACAGAGTATGCCATGAAAGAAGTTCACGAAAGGGAATGTGGAACCTATATTGGTGGTTGGGCCTTGGCAAGCAAAATAACCAAGGCCAATTACTACTGGCCGACACTAAAATAGGGTTACATGGAGTTCGTGAGAAGATGCCACAAGTGTCAACGATTCTCAGACTTACACAAACCAGAGCTCCTTCACTAGGTAACGTCCCCATGGCCTTTCCATACTTGAGGAGTAGATATTTTAGGGCCTTTTTCCCTTGGCAGTCGTACAAGTTAAGTTTCTCATTGTGGTTGTTGACTACTTTACCAAATGGGTGGAAGCAAAGCCGGTTGCCACGTCTCAGTTGAAAGGGTTAAACGGTTCTACTAGAAAAAGATCGTATGTCGCTTTAAGCTCCCAAGTGTTATAGTATCATAAAATGGTACATAATTTGCATCGTAGTTAGTCGTTGATTTTTGTTCACAACTTGAGATAAAATAGTATTTTACCTCCTTCAAACACCCATAGTCAAATGGTTAGGAAGAATCGACCAACAAAGTAGTCCTCCCAAGCTTATAAAGAAGGCTAGAAGAAGCTAAGGGATGATGGGCAGAAGAATTATCTCAAGTACTCTGGTCATACCATACTACCCTTCACTCCACCACCCAAGAAACTCCATTTAGATTAATATTCAGGATGGATGCAATGATCCCAATAGAAATTAGGGAGTCATCCCCAAGGACCTCTTTCTTTCAACCAACCTAGAATGAGGAGGAGATAAGAGCAAACCTCGACCTACTCCAAGAGGCCCAAGAGATATCACACATCAAGGAATTTGTAGCCAAAGCAAGAGCAACTCGGTGATACAACACAAAGGCCTTCCCAAGAAAACTCAAAAAGCAAGATTTAGTGCTGAGAAGAGTCCTCAAAGATAGCATTGTCAACAAATTAACACCATTAAACTAGGAGTAGGGCGTGGGATCACTTACCCCACTTACGAGTTCTCCAAGGAAGCTCCCCTCTCCCACTCACTGGTACTAAACATGTAAGGGGGAACTACCTTCCTCTATCACGCTAGAGAAACCCCCCTTCTTCTAAAGAGGGACTGGAGATTACCTCTACATCCCCCGAAAGGAAGGTATATTGCCCACCAGCAAGAGCTATTCTTACGGTAAGAATGACAGGGGTCAGTTCAAAACCAAACCACTATCGCCATGAGAAGGAAGCCCATTAGATATTCACTAGAGGATAAAACTAAAAGGACAAGGGGAAGGAAAAGAGAAAGAGGTAGTACCTTTGTTCGTGCTGGCCATCAAGAACGATTGAAATAGAGGAGAGTGCTAGAGGCAAGACCACAAACCACGGAAAAACAACAAGAAAGGAAGTGGAAGACAGATGGTGTGAAAAACACATAATGAAATGTCACTCAAGCCCAACCAAGATTCAAAAGTGGAAAGGGAAGAGGGCAAAAAAGTGAAAGCCCAAGCAATCTAATCCAAGGGACCACGATCTAGCAATTACAACCCCACTCCCCATCCAACGGTTGGGAAACCGGAGAGCCAACTACCATCAATAGATTAACATGCGTCACCTCCCCCTCATTACCATGCATGGGAAAGGTGCAACTCATCATCATGACAAGAAAACCCCCATGCATCATGCGTAGCCAGAAAGGCATGTCCCTCAAGGCACATAACATTAACCTCAACTAGACAACAAGACGCCACTCCTTTAAAATGTCCTGACACATTTTGACTCCTGAATAGGCTAGAATGACCCACATATCACTCAGCACTTGGGCAAAAGGGTCAAGTACCGGTCGAATGACACTAACTGGCCGAGAAGTAGTTACATCTAACCACGAAGCTATCTAAAAACATCCATCACTCTATTTGATGCTTGTGGGACTATGGACCAGGCTAGCAGTTAGTCTATTCCCAGTCGATCAAGACAACAAACCAACTCACTCTATTGGCTCCATACAGTGCTTATTTAATGCCCTTGGGGAAAGCTGCCTGACACCAGGAGACATGGGCCTAGATAGCGTGCCTCTAGGTAGAGGGCGCCTCTCTCCCTCCCTGACCTGGAAAACCTACAAGAGGCAGAGGTGACGTTTGAGCAGAGTCTAGGGGAAGTTTCCATGTTAGGTCCCACTACTCAAGGACAGTGACCAGTCTCTCTCTCTCATTCCCTCTCTCCCCGAATGACTATAAAGGATGACCAAAGACTATCACCAAGAGGGATTCTTTTTCTAGACACAGATGTCCACTCTATAACTGAACTCCCGGATATAAACGTGAACAATACTATACATATTAAATATAAAAAAGAGCTTATATAATCACAGCTTACTATCATTAAATTATACATCATTATCTATAATAAATTTATTGACTTTTATAACTATTATTTTAAAAATCATACCAACAATAATTTATGATTACATAACCATATAAAATTGTTTATACGATTCATATATGACCATTAAACTCTATTAAATATTGTCTCAATATACTAACATTGCGTTGGTTTGAGTAGAATTGAGTTCATATCCTTAGTAAAATATAGGTTTTAAGCTTTGTTAAAGTAAAAAAATATATATATATATAGATAAGAATAGAAACTCCATTTTAAGAGTCAATCAGATTTTCCAGTAAAAGTTAGTCATAAACAAAATTAGTAGATATTTTATACTTATAATATAATAAAAAATATAAAAATAGAGTTTCATATTATTTTAAAATATTACATTTTAAGTTCATATACCTTTCCACATAAAAAAAATATTTCTAATATTTTTATTACCTTGTATTATATACTCATTTTATTTTATATTTATCTCTCTCTTTTTTAATTTTCTTCATTATTGTAATTAAAAAAAAGGTGTAGACTTGGTCGTAGACAAGTAATTTCTCAATTATTAATGCTTAATATTTAAGAGTGAAGAGTGACTCGTCCTGAACTGTTCATCACGTTTGGGAAAGGTGTAGTGTTCCGCCCACTCATATACTCAAATCCTAAATTACATTGACATCTTGAAGAATAGGTTGTTGATTTTTTCATTATTTTTTTTATTTTCGATAACTACTATCATTAATATTAAAATTTTCAATAATGTGGAAGTTTAAATTCAATTAAATTTTTATATAGAAGATAAATTGAGAGTCAAGACACAGTTCATAGAATTTTATATTTCTGTAAGTTATGCAACAATATATAAAATTATGAATTGCGCAATTCTCCTCCATCTAAATTGAAAAGAAACTTCGAATTACCATCCACAAGATTATATATACTCACATAACGTAAATCCCAGCACAATTGATATGCGACTGAATATTCTCTTTATATTTGCAAGTAGAGAACTAATTTAACTTAATGTTAGGCATATAAATTTTTACAAATTTTTTATATTATTAATTTATTGAATTAAGTCAAGCTCGGTCATAATAGTTTTCATTAAATCCAAACTTACAGTCAAAGGTGAGAGTATTTTTCAAAAAAATACTATATAGATAGATTGCATTTAAGTGTCATATATATAATTAAAATTTTTAGAATTAATGACCATTCATAAAATAAGATGTTTTTTTTTATATAAGTTATTATATTATAAGTACGAATATCCACCTATTTTATCAACGACTAATTTTTGTTAAAAATTTTAATTAAGTAAAATCTCTTCTCTCACTTATAGATATTTTTGTATTTAAGAACTTCAAGCTAAAATCAATCTTATTTTCTTTATATACAAATTATAATAACTATATTGAAATGAATTAAAAGGAAAAGAATAATTATATTGAATAAGGATGTTTTTAGAAAATTTTCTTTTACTAGATTGTTTTTAAATTGTTTTCTTCAACGAAAATATTTTTAAAGATTTTTCTTAATATCATATGCTAAATACTAATAATTTATTAAACTCAAATAACTATAATTTTTAAGTTAAACTCAGACTCTTAATATATTTGTATCATAGGTGACAAATATTCAATAGTTCTATATATGTATCATTTTTGCCTTTCCTTAAATTCATCTAATTTTTTTTAATCGTTTACTTAAAAAAACAAAACAACTTTTTATGCATGGCAAACTATTTGTCATATATATATATATATTGACAAACTCTTAGGTTATAAGTTCGTTTCTTTTTCTATCGGAAATTAAGAGTTCATATCTTAATTTCCTTTATCTGATTGAGTATGCACTTAAAATTTCTTGCATTGAAGACAAAAGTTTTACAGAACATTTGTGAATGAGCTTATAGATATTAAATAATTAAGGTTTATATTTGATGCTTCTTCACAAGAAAAGTCCATCAATATATGATAAAATTGGGTAATTCAATGAAAGGCAACAAATGAAATATAAAGAATATATTCCCTAATATATAAATCCATCACATTTCTTATTATAAAGTAAAATTTATATAAATTGTATATATTAACAGTGCGAATCTTATTTCCATATAATAATTCGAATTTATAATTTATCAGTACTATAAAAAAAGAAAAGAAAAGAAAAGGAGACGCCATTAATTGGTTTCTTCCTTGCCATCATTAACAGGAAGTGTGGTGGTATTATACGCGGTATTGGATTCTTTTCTCAGTCATGCATGTTTACCTGAACCACCTCAAAATTTGCAATTGGTAAAGTAGAGGGACCCATTGCAAACCTAGCTCTAACAACTTCTTTTATTATATATCACTACCATACCTCTCTTTTTTTTATTGTTATTATTATTATTATTATTTTACATACCACACACAATCTTGTTTAAATTATTAAAATTGTAATAACTAATAAAAATTAAGACTTAAATTCGAAAACTGTTATATATATTATTATCATGTCGTGTCGTCATCATTCTCGTTGTGAATTAACTAAATAAAATATTAGTAGAATAGTTTAATTATAACCTATGAAATGAAATGAAATGATAATAGATAAGCGTATATATAAATATCTCTAGTAAAGTATACAAAGATTCAAATTAAGAATATTATGATAACCTGAATATTGATCCTTGAAAAAGTCATCTAATCTGTTGCATTTTTAAACTGTTGATGAATTTATCAATTATTGATTATATAAAAATTATAACGATACGAAGATTTCTTAATTTGAAAAAAATGTGCTCTATTATTATTATTATTAATTATAACATGTCACTTTATTTTTACTTTATATCTATTTTTAAAAGTCTATATAAAATATAATAAAATAAGTTTTTTTATTATTTTTTATTTGAACTATTTTCTATAGAAACTTTGTAATTGATTTGCCTCTATTTTTCACGTACGTCTCATGATCCATTCTTAGATACGAGTATCATATGCGAAGATCGTCCAAGCATCTAACAAGAAATGGTGGAGACAATTGTCCCACTTCTCAATTGTGGGGTTTAATTAGAATGAGCAAAATTCAGTTATTCTTCCAACAAAGTTTGCTTATGTGAATTATCGATTTTATTACTATAATATAATTGATAAATAATTATGTCTCTTAAATATAGGGATTTAATCCAAAATTCCAAATGTATAAATGAAAGGACATTGATTAGAAGAAATCATTAAATAGATATCAATACTTCCTCTTAATGTGAACGTACAACTAATGACAAATATGCTCTTTCATGTCAACCACTAATGACAAATAATTTAAAACAACATCAATACCATCTTATTTTGATGGTTAATTAAGTGCTATCAATATATTACCTTTAAATATTATTTTATTATCATTCTTATGCGAATTTCATTTTAAAATTAATGTAACTTCAATATTATCCTATGTTAATAACATCAGAATTCTCCATGCATCCATGTGATTCTGTGAACATTAACAGTCTTACAATTATCAGTGTTACAATTCTTTAAGCATAAATATTTTCTTCATATACTAATTAAGAAAATTAAATTTGAAGCCAAATCTAAAACAAGAATGTTAAATGATATTGACAGCACTATAGGACAAAGTGGATGAAAGTGCTTGTCAGTTCTTTAAACAACCCCAAGAGAAAAGTATGTGGGTCCAAAGCTTGTTGCGCTTCTTCTCTTTGTTTTCATTATTATGCCGAGTTGTTGACCTATCTAGTTTCTTTACAGATATATTACATGCCACACCCAATGTATAAATCTTAGGTCAAGTAACATAAAACATAATATTCGCTAATTTAGACAAACAATTTTATATTATGTATAGAAAGATGCTTCTTTTTATCATAATTATCTTAAAAATCACTAGTGATTTTTAAGTAATTCTTGGTGACTTGCAAATCTCAAAGTAATGTAGGGATTGGTCTATAAAATAAAAATTTATTGGATAAAAGTGGAATTGAAATAAAAAAAAATACATTTTTCCATTGCTGCGAGATCAAAAGTGGTAAATAAAGTTAATGTAAAGTATATATAAATAAATTTGATCTAAATTATATAGAATCGATGATGAATAAAATAAAGAACGTTCTCACCTATATGATGTCCAATTTTTATTATAGTACTTGGTAACAAAAAGTTTTATTAATAAATAATACGTAATATTTTATCTACGAATAAAAGATTGAAATGAGTATCATCTTTTCTAGATAAGACATTTCATTCATTTTATATTATTTTTTATTTTGTTTGAGATAATAAAATTGTAATCCTACATATAGTTATATTTTTTTATTATATGAAATTTGTAAATTTAATTGCAAGACATCAAGATTAGGTAGTTTCACGCTGAAAAAAAAATTAAAAATTAGTTAATTAAGATTTAATAGGCAATAATCCTGATTCATGGAAGTAAATATTGAAAACAAATATATTAAATTTTAATCCATAATGCATAGAATCACTAATCCTAATTCTGTCGAGAAAGCATAATGATTTTTTAATTAATTTTGTGAAATAAAAGCATGAGATATTGTTTTGTTTTATACAAAATGTTTATTTGATTAAAAAAGAAAAAGAAAAAAATCAGCATTAATTGATGATTCCCACTTGAAACTAAAACATTATTGTTGATGAAGCGGTTAAGTTATTCTATTGACACTACACGAGAAGGGAATAAATACCACATGGCTAGGAGTTTTAGGAATATATGCCAACTTCATTTACCATTGGAGGCAGAATACCTAACAGAAAAGAAAAGAAAAGAAAGCTTCAACAGCTTTGCAGATTCTCTTGATTTTGGATAAAATTACTTTCAACAACTAAATTGTAAATGAGTTTATCAACTATTTGAGTATGATTTGTTAAATACTTTATCAACTTTAAATTAAGCTCAATTGTATCAATTAAGTCTATGTTTTACAACCTCAACATTAATAACTCGTTTATTTAAATTTATGAAAAATTTACTAACATTTTTTATTAATATATTTATTGCAGAAATATGTAGAATTCCATTGAAGTATTATTTATATATTTATTTAAAATTTTATTTACTAGATTGTTAAAATATAATAGGTTACGATGTTTGAATTCTATATACTATCCATTAAGCACGTCTTTTTATTTATAGATTATCACTACTATTAAAATATTTATTAAATACTAAGTTGATAAAATTGAAAAATAATTTTAAAAAAAATTATAAAAAAATAATTAAGTTATAAATAAGTTAGACCCAAATTTTACTTTTTTTTAAACAAGTTAAACTCAAATTTTCAATTAAACTCATTTAAATAAATGAATCAAATTTGAGTAATTTATTTTTTTCATAAGTTATGCCTAAACTTTAAGTATACCCATATTAATTAGCTACGCATTTCTTTCAACACATTTTTTTATTTATTAAAAACTAAAAAATTATGAGTAGAATATTAAATAAGAAGGTTTACAAAATTTTATAAATTATAATTAATAATAAAAAAAATGTGGTAGAATTAATGTATTGGTAACTTTTTTCAATTGCTTATTCCGCTTTGTAGAGGAGGTACTTTATAGCAGAAGGAACACAAATCCAAATGTGGCAAATAAGCACATGGGATGGTTGCTTCTTCATTTCAATTCGAACAAGGTTTTTTGTGAATTGAAGTACAAGTATTAAAGCTCCAGAACATTTCAATGGTGAAAGCAAACCCAAGTTGAGTCTTTCAGTCAAATTGGTACTAAGGCCCAATTTACCAATTGGGTCTCTCGATTATGGATCTGGATCAGAATAAACATAAAAGAACAGGTTCTAATTTCGTCATCATCTTAATGGAGTTAATTACATGGATATCTCTATTTATACTACTTAAAAAATTTTAAATTTATTATAAAATAATTTTATGGTTAATTTTAAAATTAATAATTAATTTTTATTTAATTTCTAATAAAAGTAATTAGGTACAAAATTACTATAATATTGAATGGTAATATGAAATAAGTAGTAAATTAGGTAAGAAAATAATTTAAGTTAATTTTTAGTAAATTTTTAAATTTATATTTATTTTCTAGCTAATTTATAGTAGTAAGAAGTATAAATGAATATAACTTAAATTTAGTTAGAAAAAATAATATTCTAATTAATTAATAGTTAATTAGCTAAGATTTAGTTACTAATTTAAATAATAACTGAAATTAGTAGCAAAATCAAAAAATCTTTAGTAATTAAAATTTTCGCTGTTTATATTTATATTTTTAATCAAAAATACACATCGATCTCTTTTATATGATTATCAATTTGTTATTTTTAAGGATATTATGTGTGTAGTCATATATAAAACTTAGAGAGATTTGTATAAATGTTTAAACAATTTAATTGTCATGTAATGTAATTATATTTACCTAATCAATCGATAAAAAATCATTTTTAGATAATTTTTAAGATGGTTATTATAAAAATAAATAAATTTATTACATGAAATGATGATACATAATTAGATTTTCAGTGTAAAAAGAAATTTACATTATTATTTTATTTAAATTAAATTTTTCTGAAAAATAAACGGATGTCAACGTGTAAAAATAATGTATAAAGAGAAGAAGGTGTAGTTTTTAATTAAAATATGTAAGTATAGTGAATTCTAAATTTAAGAGAATTCAATGTAAGTATTCCATATAATAATAATCAAACATTTCAATTGATTATTTAGCTAGATTCAAAGATTTGTTCAAAAATGAAAAAAATTTTATATATATATATATATATATATATATATATATATATATATATGTATGTATATATATTCAAATAGAAGGGAAGTTAGATTTCCATATCAATTTGCTACTAAAATTTTAAAGTTTGAAACCTTATTTTTAAATCCTAAAGCCTTGTAGCTTCTGGACAGTGTTGAGTTTTAAGAAAATTTTAAGTGGTAAAAGACTTAGCTAAAGATTTCATAAGTTTAGGCCTAATAATCTTCCATTAACATGATTTTTTCTGAAAACAGTGATTAGGATTAAAATACCCTAATATAGTGGTTTAAACTTAGGCTTGAGTCCTAAAAAAGGTTTAATAAATTATTTATATATTTAAGAAAAAGATAGCTTAGAAAGAGCTAAACACAACATGGTTTTGGCCCAAAACTCCAAATTAATTTATAAAGTGATAATCTTTAATTTTAAATTTTATAAATTAAATATATTGATTCTGAACTAAAAATGTCGAAAATTGAATTTATAGGTATTATTGGGTATTTTATAATTAATTGTGTATTTTATACACATTCTAGCTAATTATATATTAATAAAGTAAAAATGCAATTCACCTCAAAATAATTTTTGAAAAGTTCTGAAAAAATTTATAGGAATATAAAATGACTTCAGTTGCTTAAAATAAAAATTTTAAGTTAAAACAAAATTATTAGATTTTATTATGAAAGAAGGATAATTTGCCGATTTCACAATAATTAAATTGTGTTTAAAATAACAATAATTATTTTAATCTTTTCAAATTAAAAGATTTAAAAGTTTGTACGTAAAATACTAATGATCTACGTAAAATTTAAAATAGCGTTCATCATCCGTTTAAAACAAAGAAAACAATGAGCATTGAAAGAAAACTCTATTGTGGTAGGAGTTGTTTAGTTGGGCTTCTACACATTGTTAGTAAGAATTATTTAGTGGGTTCTTTGCTTAGCAAAGGTTGTTTGGTAGGATCTCTAGGTTAGTGACAATGATTAAGTAATTAAATACAATGAAGTTAAAGGTGGTTGATGTGTTGTTGATGGAATATAAATTCTTATGTGTATGAATCCATGTTATCGATGTGATTGAGTGTGTACGTAATTTGGGACTTGCTTAGATGAGACCTTCAACTTGGTGCAGGAAGGCTAGTAGAGATTGCTCATATAGGATCTTACAAAGAGGTAGACGAGTAATCATATACATGAGGTCATTACAAATTTTACGTTGTGATAAGTCACTATCCACATATATTTATTTTGACGTACTACTATTTCATTTCATTGATCAATTACCAATGTCACCCCAATGGTTATGGCATGTGCCACGTTGATGGCTCGATGGTCTCTATTGTTGTAGTACTATACTACCATGTTAAGGACAACATTTAAACTAGTTGCTTGAATGTTGAAAATTTCCATGAAGTTAAATCTGCATACATCACATGATTGTCATAATTTTCATATTTGTTTTGTGTGATTGTTAATTGGTAATGATTATACGTGTATCTATTATTTGTGACTTACATTAAATAATTATATTTTGCTTGAGATGCCAATAAATTCTAAGTGTATCTATTTTCATTTTCATAAGTTTATTGTGACACCCTTTACTCCACGGCCTATTTACTAACATTTAAGTCAATTAGTTAAAGGAAACAAAAAGAACTTCTAAAATATCATACGACATATTGGTAATAATGAAACTCATCATAAATTTCATACGTCAAAAGGATAAAGGATTCACATTTCTAAAACCTCGTCAATGGAAATCTAAAACTCAACATAAACATGAACCTACAAGCACTCCAAAGGCCAATCCAACTACTCAAGTTTAAGAACATAAAAATGTAACTAAACTTAAAATATTTCCAATCCCGATGTCATAATTCTATCAAAGCAAACAACCCAAAAGAAAATCACTAAAGAAACGACAACATAGAAGCATCAAAAATTGTCTTGCTCCTGCTCATCTTTACCTACAAATGGCGTTAAGCCCAAACAAAAACAAGACAAACAAGACAAGAGTGAGAATATGTCTCACTACTATTAGGGAAACCTCGGCAAGGCTGAGTTGCACACACACCACCACAACACATAAGATATAACACACACGCACCTACAATAAATATTATGCATGTGTTATGATAGTATGCATTTTATGCTCTACTCCATATGAATGTAGTACCAACTTTACTCAAAAAAGTAGGCTAACGGCAATACTTCTAGACTTTTCCTCTAGAATTTGTCATACTATGCTAACATGATATCCTCTAGTAGCACGTTAGAATCTACTCAACTTTTACCATGTGCCTCGACTCATGGTATAAGTCGCGACCATTAAGTTTTCATACCAAGTAGCCCTAGTAGGTCTAGTGACCTTACTGCTTTGCTTATGTCTACTTTCTCTCACACCAGTTAAAAATGTCACACGATTCATTTTCTCATTTCTTCCTCTTTAATTTGGGATGATAAGGACGATGCTCGCTTACCATAGGATAGGTACCTCATCTCACAACCCACATAGTAAGCATCATTATCACCCCCACATGGGACTAAGTAGCTCACCTGATATGTGTTACCTAAGTCTTTTCCTTGCCAACTTTTGGCCTAAGAAACTCATTCAATAACCACTCATTTATTACTCTTCTTCATATCTTATACTCGTTTCTCAATGCAATGATAGTTATATCACATTCAAATTCATACACAATAGTATATAAAAGCAACATATCAACACATTTCTAATTCATAACAAAAGAATTTATTCTTTAAGTTTGCATCTTTCACTTAGTGAACTCAGCCTCTCACTTAGTGAATTAGAGTCACAAGGAGCCCTACACTACCATTTGCCCAGCAAACCACTCATTCTTCTAGCAAATAGGTCACTCTCACTCAACGAAGCTCATTACTTGCTCAACGACGAGGACTACAAAGAGTCTCGACCTCTAGCTCGCTCAACAAATCCCATATTTGCCCAGTGGAAGGATCCACAAAGAGTTATTGCTCTCTATTCTCACTCTCACTCAATGAGACCACCACATACCCACTGAACAGGAGCAATAGAGAGTTATTGCTTTTTGTTCTCTTTTCTCACTCAACAAGACCAATGTTCACCCAATGAACAAAAGTCTCAAAGAGTTATTGCTCTCTGTTCTTCTTTCTCACTTAGCAAACACTCATGATAGAGAGTTTCAACTCTCTATTTCACTCTCTCACTTGACGAGCCTCCCTATTCACCCAATGAATGGAGCCATAAAGAGCTCCAGGGTCACATCCGCCCAGCAAATCTCACGCTCACCTAGCAAATAGGCCAATAGAGAAGGGATTCCCTTTCTTGACGTATTCTCACCCAATGAGGAGCGACAAACAATAGTTCACAATTTCGCAATTTTTGTAGAAACTAAACCAAATACTCAAAATCAAACAGGAAAAACTTAACCAATCTATGTTCTCTTATTTCTATAGTTTTAGCACATGAAAACACACATAGGACAACAATCAATTGCATCCAATTTCATTTAAAATAGGAAATCCCCAAAGTCAACCAAAACCCCAACACTCAAGACAACCACAAAATTAATCAATTGACAGAAAATTATCACCCAATTTCACACGAAATTTACACACAAGACACATTAATCCAAGGGTTTAATCCCTCTTGATATACCACTAAGAATCATGTAAAAACAGGGGTCCTAAGGACAACTCTACTACCCATATTACGTAAAAGAAACCTAATAGCGTGGTAGAACTTATTTCAGTTCGTACCTCGTACACAAAAATGACATAAAAACAACCTTCAAGACTCTTCTTGGTGATCCTCTAGTGCTCCCTCTATAGGTTCCTCTATTTCTCTCTTTGTTGTCAAGGAAAGGGTTCAAAGAGAAAATTAACTCTACAACAAATAGCTCTATCGCCTAAGGGTTGCATCTACTCTTTTAACGAATCACGCACCAAAACAAGCATAAAACCATTTTTTCTATTTTATTTAATTAAAACTCTTTTTCAACCCACATATATTATCCTAAATAAATTTTATTTAATTTAATGACATGTATAAAAGTATTCAAACACTTGTTAATATTTATAATAATAATAAAACAAGAATATTTACAAATAATAATAAATAATAAGAAAAAAATGGGGTGTTACACTTACCTTTGCATGCTTAATTGTGTATTATTGATTGTGATGATTGTGACATTGTGCCCACGAGAGTAAATGACGAGACTTCATCAATAGGTGAGACCCTTCAAGGTTGAGTTCCTAGACACTACAGTTGAGGATGTCAAAATGTGGATCAAAGATTAGAATACCTTCAACGAGCGTGGTATAGGGGAGAGATAACTATCTCCTATACACTCGCTAGGATTCCAATATTTTCTTTCATGCTTAATGTTTCTCTGGAGTTTTGTTTGCCCATTGATGAGATGTGGAGAGTGTCAGTTCATACTCTTTGAGCCATGTCACACTTAGAATCTCACTAAGGTAATTTTGTGTATACGAATCTAGCTGGATCAAGTTAAAGAGCGTCTAATTGACCCTTTGTCTTCTTCTCTCACCGTCATTATCCTTAGGTGTAGGATGTAGTTCAATGGCCAGTTAGAGAGGTGTTTTATATCTAGATTCGCTCTCTCATTTTAATGTATGTATTTTGATGATGGATACACCTTAGGTTAACATATATTCATTTACTTTTTAAAATACTTTGACATATAATGTATATGGGTTATAGTGTCGTAAGGCATAATACTTTATTATGTTGTTTATGTTATTCACTTACATATTATTGAGCATGTACTCAATTTTCGTTTTAAAATTTAGTTAGAAAATGATATGCAAAAAAAATGTATTTTCATAAATAAACTTATAAGGATTTTTAACTAAAATTGAATTATTTTGCAATTACATTGATTAGTGTCATATAGAGATAGTGAATCATTACAATCATTTCTGATTGATTCATATTGTAATTTTTTATATTTATAGTAAATAAAAATTAAAGTTTTTTTAATGCTTATATATAAATTGAGTTTAATTTTTATGCATTTTAAATATATAAAAATTTACACCATCAATTAATAAAAATTATTATAAATATGACTTATAAGATAATTATTATTAAAGTCAATAAATTTATCATATATCAATTTGTGATTAAATGAGCATAAACAGTACGGGTGCAAACACTGTTTATTCATATAAATATTTAATTTTTAAACATTATTTATGTAAAGATTTTTATACTATCAATCAATTATAAATTTCTCTACATATGATTTTAAAATAATTATTATAAAAATTAATATTTTTTCAACAATTTAAAATGAGATGACAGTATAAAAAATATTTATACTGCCATTTAATTCTAACTAAATATTATTTGAAAATAGGAAATAAAATAAAAATAAAGCGTCTTTTTTTTTGTAATTAAAAGAAAATTAAAAAAATCTCTAACTAAAAGTTGCCTTAATATTATTAAGTTACATTTACCACTTGATCAGCTGGGCTTTGATACGTTGTCTAAAATTAAACCCAACCCCACAAACATTTTAATTGTTTGGTTTAGGTTTAGGAATAATTCGACATCTATATCAAAATTAAGCTATTATGATTTATGCTTTCGTGAGATATTTTTCATTTCTTCTACGAGAAAAAAAAAAGAGGGCAACTACTTTATGCTCATCCATTTTAAAGCACCCAAAAATGATATTTCTCAATGAATGAAGAGAAGTGGTCTCATTTGAAATTATCCTGCAAAAAAAAAAATTATATATGGAAAAATAAGGCATATGGCCTATAGTTGATAAGAGCATACATGTGGATTGGGGCATGCCAGGCTTATAAATATTTTTGCATAACTTTTTGGAGATTGAAAATAGATATTTTATTAGCAATGAGTTTAAAGCTAAAGCGCCATGGACCAAGTGTGAAAAGGCACTATGTATGAAGCTAGTGTGGCCACGTATATTGCACATCTTAAAAGTGGAAAAGAAAACAATGTCTAAGAACATTATTCATGCAAAATCCAACTGTGTGACACCCATTTTATACAATTCTCTATGGTTTAGATTAATTGCAGGTTGTTATGTTTGGGGTTCCTTGCACATTCTCTTGTACCCAAATATGCAAACCTCTTTCACTTCCTTATCTTATCCCTTTATTCCCTTATTATTGAAGGGGTATTCATATCGGGTGCATCCCATTGGAGAGTACGTGCCATCAATGAGGATGTAATTACACTTTGGGCTAAGGTTTTAGAGCAATTCAGGTTTTTCTAGTCCCACCCTGTCCCTGAATTCAAAGGCAAGGTCTTTATTTGTAGGGTCATGAAATGGACCTTTGTGTGGCTCTTGAAGCCCTTGATGGGCCTAAAACAAGTAGAATTCATGTAATGTGTTGGATCACTGTTGTAAGTGTTAAAAAGCCTTGATAACATCTGAACCGGGACTTTCACTGGGTCTACAATAAATCTCAAACCCATCAAGAACTCCCCTCTTCAATGATGATTCATGATCCAATGTCGTTTTGGTGAAAAGGTCTCACAAGAAATCAAACACAACACATAGCATTAAAAGATGAGACTCTTGGGACAACCATGTCCATTAAATATCACTTTAGGAATGCATGGTGCATATTAAAAGAAAGCAACCAAACATGTGTATCTTCCAAGATTGTAGAAATATTTTTCTGTTCAAGATGAGGATGAAGATGATACTAAT
This sequence comes from Mucuna pruriens, assembly GCA_025330945.1. NCBI lineage: Eukaryota > Viridiplantae > Streptophyta > Magnoliopsida > Fabales > Fabaceae > Mucuna > Mucuna pruriens. The sequence continues at coordinate 2,940,963 of JAENHJ010000520.1, forward strand.
AGTGTGGCTACAGTCCTCAATGACCATACACATGCATGATTCTTATTTTTGTTATAAACCCATAATTCTGTGAACATGTATTGAACGCTATTGATATGAATTGACCTTATTTGATATGATAAAAAAAAAAATATCATTGTTCTGTTCTCGAATACGTGATCATATTTTTGAACTTTATTTAATTTTTATATTCTATTTATTTTAAATCAGTATTAGTGATTTCTTAACACACTCCTTATTATTGCCACGAGCCTTAGATTTGATCCATTTGCCCTGATTGTGCCACATGTGTGGTCATTGTCCAATTAGGTTCACGTTTTTTATCTGACGTAGGACAGTCATAGAACTCAGATATGAGGCACTGGATATATATATAAATCAAGTTAGTTAATTGAACATGTATGATTTCTCTTTCTCCCCAAGTGTTTTGTGGTCTTGCATTGAGCTTCTCCAATAATAGAGCAACAAAATCTGCGTACTATAATAAGCTTGGCCTCATATGTTTTTAAACCTTAATTAAAGGAAAGAAAATAACCCAACACATTCCAAAATGCCCGCAACAAGGGGCATCCAATGCACACAATTTTTGGTAGATGTTAAATTTTATAGCTTTCTATGCTTTAATTCGATGTCCTTTCTATGAGTCTTGTTCTCCGAGGATGGCCCTAATAATCAAATCGAAGCAAACTAGCCAAGGATGGTGATAGTTACTTATCATGATATATCAAAATCTAGTCCTTGCAACCATTGATTTCTACTGAGCCTTAGCATGATTTCATTTAACAGAAAGTGTATGTAACAAAAATGTGTTTCTTCTACTCCAAAACTTGTGGTCAGCAAGGACTCTAGCATAACAAGTGGCAGCATAAGTTTTCCATATCTTGATGCTGATATTGTCAAATAAAAAATTACTTGTGTAGGTACCTACACTACAAAATTGTGGTGGCTACACAAGAAAGGGGACCCTTAACCTGGCACATTGATAATTAAGTAGAAAAAAAAATTGACTAGACTTGATGATCTTAATGGAACTGTCACAGTCATCTCCCTCGAGTGGCCTTGACTAAGTGAACGTTTATACGTACAACAACAATATTTGGTAGTCCTTATATGGATTTAATGCATATCCATTGGTGTGTCTCTTTTGGTTCATATGTTACACGTACTCATGTGATCGTGCCCACACGCAAGGACTGTTGTGACCACTATACTCCGACACTCGGAAATGGGCATTGGGTTTCATGGGCCAAATCCATCTATTGACTAACATCAGTATCTAGAAATAAAACTAAAGTTGATTATACTAAGTATGCATGTGTAGTTCTTAAAGTCCTTTGCAATGGAAAAGCCCCTCTCCACTATTATTCTTTGCTCCTTTGGTGGGACTTCTTCCTGTATTATTACTTTTCATTTTTTTTTTACAACATGACAAGTATTTTCTACGTTATACAATCTTATTTAAGTAAAATAAAATCATGGTAAATAACAAAAAATTTTATTTAGAAATTAAACTCGATCGATATTACTGACTACACTACAATAATTTTGTACTTATTGATTTACGCATATATATGTTACCTTCCATATGATGAAATTATGAAAATTTTGTAAAATTGTTAGTTTTATTTACATGACAAGACAGTTTTTATGTTGCAATGTGAATAATATTTTCTCTATGGTGCTAGCATAGATCCTCTGTTTGAACCTACCAGTGGTTGGAAATTGAAATATTACCCACCAAGGGACTACTAGACTTACCGTGATGAAAAAGTCCTTGTTATGAAAACAACCTAAAGAGGAGGCAGTGAGATATTAATGGGCCATAGTAAATCTATCCTAGTCAAAAGAAATTACTTGCCAAGCAATTGCTTTAAATTTGTTTTAGAATATAGAGTGACTTTGAAGCCCTAAAAATGATGGTGGGATCTCTATAATAATTATTGGCCACCTGTATATATAATGATATGAGCAAAGAAGGTTAGATTGTGTTATGTATATGGTCATGGCCATTGGATAGCCATAGCCAACAACCACTTAACACCAAACTCCCACTCAAACCCATAGAAGCATATAGAATCCAAGGAAACACAGCTCTTTGCTCCCCACAATCCCTAACAAAAACCTCTGGTTTTAACACCATGAGGAGGATAAAAAGAACTGTTCCCCACTTATATTCACATCATGTGGACCTCACACAAAAACCTCCAAAACTCCCTCATCATATAAAATCATGCCTAGACTTATTGATTATCCTAAACTGACCCTCCCACTCCTCTCAATCATTCCAAACCCCTTTGATCTCTTTCCAATTTGCATCCTTAATTAATATAGCCCCCCTTATTGCTGCTATCCATATTCCACACTCATTCACCCCTTCCACAATTTGAGGGCAAGCTCCCAAACTTGCACCATGTCTATAGCAGGCCTTATGGACCCGGAAATGAGCCACAACAAGTCCTTCCACCGCCGGAATGATTCCGGTGAGCTTGACGTGTTTGAAGCAGCAAGGTACTTCTCAGGATACAGTGAAGTTGTTGGCTACACAAGTTCCACCTTCACTCAAAAGATCATGAGAGAAGAAAGGCACCACCATGCACACAGAGCCAGAATCAGCTTGGACATGCCAATGAGAAGCTTGCTCCCCCAACAGTTCCATGGCATGGAGAAGCAGATCATGAAGGAGAAGAAACACAAGCAGCCTAGCTCTCCAGGTGGCAGGCTTGCAAGCTTCTTGAATTCTCTCTTCAGCCAGTCAGCATCAAAGAAGAAGAAGTCAAAGTCCAGCTCACAGTCCATGAAGGATGAGGATGAGAGTCCTGGTGGGAGGAGGAGAAGGAGGAGCAGCATTAGCCATTTCAGAAGCTCAAGCACTGCAGACTCAAAGTCCTTATACTCCTCCTTGAGTTCAGGGTTTAGAACCCCTCCTTATGTACAAACACCAACAAAGAGCTGCAAGGAATTCAGAACCTTCTCAGACCACAACCACAAGCATGCACTGTCCCTTCCATCAAAGTGCAATAACAACAATGGACATGTGAGGTCATCAACCACTTTGCAAAATGAGTTGTTGTGGGATGAGAAGAAGAAGAGGGAACCAACTTTGTTGGATGATAACAACAATCACAACCACAACCACAAACACAACACTAATGGCTCATCAGAGAAACAAAGGAACAACAAGGGGAGTCATGAGTCACTTGAGAAAGATAGGATGCTAGTGGAGAAGGAAATCACTCAAATCAGCAAGTTCAATGAGGTTGATGATGGTGCAGAAAGTGATTCAAGCTCTGATCTGTTTGAATTGCAAAACTATGACTTGGGATACTATTCTAGTGGTCTACCTGTCTATGAAACCACCAACATGGATAGCATCAAGAGAGGAGCACCAATTTCCAATGGCCCTCTCTGATGGTGTACAATATTTTCTTCCTCCTTAATTGCCTCAGGTTCAATTAGCATGTTACAAGCTATGAAAAGGAAAAATCTCTTGGATTTTGCTTGTTTCCCGCTGGGTTTCCTTTCAATACTTTTTCTCTGTGTGTACAGATTGGAATGTTGGCTTGTCTTATCTAATTTTATCTACTGTCCTTTGCTTTTGGACCTTTGTTTAAGAGTGCAAAAACAAAACAAAAGTTAATGTCCACCATTAGTCGCTTCATCAGATTTTGGCCGTGATTTTAGGTTTAACATGTAATCAACAACATAGTTACATGATTCAATCAGCAATCATGTGTCTCCCATCTACTGCATATTATGTTTATTCTAAAGAATGTTCTTGTAATAATATTGTAAAGAGGAAGAACTATGTACCAAAAGTAATCTTATATGAATCCTCCAACAAATCTTCCTTCAAATCTTCCTGCTGCTCTACAAAAATATATATCAAATAGAAAAATAAATTCATTTAATTCTTGAAAATATAAAACTTATTCAATAGTTACCCTAAAAGAAGTTAAAGAATTAATAAAAAAAAATGTTGTACAAAGATTTAGAATTATTCATGTACTCATATAAACCACGTATATATTCATACCTGTTCAAGTATAAATTAAAATACTAACTTTTAACATTAATTTGATATATATAAATGATGAGATTTCATTGAGATAGAATCATTCTTTTTTTTTTTACAAATAATCAAAATTTCATCTGAATTTGAATCCAACTAACAGGTATATTATAGAACAAAAATTTTGCAAGAAAAAACAAAAGAAATTTCTTGTTGTTTCTGGCCGAGCCGAAAATAAAGTACCACATTTTTTTTGTAACTGTGATCAAAAGTTTTATGTTGGCTGCAATTATCATGCTTGGAGATGGAACAATTAATCATATTGAAAAAATTAACCTTCAAAGGAACCTTTTTGCCTGCATGCCTTAATTTGATGCGGTTGAAGCCTTTATTTATTTTGGGAATGAGAATATAATATATGTGTACAACATGATCCATATTGGTGATGTGTTAAAGGTTTTTTTTTTTTTTTTGGTATAGTTTGTTTTCATTTTATAGTAATTTTATATCTTTTTATAATATTTCTTACCAATTCTCTAAATATTTTATAAATAAGGAATTAAATAAAAATATATTGAATATCTGAGAAATATAAAAAGGCTTTAAAAGTCGCACGGGGAAATCTGAGTAATTATTCCTTTGTCACATTGATTGAGGTGTTCATGCAATGGAAGGTGGTTGATTAGGGGATTGGGAACTTGAAAAGTAGACAAATGGAGATCTAATAATCTCTTATTTCTCTAAACTAAAATATTGATGATGTGACATAATCAATATTACATGTTAAGCTGTGTTCCGCTAATGGTGGATCAATTGAGAGCCCTTAAGAAAAAAGAAGGCACAAGACCTAGTTATTGTTCCGTACAATCCCTGGTTTTTACAGTTTCCATTGATCTTTAGCTTGCTAATTCAATTATTAGGACCTTCATATGCGTAGCGAAATATGTGTCCAATCACATGATCAAACATGGAAAGTCATGGTAATCATATTAATCCAATATATTTTCATGGTGTTGGAGGCACAACAAGACAAACGTCAAAATTTACCATGCAAAATATCACGCACATCTTTTAAAGCTAAAAAAAAATTTGCAAGAGAGAGAAATCTTTTGAAATGAGAAACAAAAATGAGTTCACACTTGCTCAATTTCCTAACCTATTTGCTCGTGTTGACCAATTACTAGTTTTTCACCTTCAGCTAGATCACACTGATTTATTTATTCTTCACCTACAATTTCTTTTTTTTTCGAATATTATTTAAAATATGATTCAAATTTAAAGATAAATATATCTTTTAATAAAATTTTAAATTTTTATTTGTTACATCATAACAAACTAATTCATTTTGTTAGATCTTTCTAATCTCGTAGGTAATTCTTTGTTATTATAAATAACTTAAGTGTTTACTCAATAAACTTTTATTATACGAGAATTTGTTACATAAATTTGATAAAAACAAATTAAATATGTTAAAATAAACTTATTTTGATAAATCTTTTTACAAACTTGAAGTATCTTTTGATCGAAAATGACATCTACTTAAAAGTTTCAACAAATATTTATTGAAGATTGAACTTCAAACTTTATACTTAACAAACACAATTATTTATTAATCATATTCTATTATGTTAATATAATAGATATTTTTCTATACATATAAATTAAAAATCAATTTCTTATCACATATTTATATTTAAGAGACATAGTCATCCATCAAACTATGTTAACACTTATTTGATAAGTTACATTAGAAAACTTATTTAAATAAAGTAAAATAAAACTTCTGAAAGCCATAAATTATTTTCATAATCTTAATAACCTCTTCCAAGCGCCTCTTATATTAATTTACTTTAAATACAAAAAACAGCAATGCCATAACCAAAATCTGAAATTTGATTTTTTTTATTATTATTATTATTTACTCTTTCAACATAAAAAGCAATATAGATTTGGATAAATAAGTAACTTGAGTTGTTTGCTTGGAAGGTGAGAATGTGGAGATAGAATTTGAATTTGTGGGCGGGTTGGGTGGAGGTATGATCTAGCATTCTCTTGAACATGGTTTACAGTTGGAGGGCTATGAAGGGGTTAAAATGATGGAGTAATTGGGTAGCCTTTTGAAAGAATGATGCAAACAAATGATGCATGGGGAACCAAAGGGGTCAGTGTAACCATCAATGTGGGGTGGAGGGCCCAAACTTTGTTATAATTCAACTCCAATTGCAATTGCAAAGTTTACTATGTATCCCCAGGCCCTGATCGAGGGAGATAGCTAGGGACAGAGAATGTGATAGAGAGTAAGAGAGAGAAACATGCTCATCTTTTCTTATGGCCAATCGAATCTTCCTTTTTCTTTTTCTTTTTTGTTTTCTTAGCAAAAAGTTAATCTAATGAATGTAAATAAATTAAGGTACCAATCACTTCATTAAATGTTTATTTTATTTGCACACATGTCATGTTCATCGCCTTTAAATTTAACTGTTTCCTAGTAATCTTTTCATGATACTCTGGATTATAAAGAATCATCCTACTTATTTTAAGGTCATGATTTGTCTTTACATAAAATTCAATTACTTCTTCTTGATTAATAAGCCCTATATCGTTTTTAGCCTTTCCCATTCTTGGTGAATATAGGATGAGTGACTCAATGAAAAGTATATTACCAATTAATAAACTAAAGATTATGCGAATATTAAAACATAGGAGTGATAAGTGACTGAAATAGATCAAAAGAAGAAAGGTACCAACCACCAAAGCTATTCTAAAAAAAGTTTAAGATTAGAAAACAATAAAATAAATAAAGGCAAATATGGTCTAGTTTTTCATGTATTTCTTCATTTGGTCAATCAGTGTTTTCATAATCTAATTGCCTTTGAACTGGAAAAGAAGATCATCTGATTACTTGGAAAACAAATTTTCAATTTAGAAACAATTTATCACTTAATTAAGTTTTTTCTCTCTAGATTGCAAGTATTCTTTATAAAATGTAATTTGATCAATTCAAGTCCAGAATGGTAACAGTTTGTAATAGTTCTTTTAATTAGAATTTTCTTTATAACTAAAATTTTATATAAGAAAAATCAAGCACCTATTAATTTTTTAAATAATTGTTTGAATATCAATCAATTGAGTATTTAATTTTTTCAGTAAAAGAAATTTTTAAATTTTTATATACTTTTTAGAAATCTTTATTGATTCAAGTAATACTAGAATCAAATCTTCAAATCAAAGCCTTGAGTCTAAGCTTGGTGAATGAAAAAAAACATAATTAAAAGAAAAACTCTACGTCAATAAAATTTTTCAAAAAATAATAATAATCATCGACAAATTTAGTGAAAGCTCTGTAGCTATGACATGATGATAAAAAAAAAAAAAAACTTTTACTTCGATATCTCATAGGTTTTCTAAATTTCACATCAAAGAAAAATTAAATAGAGCATGAAGGATGCAAGGAATTTCTTGTCATAAAAAATGATGAAAATTACATATACGCACGCATGATAAAATATTTATATAATTGGCATAAGGCATGCTGTTTGTTTGACTACGAATTCAAAAAAATATATATATTTGTGATATGAAAAATATACTGCAAACTGCATGTTCCATTATCATAGACTAGTAGTTGGGAACTTAAGCTCCCAAGAGAGATTTTTATTGATTTTTTATTAAAGCCATGCGTGGTGGTGCATGTTGATCCGAAACACCAAACTTTGCTTTTGGGGAACAAAGTGGAAATGAATTCAATAAAGACAAAGATGGACTTGCCAAATAGGCTTTAGGAATTAGGATGTTTTGACTTTTAGACCCACTTCTCTGTTTAGCATATTCAAAAGCTTATCTTAATATTCTCTCTCTCTTCTTTTTATTCTTTTTTTATATTATTCTTTCCTTTTTATCCACATATTTCTTTTGTTCTTTTTTATATATACATTTATTTACATATCTCCGTAAATTTTAATGTCATTCAATTATATGACTTTTAAGATATTTATTATAAAAATAATAAATTTATTATAATCAGTAATTATGATTAAATAATAATAATATAAAATTATTTTTACAGTACTTATTTTCTCATACTTAGTTATGAATGGTGATTTAAACCTCCGGGCCAGTGAACACAAAGGGTTATCTGATTTCCATTTGTAGGATTGAAAAGCCCATTTTCTGATTAATTGGACTTAGGAGCCCATTCCTAACAAGTGACACGCTATGCACACAATTTTTCTTCGGCCCATGACATTAACAATCCCAGTTTGATCTTCACACTCACCCCTTTTTTTTTCTTTAATAAAAACATTTTCGACAACATTTAGATTTTGTTGTGTTGTCAAATACACAATGAAAATTTATTTCAGTTGTGTATGTAGACCAAATACACGATCAAAACATTCGAAATACACAACGGAATTGTAGGTTGACACTCCATGTGTCAATTAAACTACACAACGAAAATTAGTTGAAATAATAGTTTTTATATAGTTAATTTAAAATATATATAATTGAATTGTATCATCCTAAAAAGGATAATTTATATAAAAAAAATATTCAATTACTATTAAAAAGGTAAGTCATATGTAACTAATTCAATTACTATTAAAAAGTAATTTACACCATAGTTAATTTAATTACTATGAACAAAGAGTAATTTGTATCTTGATTAGTTCAATATCAATTCAAAAGGGTAATTTGTACAATAATTAATTTAATTACTACTAAAAAATTGTAACTTGTATCGCAATTAATTCAAATTATTTTTAAAAAGTAATTTACATCATAAATTATTTTAGTTATTATTAAAAAGGATAACTTGTAGAGTCATAAATTCAATTACTATTAAAAAAGGGTACTTGTATGGTAGTTAATTCAATTACTATTAAAAAAAGGAATTTGCATCCTAATTAATTTGATTACTATTAAAAAAATAACTTGTATAGGAATTAATTCAATTGATATTAAAAAATAATTTATATCATAATTAATTTAACTATTATTAAAAGATAATGTGTCATGATTATTTCAATTAAAATGAAAAGGTAATTTATTTTATAATTAATTCAAATATAATTGCAAGGATAGTTTGTATCATAATTAACTTTTGGAAGAAGAAAAAATATGTAACTCATATTTTGGATTAACTACACAATAAAAAAAAGTTTCGATAACAAAACTATTTTTTATCAATAATATTTTAAAAGAGAAAGATGCGAAGATTGAACATGGCATCAATATAATGGGCCTTTTTCTTTTGCTCACAACAATAAACAGAAAGCCCAAAGACCAAAAGAACAAAAAAAACAACAAAGAAAGAAAGAAATGACGAACAAAACAAATTTATGGAAGAAAAAAGAAACAATTCAGGGTTTAATAATATCACCCCAAGTTTACCTAACAGTAGTTGCCTGTCGGAGTATGCTTAATTGCCAGAACTCTGTTTTATGTACAATATTTTAACATCAAGGTCGTATTTTTGTATTTTATTACACTTGTTTATATATTTTTTCCTTTTTTATATCACATCACAAGACTAAAAAAGAAAGTACACTATAATCTGTTCACAATGTTGTCTAAATAAATTGTTCAAACATTTTTTTCTTATTACCATTCCGAATTCAAAGTTGGAAATTGCTATTATAATATGCTTCTGAATATTCGGTCACATACAATTATACAAAAAAGATAACACAAGTATGGGTCTCAACCTCTCCCTTCTCAATTCTTTTTTTAAAGAATTATCTATAGATCCTATTTTTGCTTATTTTTAATCCATTTTAAATGTTTTCTAACAGTCCCCGAGGTCATAAACAGGCCTGGGATATGTTTCTGTACAACAAGTGAAAAAAGAAAAAAAAGATTTGTTGCTGGTGTCTATACTGAGGTCAACCACAATAAGAAAACTTGTCATAAGTATTTTTACCTATTTTTATTTATTTTTTATACTTTGCACCTATACCATTCTTTTTATATATATATATATATATATATATATATATATATATATATATATATATATATATATATATATATATATATATAACATTTTAGAATATTGTCATTTGTTTAGGTCGCTGTTATTGATTGTTGGTTTTCGGTACTACGAATTTAAATGCTTAAGTGTAGTGATTGATTAATCCACTATAATCAAATAAGGATATAAGAGTGTTTATGTCGAAACGATATTTGTTAAATCAATCAATCGGAGACAATAATGACGAAAACTGCATCGAAAAAACAGATGAAGGAACAAGAAAATAAAAACCCATGAAAATCGAAGTTCTTATGAAAGCACGATTTCTCACGATCTGAACCTCCAAATCAAGATCTGATCGAGTAAGATGTAAAACTACGTGTGTTGAACTTGCCGTCAAATTTCCAGCCCAATCCAATGGTTAACGAAATAGATATTGCAATTTTGACGTGAGTGTTCTGTGTTGAGATAAAAACAAAACACTTTCTTTACTCTTTTAATCTCTGTGTTTTTGTATGTCTTTGTGTGTGTCTCTTCAATCTAACTCTTTCTCGTCTCATAAAGAGATCTAGCGGGCTTGAAAATATTGAATTGTTGTCCACATAAGTGGGAGACCAAAAATAACGCATCACAAAAATGGGTTTGAGTGCTGCTGAGTGGTGAATAAAATTTATGAAAAACATACTTGTAACCAATTTTATTAAAAAAGGAAAAATTATAAATTCTTTTTCATTTTTGAAAATAAGTTTGAATTTATGATAAGTATAGGAAATTGAGTGACACTTTTTTTATAAGAAAAAAAGTGACACTTGAACCACATTACTCTTAATATATACATATTACTTTGTAATTAATCATGTAAATATTAATAATTTTTAAATACTTGTTTTAATTTCAAATAAAATAAGAAATAAAATATTAATAATAATATAAGACTAAAATATATTAATGATCTTTCGTCTTTTTTATTTTTTAGTTTGATCTCTCAAATCTAATTTTATTTTTCTTTTATCTCTTAAAGTGTTTTTTTATATTAAATTGTTTTTTTTTCAAATGTTTAACTAATGATATTAATTTTATCATTAATTTTAACTATCATGACAACCATATATCTAATGTAACATCTCTTATAATTTGTTATTTGTTATCAAGTTAATCAAGTTGCTATAATAAACTGAAAAAAAAAAATACTTAATCTAATGAATATATTTATGAGACCAAAGTTAAAATTTCGATGCATTTACAATTTGATTGCTTTGATATTATCGATTATATGTATGAATAATAATACTTGTTAAAAATAAGCATACAGTATCCTGATGTTTTACTTTGATGTTTAGTATGTTACAAATGTATTTCATATATGCTTTGAAAACATCTTGTTTTGGTAAGTTTGTATTGTTAATAAAGTTTTGTTCCAAAATATTTTAGCTGTGATTTTAACTGTCTTATCAAAGTTTTTGCTCTGATCGGCTATTTTAGAAATTATCTTAGTTTTGATATATTTTTACGCTCTAATCTTTTTTTTTCTCAATTATTCTTTAATATGTTAAAGTTAGCATTTTTAAAGATCGTTTACAAAAATGCTCTGGCTTTGATATATCTAAGAAAAAAAATTCAAATATAAGTTTTTCAGTAACCTTAAATTTTTTTTTTTTATCTCCTACAACTTTATCTAGTTTTTTAAGTCCATGAACTAATGACTAATTACGGTTTGCAAATTTGCAGCTACTACTACCTTGAGAGAATTTTTACACTCAATAACTTTGGATATTATCTACTAAATTTTTTTTTTTCAAATATTAATTAGACTTACGCTTTGTATGACATTTTAATAATTCCTCTAAGCTTGCTTCGTGTTATTATAGTGTTTATTTACATTTTTATTAAGTTACAGATCTTGTTTTTCACAAGAGGAGCCTTTTGTTTTTCATCTTATAGTTATTTGTTAAAATCAAAAGAAAAGATATTGTTAGGTTTAAAACTATCACACCTCAAACAAACATAAGAATATTATCGAGGCATGCACATAAAATAGTAATTTGTCATATAAAACAAATTTGAAGAAGCATCATCAAGAAGAGTTTTTTTAATTTATTTACTCTTGTACCTCAAAAACATGACTGACACGAAAGTAGATACAGATGAATCAATTATGAAGAAAAAGTCAAAGAATATTTGTATAAGTATAGAAACATCTATCACCCAAATAAAATATATAAAAAAAATTAAAAAAATATACTATATTCTAAATATCCTTCTCACAACAGGAGAAATATTCAATATAATATTTAATACACCCATTTTTTACAAAAAGAAGAAGCTCTTGCAATAGCTAATTTCAAAGTTGTTTATAAAAGTCTCAAGTACTTTTAGATATGAGAAAAAATATTATTTGTAAATATTGTAAATATTTTGATTGCATAAAACTATTATTTATTCTACTTGAATTTATTTAATGAAACTTGTAAGATTTGGTTGAGCCTAAAGAGTTTTGTATAAATAATACTTAATTTTAGTGTTTGAAAATGCAAATAAAAAAAATATTTGAAAATTTGTTTGAAGAGACAAAATTGAAAACATACTTGTATAAAATTTGGAAGTCATTTTATGTAATCTTATGTTGCTAATGGAAATTTTGATAATTAGCAAGTATTAGATATAATATCAGGTTTTGAGAGAAACAAGATAAAAGGTTGCATTCTTTTTTTCCTTGTCTTTTTTATTACACTAACTATCATAAGAGAGCTGAACTTGTGAGAAAACATGTTTGTCTTTGAATTGAAAGTTTTATAAAATGATCCATCATAAGATGATAAAAATGTTTCATCGTGTTATAAAGATTTGCAAAGCATTTCATTTATCTATTTTTTATGTGTTTAATAAATATTTACAAAAAGATTTTGAAAACACAACTTAATCTCTCTTCTTTTATTTTTCCTTTGTCTTTACATCCATCCTTTCAGATTATATTTAATTAAGAATTAAATATTTATGATCTCTAAAAATATCAAGTTTTGAAATCAAACATCTTATACATGCTACACAAAACCCCCACCACTACTAAGTTGACTCTATATAGTGACTCTTAGTTTTTATATTTAACATAATAACATGATTTTAGTTCTTGATTACATATGTTTTTTTTATTCACACTGAGAGACTAAAATTATGTTATTTTATTAAATATAGAGATTAAAAATAGATAATTTTTTTATGGTATAAGAATTATTTTAGAGGTCATAAATATATATTTTTTTACGATATACAACCATTTTCGAATCAAATAAGATTATTATAAATAATAAAAATCTCTTTGAATTGAGTAAGATTATTATAAAAAATAAAAAAAATTTTTAAATATTAAACATATTTGGATACACACTAGTAAATAAATAAAAATAATAACATTTAACTCTTTAATTAAATAAATAATTTGATGAATATGTGTGAATGTGACGAAAATATCCCATCATGCCATCAAAGACTAGGTTTTGGAAGATTGGTGTGTAGTGGGCGAAATTTCTCATATGGCATAAATGGCTTGCTGGCTTTTGGCTGGCCTGCTTTGAAATTGAAAAGGAAAATGAAGCTAAGGCATAGTGTCATCTCAACATACGACAAGGCCAGAATTTCCCATTTCCCATTTCCCACTCAACTCCACCCTCCCCATCTTCATCCTTCCTATTTTGATTTGACAAATAGTAGGGTCATCAATTAAACACACATAAAGGATACTTTAAAGGGTGTTCTGTGTCACACCCCACTTGCAAAAGAGATAGAGAAAAAAAAAATTATATATATATATATATATATATATATATATATATATATATATATATATATATATATATATAAATAAATAAATAAAAGAAAGAAAAATATATAGAGAGTACAAAGTAACATGCAAACTTGAGGGACTCTATTCCATTCTTGCTTTATCTTTTTCTGTATGTGCTTGTTCCTGTAATTTCTTTTTACTACGGTAATTAAGATATTTATTGTTTTTTTAGATTTCAAGATATTTTTACAAATTTTGGTTTTTTTTTCGTCATGAGATTAAGAGGAGTGTATTGAATTGAAAATTTAAAAAATTATTTTGACATAAAAAATTTTTTGTAAATTTTTAGAACTGTTACTTATAAGATTTTTTAAAATATTTTTATAATCAAAGTTTTAGTATTTAGATTTTAATTGATTTATATCATAAGAATTTATAATATTTGAAACGACTTTATGGATTTATAAAATTTGAAAGGACTCATGAATTTTTAACAAATTTTCAAAGTTATAAGAATTGATGTATCTCTTTATATTTTTTTTTTGTTATTTTTTACTATAAAAATTTTATTTAAATTATTAATGCAATACATGTAAGAATAATTATCACTAATTAAGAAAATTAATTTAATGAAAATACCTATCATACTAATGAAATAATATGTTTACAAATATTTGTAAATAATATTCCTTTCAAATAAAATTTCTATGTTTATTTTTTAATTTTTTTGTAATAATAGATTGAAAAGGTGTAAAAGAAACGAGAAAAAAAATTATTGGCATACTTGTGTTAAAAAGACATAACAAGTCAAATATTTTTATAATATAATCAATTCAAACTACACCCCATATAAAGTAAAAGATTGTATTCATGAATTTTAACTGGACAAAAAAATCAAAAAGAAAAGAGAAGAAAATATGTGTAATAAGAGAAAAAAAATTTGACTAGAAAAAGAATAAATGAGACAATTATAAAAGTTTTAAAAGTTTGGGTGAAATTTTAGATGGTGGTTTACTACTAAAACAATTTTATAATATTTTTTTAAGAGAAAATAGTTTGATAGTGTAAAATAATTTTTCACAATCATTCAATCCAAACTATCATGTATGAAAATTTGTTGACTTTTATAATAATTATTTTAAAATGTAATGCATAACTATTAAACTTGTTTTTGAATACCAAAAAACTTTTTTTAAATTGTAAAATATCCTAACTAAATTCTACTAGATTTTGATAGATCCTTTAAAAAAATTTAATAAAACTCTTGATTAAATATCTCAAAACTTATTTATATTATTTAAAAATTTTTGATTGAATATTATAATTTATTTAAATCTCAATTTAATACACTCTAGACACCCTTAAAGCTCTATGTTCCTTTCTAAAAATATGTTGGCAAAGATGACATTCATTCAAATCTTATAATCTTGGCGGGGAATTGAACCACACATATTAAGTTGTACTTGTAAATATATATATTGCTAGGTTAAAAAAAATTCATAATCTTATCTTAAATGATTACGTGAGTATTATTTGTAATCTGTTTGAGACAATAATCACTAGCATCCTAACAAGGACAAAACCATATCATAGTTTGGAAGGGTCGAAAGCGATCCATTAATGGCACCGGCACGGCAAAACTAAATCATTAAATAACCATGCCACAAGAAAGTGACACACATTTTATACATTATTGCCATTAAATTTTCAATTCAAGGTGGCAAACAATTTTACAATCTTCCCAGCAAGTGCCATTATTTCTTTAATTTGGTGCAACAAAAGTTATTAATTTGTTTGGTAAGAATAGTAATGGAAATCCCAAGTGTCAACATGCATGCTTCTAGTAAAAACTGTTATGATAGTAACATTATAAGTGATAGCTTGGACTATTATCAATTATCGTTGATAAATATGGAGCAATCTTAGTTAATTGCTTTTTATTGTCAACAAAGTTGTA
The DNA here is from genome assembly GCA_025330945.1 of Mucuna pruriens. Lineage (NCBI taxonomy): Eukaryota > Viridiplantae > Streptophyta > Magnoliopsida > Fabales > Fabaceae > Mucuna > Mucuna pruriens. Next base: position 2,956,681 of record JAENHJ010000520.1, read on the forward strand.
TTTATTATGTAAATTTTACAACATCTTCTAGCAGTCTAATTCTGACTATTAAAAGAAATGAAGAGTGCAAAGTACAAAACTTTGTGAGATGAAAAAACAAAAAGGTGAGAGGTTCCCACCCAATTATCAAAAATGGGTAAGACTAGGATTACGCACACATGGAGACTATATCCACGTGTACGATCTTGGCTCATATACTCCACAATATTTATTTATTCTCATCATTGGAAACCTTCACAATATTTATCATACACAACATAACCTCAATTTCAACCCACTAAAGTTTTAATTAATAATCGACTTTATATCAACTATTATGTGTAAGCTTCATTGTCGTGGGTGTATACATACAAAAAATATCTTCTCAAATAATAATATTATAAAAAATCACATATTAACAAAAAAAAAGGTCAGTAAATTTTTTAATGGATATAAATTTTATTCAACAAAAATTAAATTATTAACACGAGTAATTGAATATTATAGATCTACATTATTTTTTTTTTGTTACCTGCACATTTATATTATGATTTTTTTAAAATAGCTAGATAAATACAATTACAACGATAAAACTAAAATATGTTACCTAATTTCTTTCATTATTAGACCGACTCTAGCTGTTCATATTATGAATATATTATTAATATGAATATTATATATCTATATTAATATTTTTGTTACAATTATATTATTAATATATAAAACTGCAATGTTTATATTAATAATTTAATTTTTGTTAAAAAATTAAATCTATATTCACAAAAACGAGTCTAACCATTAATATAGAGTTAAATCCTCCCATTTTATACCAACACATAATTATTCTGAATGGTGCTGAATGGTACTGACTCATTCACAACTATATGTGCCACCAGAATTTTTTTTGTATTTTATTAAAAATATGCAACTATGAATTTTTTCATTTTATAACAAGTATCTTTATAATTTTATATTAAAATAAATTAATATTTTCTGATTTTAATTATTTATCTAATTATTTTAATCAATATTTTTATTTTAATTAATATTAAACATAATAAAAATATTTATAAATTATCATTAAAATATATTTTATTGATTAAATTAAATTTTAACGTATTTTTAAATTAAAATTTTTAATTTTTTACATTTTTCTCATTGGTGAATAATTTTTAAAATATATTTTTAATATTTTATATATGTTATAAATTTATAAGATAAAAAAAATATTATTTATACAACAATTCATATAACAAATTGTAAAAAAAATGAGAAGAGATAATAAAGAAATATGTGACATAATAAATAATAATAGAAATAGATAAAAAATAATATTATATAATTTATTATAAAAAAATGTTGTATATATTACTTATAAACTTTTGATGCATGTTACAAAATAAGTTTCTCAGAGAGAGAAATTAGAAAGGAATGGGCCCCACCGGTGGTTTCGTCTATAGCAACCCAATTCACTAAATAAAACCAACCCATAATCCTAAACCTTTGTTAAAATGCCTTTGAAAATCTAGTCTTGTTTGGTACATGTAAGTATCAGACACGTAAGGGAGTGAAAATCCAAAAAATTTAAATATAATTATTTGCCAATAAGACATTGAAAATGCACATGTAGTGATTTTTTTTAATAATTTACACATTATTAATTCGGAGGGGTTACTTTTTACATATGAGATCATTTTTTTCTTTTAAGTTTTTTCATAAAATTATAAAATATTATTTCTTAAAAAAAATAATTTTATCTTTTATTAATATCAATATATTGAAGTATAATGTTGAAATAATAAAATAAATATTATAAATTATATAATGATTAAAATAATTAATGTAATATAAAAATATTCAAAAAGACAATAATACAAATAAAATAAAATAAAATACATAAAGTTAGAAAATAACCTTTTAAAAAATATTATTTAAAATAGTGTCTCAAAAAATACTACAATTTAAGAATAAACAAACTTTTCAATTAATAAAAAAAATAAAAATTAGCTAAACAAAACATAATTTAATTATAGAGTTTGTTGTTTTCTTAGTTAAAATCTTAATTCATTACTGATCTCCACGATCAAGGGCTGTGAGCATCATCATCTTCTTTTTTTTTTTTTCTTGTTTTTGCTGACTAGAAACATACGCTAAAATAAAAATAAAAAAAGAGATTTCTTTTATAAAATGCATATAGGTTTTTGTTTGAAAGAAAAGAAAATGAGTGTTTGTGTGGCTTGGTTTGGATCTGGAATAAAATCAAATTCAAACGAATTATATTTAATTAGTTTGATTTGGTTTAGGTTTGGAAAGAAAATAAGTCAAATTAAATTAACTAATAATATCGAATTGTTTGTTTCAAGTCAAATTATGATAAAAAATGATTTATTATATTTTTAATTTTTATCTGTATTTATTGTGTATTTTATATTATTACAAGATAAAAATATTTTTTTTAATAACTAATTTTTTATATTATTTAATATTTAGTTTTTCTATAATTATTATTTTATATATCACATTATCTAAAATATGATGAAAAAAAATTATAATTAAATATGTTTTTATTTCCTATATAAAATAGACGACTTTTGATTTTTATCTCTTTAAAATTAAAACTGGTATATGTGGTACCATATTAATACATGATACTTTTAAAAAATATATATATACCAAAAAATACATTTATTTATCTATCTTAAAATAAAAATTGGAGACTATGAAAACATATTTTACAAGGACTAAATAAAAATTTGATGTATAAGAACTAAAATAAGTAATTATGAATTTTAGAAAGATAAAAATTAAATAAAATTTTAAAAAAATTAAAATAAAAACTTACTAATTTTACTATTACTAAAAACATATTTAAACTAAAAAATTATATAAAATCATAAAAAAATTAAAATGAATGAAAAAAGATAAATAAATAAATAAATAAATAAATATATATATATATATATATATATATATATATATATATATATATATATATATAAATTAAAAATTATTGATCGGATTATCAAATTTATTTAAATTAAAGAAAATGATAACCAAATTAATTTAATTTTAATTTAAAGTGAAGAAACCAAATAATCAAATTAATTCGAAACAAATTAATTAAGTTAATTTGTATCGTAAGAGTATATCAAATCAATCTCATTCGATAAACATAGCTATAGAGAAAGGGTAAAGAAAGGAGGAGAAAAAAGAAACCTCACTGCTTTATCCACTCTTTGGAGCCTTTTGAAAAGGAAAGGGAAGGGAAAAAAGTAGGATTCACCGATTCATGTATATTATCTTAGTTTTTAACCGAAAGAAAAGGAAAAAGTGATTTATATTTGTTTGTTTTATAAAAAAAAAATACAATAATAATGACAAAGCTTGCATTACCAAAAAAAATTCATTGTTAACCTGGTCCTAATAGTTGGAAAAAGTAATTTATGTAATAGAAAGATTTTTTATTCTTATTTTTGCAAATCTCTCTCTTTTAATATGTTAGTTTATATAGATGGTTATTTTTTTACACTATTAAGAAAAAAATGTTGAAATTTTATGTACTAAAGAATCTAAAAAATGATCTCACATGACTCTTTCCAAAACCAAATATACATTTTCTTTGTATGTGTTATTGACATACTTTTCACGGGTATACCTTTTTGAAAAACAAAAAGTTGGCATAGTAGGAAAGTCTTATAATTGTTATCGTAGTGGTCGTAGACATGAAATTGTAAATGGGAAAGCATGCTTTCCAACAGTAAAAAGAATAAACTCAGCCACCAACATACCAGAAGAAAAAGCAGGGGCCACACAACCATTCCCATATGCCAACATGCTGCAACTTTTTATTTCACCCTCTTTATTTTTTCTTATTTTATATTATTATTATTTTGTTACAGACTATATCTATTTTTTTTTACTGAAGACAGCCTTTTATTATATGAAATAAAAAAATACTCTTTAAATATTTAAAATAACTACATACTCAAAATTCAAAATTAATTATTAATACTAGTTCACATAACATTCAACCATTGTATTCTATAACTATTTGATTATTTTTTCAATGGATATATTGTATTTGGTAATGACGTACTCATTACTCAATAAGCCAATAACCTAAAAAGAAAATTTTAAAATAAGATATATTTGAAAAATAAAATATTTATCACATATTGTTATATATTTTTATGCATACGGTTGCAAATGAGTCCACTACGTCATTAAAATTTTAATCTTTTTCCAATGATTTGTTGATATTTTTAGGTGAATTGTTATCTCCCAATAAAGTTATATCCGTACAAATGAATGAAGATTTATATATCTGATTATACGTTAAAAAATCAAAGTTTTTTTTTATCACACACTAGTTTAATTGCACCTGTATCAATCACTCGTGGATCAATGATTTATATATATTTCACTTACAATTATTATTATTTATTATTTCAACTGAGATAATACATATTTAATAATATGAAAATAGTTCTCCTATTCATAGTAGAACACAATAAATTTTAAAGTAAAAAATCTTTCCTTTTTGTTTCGTTGAGCTTTTTTTCAAGTAAAAAAGTAAACAGGCAATTTTAATTCTTAAAAGTATCGTGCGCTGACTGTTTAAAAATAATTCATTTAAAATTTTAAAATTCATAACACTTTAGTTTTTTATTTATATATCTTCCCTTCATTGAATTAAACTAAATACTAATAAAGTACTCTTTAACGTATTTGTTTTAACATATTTTTTATTATTGATTAAAATTTATTAAAAATTATATATTTTTATAAATTTTATTTTATTTAATGAGTACATATAATAAATTTTTAATTTTTAACTAATAATAAAAAATATATTTTCAACACTCTTATTCAACTAAAGGTTGATTAACATATTAAGCACCATGTGTATCATCATTAAATGTCTCCATACAACCATGTTTTTCTTTTGTTGATATGATAGATATTTTTTTTTATTGAAAACAATCTTAATTATATACTTAAAATTATTTATTAAATTTAAACCATCTTGACACCTATTAATTCACATGTTGATAGCATCAATATCATGAAATGACATTAATATTTTTGGCTAAATATGTGGTGTGAATGTAACTAGCAAGTCGGGGACCCCTAAAGAAGAGCATTTGGTGAGTGTTAAGCTGTGTATGTGAAGCATCTTTGTGGTATTATTTAAACCACAAACAGGTGGGGTGCATTTAAATTAGCTATGTTGGATCATCTACCATTAAAAATAATGGCTAGTTAGAACTACAAAATTATTCAATAAAAGGTTTCTTCAAGAAAATTTTAAAATAAACAAATACTTTCTAAAATCATATGCACATTTATTTTAATTTATTTTTAAAGATATTTTTTCTAAAAAAAAGATCCTCTAAAAAAGTTTAAAAGGTGTTTTTTAAAAAATATTAATCCAAAAAAGCACTAAATTATTTCTGTTTTATGAAGGGACAATAAATGATTTCCTAAGTCGTAACTTACGTTTAATGCGCTAAATTAGCGATTTGCATTGGATGAAAGAAGAAATAATTTGTTATAATTGTAAAACAATTTAGGAAATAATTTATGTGCATAAATTTAGAATTAATACAGAGTAAATACGAACTTGCTTATTTATATAATGTCTAGTTTTTCCTAAAGTAATTGATGATAAATAATTAAATTATTTCATAAAAATTATTGTGTCATTCATATCAGAATGGGAGGGCCTGAGCCCCCACCACAAGATATATTAAAATCCACATGGGAAGAAAACCGAATACACGTCAAACTAAACAAACTTTTATGCCAAAGAATCCAAATTTCAATTAATCTTTTTTTATTGTTGATTAAGTTTGGAAATCTCTTTATCCTAATTTTCTTTTGAATTAATTAAGTTTTTATATTTTTAAATTAAACAAATCAATTTCTTATATTTAAATCAAGGGAATAATATTTTTATTAATTAAACAAACTTTTATGTAATTAATTTTTTTATAACTATATTGTAGGTGCAAATTGACTATGCTAGTAATTAATTTTTGTCAAAAAAAAATTCACTAATAAGCTTTAGTAGAATTTTTTCCCCCAAAAATTACCTTCCGTATGCTCTACCTACTATATTAATTTTTTCAATCAAACTAATCTTTAAGTTTAATAACATTTTTTTCCTTTAGTTTGAGTTTTATGTAATTTTAATCCCTAACTTTAATTCCTAATTTTCTTTTGAATGATTAAGTTTTTCTATTTTAAATTAATTTAATTATTAAATTATTTAAAACATTCTTCTACTCAAAATTTCCTCTTTAACTTCTAATCTCACATTTTACAAATCTTTTAAATTATATTAAATTTCTATCTATTAAAATTTTAAAATCATTTTTTATCCCAAATCTATTATAAACTCCCATAGGATTAGATAAAATAAGAATACGAGGATTTTATGTATAAAAAATTGATAAAGGATCAAATTTACTTGATTTTAAAATATAAAATTTACTTAATTGAAAATAATTTAAATCAAATATATTATATTAAGAAGATAAAAAGAATAATTGAACTTAATATTTAATATATATTTTCGGTTACCATGTAAAAAAATAAAAATAATCTTTAATATTTATAACATAATAACTAATTTGACTGAAAAAAAATAAGAAACTTTAAATATAGTTTACATCATTCAATAACTAGTTTGACTAATTTGTTAAAAGGCTAATTTTCCTACTTTAGCAAAAAGTGCCTTGAGAAGCGAGATTCTTCCCTTTACGGTGAGAGAAATCATAATCATGATCAAGACATGTTTAAAGTTTTACTAACTCATTTTAACTTTTACTCAAAGTTTTATTATTTACTATTATAAATCCAAACAAGTTAATTCAAAAACACATTTTGTTCAATATGATACTATTCAACGCGAGTATTTGGTCAGTTTCTGTAAATAGAACCAAATCAAATGTACTAGAATGGAATTGCAATGCTGTCTCAAAAGCTACAAAAGACCCCAACATGCTTTTGGTTTGGTAGTAGAGGAAGAAATCATGTTGACTCACGCTCTATCTGCTTCAACGTTACAACCACTCTGAACAAACCAAAAAAAGCACACTTCTCTCTCTTTCTCTCTCTTTCACTGTTCACTCTGCTGTGTGCCAAAACCAAAACCACTCACAAAGGTGCCACCCCATCTGTCAGGTTATTTTCAAGATACCATTTTTCTGGTGTTTGGTTCCCGAGAAACTGTTTAGAATATAGAATCATGGAACAGTGAGATGGCCAATTCATTTCATTTTTCTTCAATCTGTGTCAGCACCCTTGTTTTGCATTCTTCTTCCACCGGTTTGTTTCCCTTTTCCTCTTCAGAAAAATGAGTCCTTTCAGATGCTTCTTTCATGGGCACCTTAAGTACAGTTTGAGCTACCAACATTATTTTGACTTTGTTCATTGGAGGGTTGAATGTTGTGGGGGTTGGAAGTTGGAAGATATCTAATCATGCAATCTGGGTTTGGTTTGGTTTGATTTGATTGCCCTTTTAAATTTTTGTTTCTGGTTGCTTGGTTTACCTCACTGTCAATGTCCCTGTCAAAAAAAGTTGTGATTTTTGGATGCTATTTTTGGCTGGTAGCTGGTCAGGGGTTATGAATTTTCTGTCCATGAAACAAAGTGGGATCTGATTTTCTTTTTCTTTCTTTTCTTTTTTTGGTGAATAATTTGCTTTCACAAGTTTGTGGGAATTTGTTATGTTTTGACATGGTTGTCATGCCAGCTTGTTTGTTTTATTTTGTTTCCCTAGTATTCATTAGTACATGTACTTTATTTGTCTACTGCTATAGTTATGTCTTGTGTATGTGCAGTATGTATATGTATATGTGTATATATATGCCTGAATTTGGTGTAATAAAGTGAACAGCTATATCAATTTAAAACTTTTGGTTTTGGCTAGGGAGTAATGTGTTTCTTTTGGATTGTGGTAGGCTTGTTCGTTATTTCACAGCATCTGCGACTTCAATTCGGTTGTACTTATGGAATCTTGGAGTTATGTCCCTGAGGAGAAAGGGTATTTGTTTTCTGATGAAATGGATTTTTCACTTGATGCTTTTATGAGAAGTAGAAAAGCATTGGTTGAATGGGACAACAAATCCAACTTTGAGAGGGATGGATTTAATTCAGACAGAGAGGTAGTTAAAAGCATGGAATTTGTGGACTTGGGATTCCCTGACTTGTTGCAAAAGTCTTTTCATGGTAACCAGCCTCTAGAAACATCTAGCTATGAACTAGATAGTAATAATTCTAGTAAACGAGGGAATTCCTCCACACATGTCATTGCTTTGGATTCTTCTCTAGGGGAAGAAGAATCTGATTCAAAGCATTTAAGTTCTCTAGTTGAATCGAAGACTCAAGATTCTTTGCTGATTGATCTGAAGCTAGGGAGAATAGCAGATTGTAAAGGTGCAAGCAGTGATAAAGTTGCCAAAGAAGAGTTCACTTTAACGTCTATACATCCGACCATGCTTTCAAAGAGAGCTCGCACTTCCAGTTTATCTCCACAGGCTCCTGTATGTCAAGTTTATGGTTGTAACATGGATCTTAGCTCCTCAAAAGATTACCACAAAAGGCATAAAGTTTGTGATGTTCACTCCAAGACAGCTAAAGTTATTGTAAATGGCATTGAACAGAGGTTTTGTCAGCAGTGCAGCAGGTATTTTTGGGTTCCTTTAGATAGTTATATTGCTGTTTTAATACTTTTCATACAATCAGGTGGTCAACTCATGACATTTATGTAAGTTCCTTGTATTTGTTTAGTTGGTGAGGTATCCCAATCCTGTTGATTAGAAACAAACAAAATATGAGCAAATTATTTGCTATAAAAAACACAACTAAAAATATCAAGGCAAAAATGCTACTTGTTTTCACTTTGTTTCTTGTTTAAAAAAATTTGTACATGTTGTTAGTAAAAACATAAAAGCAAGGTAAAGAGCAGGAAACAAAGTGAAAACAAGGTAACATTTTTTGTAATTATTAGTATAAAACAAAATAAAAACATAGTTTTTTCTTTAATCAAACAGACTCATCTTGCTTCTCTTATTTATACTTTCATATAGTTGTTCTCCTAGTGGGTCCTATTAATACAATAATTTAAGAGTTTTCTTTTCCTGCAAACAAATGTAGTTCAAACTTCAAATTGATATTACATATGACAATTCATTATTGATTAAACTCCAATCAATCAATTTATATAAGCACAGATTGATTGTCTATTATTGTATGTTTGTATTTCAGGTGACATATCTTCTTGGTTTTGATTTTAATGTTTGCGAGTTGAACTTGATTGTTACTTATGGATTGAATTACACCACCTTTTTTGTTTTTAAATTAGATTCCATTTGCTAGCTGAGTTCGATGATGGTAAGCGCAGTTGTCGTAGGCGTCTAGCAGGACATAATGAACGCCGAAGGAAACCTCAATTTGATTACATGACTGGTAAACAACACAAGATTCTTCAGTCATATCAAGGTATAAAAAACCATTCTGTTAGTACCTTCAATGCCATTAGAAAAGACAGAATTGTCATTTAAAGTTTCAACTTTTAAAACTTCTACTTTATTGTCCCAGTGCAATTCATAGAGGTGTATGTTGGGAAAAGAATCAGGGAAAGTATAGCACTCGATAAGAAAGAATATGAAGAAAAACACATTGAAAATCCTTGTTGGTTCTTATTAGGATTTATGTAGCTGATAATTGGTCACACATAGTTCAATTTAACCATGAAGAAATGATATTGACATGAAGCATTCAATACAATAACCTGACAACTAGAATTGTATTTCAAAATCAACATCATGATGATTTCCATATGATATCATATTTTCCATGCTTGGAATACCTACTAGGTAGGCAAACATGACTTAACCATGGTGAGAAAAATAAAAAGCAATTAAGTTCATACCCCTGTCTTAAAATTGAGTTGCATACTTCAAATCAAATTTGATAGGATCTATGCAATATTGCATAAATTTGAGATATAACAAGGTTTAGGGAATTAAATCTGAAGCAATATTATCAGCAAGTATATCACCAAGTTTTTAAATTGCGGTTACAATCACAATTGTGGCTGCATCATGATTGCCAAAACTGTGGGCAAATGTTGCTGATGTGGCTGCATTTTGTAGTATTTCTATGTCAAGAGACATCCATAACCATATATTACTTAGGATTTTGTGTGAAGCTAAGGAACTTTGAATAGAATATATATATATATAATATTAATTAATTAACTACTAAATGAATTTTGAAGACTGGTGTAAATTTTTTACTATGTTAGCTGATGCAGCACTATATGACTTTGATAGGTATATATATATATATATATATATATATATATATTTCCTTTTGCTTATATATTTCTTATTTACTCTATGCACGCTTCTATGTGGTTATGTTCTTCTGAGTCTATGATATACTGGTTGTATAGCAGAAATCTCTTTACTCAATCCTCAAGGGACAAAATATAAATAAGTTTTGGCATTTTCTATCAGTTGCCTCTAGACATAAACTATAGATATCATGCTTATTTTTATCACTATAAGAGTAGATATGTCAAGAACTTTGTCTGATAGTGTATAACTAAATAATGTTTTGTTTGATTCTGTTATAATTTATTCTTCAAATGTTCTGTTCTATCAAATATCAATGACGGGAATGAAGTCATCTTCTTTTAACAGTAAGATGCCAATACCTTAGGATATTTGGGTCAACTCAAACTAAGGTGGCTGTATTAGCTGCACTGAAAGCTTCTTTTATACTCCCTGTCCAATGACTTTTTGACAAAGGCGGAGGTGTTTTCAAAAGATAATCATACAATTCCTGCCATGAACTAAAATTAAAACCATTAAATATTGAAAAGACAGCACGAATTTTTTAAACATTTCAGACAAAAGAAGCACTTACAGGTTCTTTAAATTATGTTATCACTCCTATCACCTTATATAGTGGTCCCACAGAATGATGTGGACCATTTAACAAATGTTGGTGTATGTGTTCATTAGAATTTTTATGCACAAAGTTCAAGCAAAGCATACCTTGTATTGAAGCATGGTAGGATTTGTATATTTTGCAATGCCACAGTTATTTAAAGATTTTTCAATTCATAATTTCGAAAAACAAAAATCACTGCTGGAATGTTCTTACAAGGATGATGTGTACTCTATAATCACTGAGAAATGTAAGAAGCATCCTAAGTGTACTCTATGCTATGCATAGTTAAACAAGGCACAAGGATTGTTATTTGTTACAGTTCTAATGAAATTATACAAGATCCATCTCTAATTTCATCTGTCATCCACAAGTGCTCAGGAAAATCTTCCTTGTTTTTTGTTTTCCCTGTTGAATGTTTGGTATTCCTGTCATAATCTTACCTTTTCCAATATTGGAAGGGTATGTGCAGTTACACCAAGAGTCTAAGAACTTTTCTTACACTGAATGTGTTATCATCAGGTACCAAGTATCTGGGATCTTCATTACAGAACAAACCCCAGTTTCCCTTTCAAGACATATTTCAAAGCGGCATCCTTTTCCCGGAAAAGCATGCTCAAATCTCTCAGAATGGACGCGTCAAACTGGAAGAGGACTCAATTTATAGTTCCCAACTTGCTGCACCTGCCACACTTGGTCAGGAATTATCAAGCTGTGCTCTCTCTCTTCTGTCAGACCAGTCACAGTATCAATCTCGCCACGCAGCAGGAAATCCATTGGCCAGTCCCCGAAACTTTCATGGCATCCACATGGCCGATGGAGATGATGGAGTCTCCAAAACGCCTTTGAGGATAAGCTCGGCAGATAACTATGCACCAAATGAGTCCTTTCCATGTAATGCAGCCTCCATCAAGAATAGATCTGCTCCATTTTCTAACGCCGGCCATGCCCTTCATGGAGATGGTATTTGCCAGCCACCAGAGTTGTTGGAGGTCAAACATCGGCTTTCCTCAGAGCATGGAGGCACCACCGTTGATCTTTTCCAGTTGTCCTCACATCTCCAGAGGGTGGAGCAGCAAAGAAATTCTGTTTTGGTGAAGTGGGAAAATGAGGAGTACTGTTTCCCAACTGTGTGAAAGGCTTAAGCCTCAAGTGTCATTAACATGTCCATTTTATTGATACCTATGTTGTGATGCTATAATAGTGGCCTAGTGGAACTGTTCAGTGTGAGTTGATTCATTTGTGGTGTAGTATGGCATGATGGGGTAGGGGAGTGAGGAATATCTTAACTAACCATGGTAGTGGAGTGTTTGTATTGAGAAAAAGGAAAGTCAAGAAAATCCAACTGTATAGCACAGATACCACTTGAGCATTTCCAAAGAACAAAAAAAGAACCGAGCCATTTGGGTTGAGTTGCATTAGCAATAGTAATTTATTGGTCTCGGATTGTTGTTATTGACAGTGTCACAGTGACACTCATGTTCATGTCTGTGAACATGTCTTTTCTGTAGTTTAGGTGACATTCGGCTATGTCTATGGACAGCACCTAAGTAGTGTCAATGCACACATTTCGTTTTCTTACATAACCTCTCATTATTATTATTATTATTATTATTATTATTATTATTATTATTATTATTATTATTATTATTATTATTATTATTATTGAAACTTATGTCAACCAATGGTAAGGGAGCAAAATGTGTACATGTGCACGTATACAGGGGACGTAGCACATGTGAATTGCTCTCACTAGAAAAATAAATCTTGATTATATAAATATATACAAATGGTCAATATTGATTTATTTAAATTTAATCTTAATTATACATTTATGGTTGCTATGGTTAAAATTAATTGTTTTATGAAAAATATCTCATTATTTGTTTCTTATAGGATATAGAATCAATTTACGTCAGGTATCAATTTTTTGCATTTACATTATTTAATAAAAAAGTTGGTATTTTTAGTTAATAACTTTTTATAAAATACAAATTTAATTTCAAAAGTTTAAAGTATGTTATGTTTATATAATTTTATGCAAACAGAAAAACTAATTAATACTCCAACAATGCAGTGTTTTATTTTAGCGAATAATATACTATTTAAAATATGAATAAATATTTATTATTAGATGACATATCAACGATGGATTAAATTATATAAAATTTGATATACATGATAAAATAATAATATTAGATGATTTAAAGGTTAAATTTATATTTAAAAAAAGATATTAAGTAAACATAAGTACAAAGATTTGATACCTGATGTGTATTGATTTTATTTCATGCAATATGCACTAAGCTAGATTATGCGGTGCGAGATAGTTCCAAATAATTATTAATCCTAGTGTTATAAAGGTCTTGGTTAGGTTCTGACTTGGGGGGTACATTCAAAGAGAAGATGCAAAATGGAATCAGGAGAGCAAAAGTAGAGATATAATTGAGGTGTCTACTTTATAGTAATTTATTAATTTAAGGTTCTTAATTCTGGTAGTTGGCTCCTGGGTGGTCCAAAGAACAAAGATAATGATGTTTAAGGACCCGAGTAGTTTTGAATTGATTTGTTTATGAAGAATATACTCCATCAAGAGTGTTCCTATAATCGTATCCTTTGAGGAGGGTGTCACCTTTTGCAAATTTAACAATAGTTTTTGCCTATATGGTCTCAAAAGTTTGAGGGGATTCTTGACCAGGCCAAACTTTAATTTTATAAAAGGAATGGCTATAATTAGAATGAGTGTTCCATATTAGGTATAATTCTAGGTGGTTTACACCTTTTTGCACTAGGGAATCCCCTTTACAGGCTCAGCACTCCCATAAGAAATTAGCTTAGAGCAGCCACCCAAAAAACTAGCATGAATAAAGTAATTAAGCAAATTCCCAGAAGCAACACTGAATTTAAAATTTGCATGAAACGCAACTTGCTCTTCATGTAATGGATTCCATCATTACAAAGCACATATTGGTTGCAAAAAAGAATCATCCAAGTAAAATATTCTCAGCATCATAGCCTCGTACTTCACGTGTGCTCGCTCTTCATATACCTACCCGAGACTTTCAATAATATATGTGCTGCCCTTCTTGCCTATGCTATCGTCTTATAATTGATAATCACTACTAGTCTTTGAAAATTGAAACTATATATATACATATACATATATGCAATCATCTTTCTTCAAATAATAAAACAAAATAAAAACTATATACAATCGTCAATTTGTTAAAATAAAAACTATGTTCAATCATCAATGTGTTTGATTTTTTCTTTCTTTCTTTAAAAGATACTCTTCTTGTCTCGTATTATTTGTCATTTAGGAAGCATTTGCTAGAAAAATAGTTTTTTCACACTTGGAAATTATGATATCAGATAATCATGATTTTTTAATGATTAAAATTTATTAAAATTTATTTTGTGTTGGAAATATTGTAAATATCTAATAAGATATAATAGGTAATTTATTAATAAGTTACAAACATTTAAATATCTTATTAGATTAAATGGTTACAAATATTTACATATCTCGTTAGGAGAATCGTGAATATCACATATTATCTAGTTATCTTTTAATTTATTGTTAGTTATAATACTTTTAGGTAGTTGACATTTACTCTAAAGAAAGGGATATTAGAAATTATATAATTCAATTTCAATCAATACACAGTTTCTTTTACTTCCAATTTAGTATCAGAGCTACAAATTTTGGGAGCTCTGTTTCTGCTGTCTCACTTCAGTGAACTGTTACCCTCTGACGAGACTCACATGTCGGTGCGAGACTAGTCAAAATTCTATTTGTTATTCCTAATTATTGGTGATAATGACAGAAGACAAAGTCATTACCTTGGGACCTAATGAACTTCCTAATGATCACAATTATCTACAATGGGCACAATATATTTGTACTACTCTTAAAGGGTGCAAGAAGTTGAGTCATATTGAAGGAAACGACCCACCTAGAGATGACCCAAAGTTTGAAGTATGGGATGATGAGGATTCTCTCATTATGACATGACTATGGAGCTTTATGACTCCAAAAATAAGCCGAAATTATATGTTCTATTCCTTCGTACGTGAGATATGAGAGAATCTCATTGAGACATATTCAATAGAAAAGGATTTTGTTGCTTGCTATGATATTAAAAGCAAAATCTTCAACTCTAGACAAAGAACCTTCTCCGTAACAAAGTACTATGGGACTCTGAATGGTTTATGGATTGAGTTGGACCAGTACCAAGGATTGAATATGTGCAAAGCTGATTCTATTGCATACACTGGGCTTGTTGAAAGGAGCAGAATATTTAAGTTCCTTCATGGCTTGAATTTTGAATACAATCCTATTCGGGTTCAGATTCTAGGTAAGGAGAAGCTTCCCTCTTTGTTTGAGGTATTTTTTATTGTGCAAAGTGAAGAAACCTGACGATCAGTCATGCTTGATAAAGGAAACTCCAACACAGGATCTGCAATGGTGATAGAAAAAAGTCCCACAAAAAGATCAACCTCTGAAGGAAAACCCTTCACAAAGAATAGTCATGGAGAATACTGTACATATTGCAAACAATCAGGACATACCAAGGATACCTACTACAAGCGTTATGGAAAGGAGAAAGTTCTTGAATGAATGAGTGGAAATAAATGCTCAACTCAAATGTGGGTGAATCAAATAAACTCTGATAAGGAGAATGTAGTTAAACATTCTTCTACCCCGCAACTTACCAAGATATTCAAGCCTTTAGTAAGGAGGAGATGGACCGCCTTCGAGCCCTCCTAAACTCAACAAATAAGCCTCTTAGCTCATGTGGTTTGACCATGAATGGTAAGAGTTCCTTCAATATTTCTAGTTCAGTTCCACAAAGCATTTGGATCCTTGATTCTAGGGCAACAAATCATATGACCCCTTTTTCGTCATATTTTACATCATACCTTAAAGTATCCAAAAAGAAACTCATTATTGTTGTTAATGGAGATCATGTTTCTATTACTGGATTTGGCAACATCCAACTTCACTCATCTTTATCTCTACACAATGTTCTTCATGTTCCAAAACTAGCTAACAACCTTATCTCCATTCATAGACTTAAACAAGATTGGAACTGTGCAGTGACATTTTTTCATTATCATTGTGTTATTCAGGAACTTATAACGGGGAGGACGATTGGAGTTGCTAAAGAGTAGGGTGGGTTATACTACTTATAACATACAAAGATAGGTAACAACACCAATAAGGAAGAATTGTCTTCTAGTCAACGAGCAACCTCAAAAACTTGGGTAGCTTCTCAAATTTGGCTTTACCATAAACGTCTTGGACATCCACCGTTTGGGTTACTTAAAACAATGTTTCCACATTTATTTACAAAAGAGTCTGTCGAGTCCTTTAAGTGTGATATTTGTCAGTTTTCAAAGCACCATCGTGCAACATTTTCTCCTAGTAGTAATAAAAGACTTGAACCTTTTGACCTCATTCATTTTGATGTATGGAGGCCAGCTAGTAACTCTAGGGGCTAAGTGGTTTGTATCGTTTATTGATGATTGTACCTGTGTAACATGGATATTTCTTATGAAACATAAATATGAGGTTTGTCAAACATTTGTCATTTTTTTCCGTCTTGTCAAAAATCAATTTAATAAATTCATTAAAAGACTATGGTCAAACAATGGTATCAAATTTGTAAATCTTGAGTTCTCCAAGTTTCTTAAAGATAATGGTGTGGTTCATGAACTAATGTATGTGAATACTCCCAACAAAATAGGGTTGCAAAAAGGAAAAATCGTCACCTCCTTGAAGTTACTAGAGCCCTCCTCTTCTAAATGTCTGTCCCTAATGTATATTGGGAGAAGCTGTCTTAACTGCCACCTATCTCATCAACAGGTTACATACTCGGGTCTTAAACGGTATTAGTCCAATTAAACACATGTTATCCTTATTTCCTTCTTCTCCCCTAATGTTAAGCTTACCAAGTCGTGTCTTTGGGTGTGTTGCCTTTGTCCACTCTCATAATCCACATCATAGGAAGTTAGATCCTAGAGTTGTCAAATGTGTTTTTATTGGTTATCCCTCAAATAAAAAGGGTTTTAAGTGTTATCATCCTCCAAGTTGTGGATTCTTTGTCTCAATGGATGTTACTTTTCATGAAACACAATCATACTTTGTTTGTCCTCCACTTCAAGGGGAGAGTTATCTAGAAGTCGAGTCTGTCATCGAATCATTACTTTTTTCTACTCAAGATGTTTAAGTTCAAGTTCAAGAAGTCACGAAACCCACTCTAGTCCTAGAGCAAGTCCAAATGTCTAAGCTGGATGTAAGTATCCCTAATAACTCCATTGAGGAGCAAGTCCAATTATCTAAGCTCGAGGTAAGTATTCCTGATAACTCCATTGAGGTTGTTACTGATGACATGCCTATTGCTTTGAGGAAAGGGAAACGATCATGTGTTAAGTATCATATTTCTCAATTCGTGTGTTCTAATCATCTCTCGATACAACATCAAAGTTTTATTGTTGCCATTGATGCAATCAAAACACCTACATCAGTACAGGAAGCTTTGAAAGATGAGAATTGGGTTCAAGCAATGAAAGAAGAGATGAAGGTGTTAGAGAAAAACTCAACTTGGGAGATTGTTGATAGATCCAAAGATAAAAGAGCTATAGGTTGTAGATGTATATATACTGTGAAGTGTAAATCTAATGAGACCTTTGAGTGATATAAAGCAAGATTGGTTGCTAAAGGATATACATAGACTTATGGAATAGATTATGAGGAAACATTTGTCCTTGTAGCAAAGATGAACACGGTAAAAGTTATTATTTTCTTAGTTGCCCACTTTGGTTGGAACTTGCAATAGTTTGATGTTAAAAATTCCTTCCTTCATGGAGACCTAGAAGAAGAAGTCTACATGGAGATTCCCCCAGGATTCTATTCTCATAATGAGAAGAACAAGGTATGTAGACTCAAAAAGGCATTCTATGGACTTAAACAGTCTCCACGAACATGGTTTGGAAGATTTGCTCAAGTCATGATATCCTTGGGATATAGGCAGAATCAAGGTGATCATACTCTCTTTATAAAATATTCTCCTTATGGTAAACTCACCCTTCTCCTAGTCTATGTAGACAATATGATTGTTATAGGTGATGACGAGATTGAAAAACTAACTCTAAAAGAAAAGTTGGCAACACAATTTGAAATGAAGGAGTTAGGAAAGCTGAAATACTTCCTTGGGATTGAGGTTGCATATTCCAAACAAGATATCTTTATCTCCCAAAGGAAATATATACTCGATCTCCTCAAAGAAATAGGAAAATTGGGATGTAAGACCTCAAGGGTACCTATTGAACAAAACCATAGGATTGAGAGTGAGGAAAGTCCAATCATAGAGAAGTCTCAATATCAAAGATTGGTGGGAAATTGATCTACTTATCCCACACTAGGCCAGATATTGTCTATACTGTTAGTGTGGTCAACTAATTTATGCATGATCCTAGGGAAAGACACCTTCAGACAGTTGAAAGGATCCTCCAGTATTTGAAGGCAAGTCCAGGAAAAGGACTGTTGTTCAAAAAAGAAGGAATATTGTCCATGAAAATATATACAGATGTATACTATGCAAGATTGGTTGTGGATAGAAGATCCACTCTGGATATTGTATGTTTTTGGGAGGAAATCTAGTAACTTGGAGGAACAAGAAGCAAAATGTGGTTGCTCGATCTAGTGCAAAAGCAGAATTTCGAGCCATGACACAGGGTATGTGAAGGATTGTGGATGAAGATTATTCTTAATGACCTCAAAGTAAAATATGAGGGACCTATAAAGTTGTTTTGTGGCAATAACTCAGCTATAAGTATTGCCCATAATCCAGTCCAACACGATAGGACAAAGCACATTGAGATTGACAGACACTTCATTAAAGAGAAGTTAGACAATGGACTTATAGTCACAACACATGTTCCTACAGGACTCCAAGTGGCAGATGTTTTCACCAAAGGGCTTCCTGCAACTAGATTTCAAGAACTCAATGACAAGTTAAGAATGATTGATATTCATTTACCAACTTGAGGGGAAGTTGGAGATATTGTAAATATCTGATAAAATATGATAGGTAACTTACTAAGAGGTTATAAACATCTAAATATCTTATTAGATTAAGTGATTACAAATATTTAAATATCTCATTAGAAGATTGTAAATATCACATATAATCTAGTTATCGTTTAATTTATTATTAGTTATAATATCTTTAGATAATTGACATTTATCCTATAAAAAGGGAGATTAAAAATTGTATAATTCAATTTCAATCAATACATAATTTCTTTTATTTCCAATTTTTTGGTACTCATAAAAACATCCCTAGAAATGTTTATGCATGTTTTATGATATAAAAAAATTCTTATGTTTGGTATTAATAGAATTTGTGTAGGTGTATAAATATTTATATTTTAAAAATATTTTTTAGTAAAATAACTTTAGAACTTAATCATCGTGTACTAACTTTATAAAGTAGTTTTATATTGTTTTTCAATTATAAATAATCGTTGATATGACTTTTATGATAGTTAGGATAAAAGTCAACAAGTTTATCATATATCATGATTTGTGATTAGATGATAGTGTAGAACTATTTTATTTTATTTTATTGGTCCATAATCTATTTTCTTATAACTTTATTAGATGCACTTCTTTAAAATTTTTTCATTTAAATTTTTTTATATTTGTATTTATAATACAGAATCTATATGATTAAAATAAAATTTATTAGTTTTGAAATGAAGAAAATCTTAGGATAATATTTTTTTAAATTGAAATGGTAATCCCTTTTTTTTATAACGACAACAATAAGATTTGAGTATAAAAATATGATAAAAAGATTATCTCTTACTCTTGCATATCTCCAAATTAATAGAAAAATCAAAATTACATAATTCTTTAAAAGAAATTGAGATTGATTAATTTTAATTAAAATATTATTTTTCTGAAAATACAAAAAATACATCTATTTTGTTTTTGAAATAATAGAGATTATTAAGTTGTACTAACTTAGGTATTTCTTGAATTACGATTCTTACAATAACAAAATATGAAATAGATTTAAAAGAAAAATTATTATTTAAGAAATTAAATGTTTATTCGCAAAAAAGGATTTGTTTTTTATTTTTTTATTTTTTATTTTTTATTTTTTTAAAACTTTTATAGTGACCAAAAGTGAGGGAGATATTGGAGAATCATCATGGGTTAGCTCGTTCAATATAATTGTATATATTTTTTAAACAATTTTTTATTAAATTAATAAATAATTAAATTTAAGAATAAAAATATTAATATATATTTATTATAAATTTAAAATAAAATTTAATTAATCAAATATAATTATTTTAATTTTTAATATATTAAATATTATATTTTCAAATATTTTTTTATTTTTAATTCTTTAAAAATTGTCAAGGCATTAATATAATTAACAAAAAAATCAGTTAATAAATTAATTATTGTAACATTCAATAAATATTTCAGTAGAAACATAAAAATATCTAAAATAGAGATAATAAAAATTATGTATTATTAAAATTAAATTAAAAAATATTAAAAATTGTCTCAACATATTTATAATTTTAAAATTTATGAAAATTTCTTTTACAACAAAACTTATCTAAACTTATAATTTACCTGTTTTTTTAGTTTATCTAAATTCATGTATGAGAAAATATTATAATAAATTATTTGTAAACTAGAATTTTAACGGATGCATTATACAAAATAAATATTTATTTATATAATTAAAATTTATAATAAATAAATATTGCTTAGTATATTAATTATATTATAATTAAGATTTGTAATATATAAATATATGTTAATATATATAATATATTTTAAATTATAATAAATAATTTATATTGTGATACAATATTATTTTTAATTAATTTAATTTAAAATTAAAAATTTAAAAAATATAGATTGAAAAAGATAAGATATTAAGAAAATTTCTAAAATACTCACGTTTGAGAAAAATAGTTACAACCATTCTCGATTAAGAATGACAACTAAAAACATTCTCTTACATGATAATTATTCTAATTATTTATATAATTTTTAACATATTATTTATATAAACTATTTAGATTGAATTGATAATATTAAATAATTTACATAAATGAAATACTTTAAATTTGATTTATCATTATATGTGGAGGAATAAGGAAACATTCTTGTTGAGTTAGAAAATATTGATATAATTTTATTTATAAAAGAATAAAATTTGTTTTAAACAATAAAGATTTTTCAATGATAAATAGAAACATTTAAAAACTTAAAATAATAAAGTTTTACAAAATTGTACCTAATAAAATTATTTTTCTAAAATAATATTTTTGAAAAAAAAACATTTTATACCCAAAAAAATTATGTTAAAATCAAGCATGAATTTTTTTTATTCATAAGAAATATGTATACACATTTTCAAGGAACTTTTTTTTTACTAACCAAACATATTTTAATAATTTCTAGAAATAATTATATTTTGGATTCATGAATTTCAGCTATGGTAGAATTTCTACCAAATGTTTCTTTCGTTTCACCTGTTTGATATATTATTTTTAAAAAATTATGAAAAACATTAATATTTTTCTAATATTGTTTTTTTATACATGTCCACAAAATTATTTTCGTGAGAGAGGTTTAACTTTTTCGAGTTGAGATGAAAGTTTTAGTAATGTAAGAGAATCATAATACTTTATTAATTTATTTAATATAATTATATAAAATTTTAAAATAATTTCTAACAACTAATTTAAGAATAACAAGTACTAATGAACATTCTTAGTATATTAATTTTTTTTTTGTAAAATATATTGTTTTATTTTTTAATATATTAAATATTATATTTTTAAAATATATTTTATTTTTAAAAAAATATCAAGGTATTAATTAAAATGTTTTAGAATATTATTGTCACAACATTAAAAATATTTTAATAGAAACTATATAAAATCTAAAGTATAAGAGAATGAAAAAAAATCTATAATGTTAAATTTAAGTAAAAAATATTAAAGATCACAATAATATATTTATAATTTAAAATTTTATGAAAAATATTCTTATAACAAAACTTATCCCAACCTACAATTTGATTAAATCGAAGATCAAAGAAATCCAAAACGATTACTAAAGATTCATGATATCATCTTCTTCTTTTGTTTTCTTCTTTTACCAACGTGACTTTTTAATTTCTTTAAAAGAAGATTGAGATGAATATTTATTTGTACCTATTATAATTGATTTTTTTTTTCTAAATTCTAAACCTTTCTATGCAATAAGTTGGATATGATATTAATATTTTTCTTGACCGACATTTTTGGGATTAAATTATAATTTAAATATATAATTAGAAAATTGAGCTTTGATCTAGTAACTATATATTTTTTGTACTTAGGAATAAAATTTGTTTTTATGTTTTATTAAATGTATTGCTTGCTTCTAATTACGCTCTCCAAAGGAATTAGGAATCAATCAACAACAAATGGTTAACTTGTAAATAAATTGAAAATAAACTAAATTAAAAAAAAATGAACAACAATTGCGTGATTAGAAGGAATTTAGGAGGGATGCAATTACATTAGAGAAGAATTGAAATGATTTTTTTATACCTACTTGTTTTTCTTATTGATATTAACTTAGCCTATAATTAAGTTTGCTTGCCTATAATCTTAATTTAAATATAAAATCAAATAATTAATCATTTGTCTCTTGTTTACTATTTAAATAAATAGAGTTAATTAATAGTGTAATTGTTAAACTGCAATAATCATGACAACTCTTCTTTACTTACTTTTTTTTAGTTTTACAATCAATACACTTAGTTGCATCTAATATTTTTAAGACGAACTAGTTATTGAATTGGTGAAGGTAATGGTTTAAGAGTTAATGATCTAACGGTACTTAAACTGATACTAATAAAATAATATTTTTATAATTTTAATATAATATATTATTGAATACACAAAAATGAATTAAAAAAATATTTATACTTTTTTATTGGGCTGTTATGAAGCCTAGATGGAAAGTCTTAGAGATATGTTGGATGTAGGGCATTTGATCACTGAAATTGATATGCAGCACACACAAAGTAATCCAATCTTGTGACTGAAATTTTCATTCTCATCCTCTCAAAAACCTCCTTTCATCTTCTTTTGGAGGCACAAAAATGGCTTTAGCAATTGAAGCTTTTGCAGATAGTAGCAATGTCAACAAGGGAACTTACAACAACTTTGATGTATCCATGAGAGATCATTGAATCAGTTGGTTTCATATGATTTTGACAGTCATAGGAGAATGTACACTCAGGTACTCACCAAATACTGAGAAAGGACAATGACAGAAATAACTAAATTCGTTTGGGAGAAGAAACACAAAACAAAGAAATTAACAATCATACACAATAAAAATACCAACGTAAAATGAAGTTATATATTTACTTTTAATAATAATATAGCAATATAATTTTGATATGTTTTATATTTATATATTTTTTAATATATTTATGTGATTACACTAGTAAAGAGTTAGTCTTCATATATGCTTGTTTATATTTAAATTTTAAGAAAATATCATTTTTAATTATTAATTATATTATTGATTTGTTTTAAATTTTGGTTTAATATTTTCGATTACATGCAAATAAAGCATAATACAATATACATGTTTTTTTTTTATTACATGCAAGATACAATCATTAGTATAATTAGACAAAAATATATATAATATACATATTTTTTAAAATAAAATTAATTATTTCATATATACTAAATTATGTTAAAAAATTATTTATATATTTTTAAAAAAATATAATTAATTATATATATTTTTAAAAATTACATTATGTAGTTAAAATTTTATTTTATTAAAATAATCTTTTATGTTTAATAAATATAAATTTTCGTTTTTTAAATTAATTATATAGTTAAAAATTTTCATTATATTATGTTAAAAAATATTATATATATGTTTTATTTTTCAAATAAAAGTCATGATGTAATTAAAATTTGATTATGTTAAAAATAACTGTCTATGTTCAAAAAATATATTTTATATGTACCTTTTTAAAAAAATCCTAATTATATGATTAAAATTTTATTATGTTATGTTAAAGAAATATTGTATATATGTTTTGTTTTTTTAAATAAAAACTATTATGTAATTAAAATTTATTTATATTAAAAAAATATTTTATGTTAAAAAATATTACATATATACATTTATACATAATCAATTAAAAATGATTTAATCAATTAAATGAAACTTTCTATAACTTAAAAATAATCGATTAACATATATAATATATCGATTATATATATAATAATACTTGATTAAGATATATATATATATATATATATATATATATATATATATAATCAAAATTAAATATTTAATCAATTAATATATATAATTATATATATATATGTGTGTGATAATATATATAATTAATATATATTTAATGAATAAGAATAAAATTGTAAATTAATATATTTTTATATTTTATGTTATCTTTTAAAATAATTTAACTTTATTTTTTCTTTATTTTATTGATACGCAATAATTTAAATACCATTCTATTTTTACACATATTTTTTTTTACTTTATTTCTTTCTATTTTACTTCATTCTATCAAATAGAGTAGTAAGGATGCATGGAGCAACTTGTCCCATGTGAGTATTAATGAAAGAGTAAAAGAAATGTAGGAACAAAGTTTGTAAGGTAATTACATAACTTATATATGAGTTGATTTTAATTAAGATAAAGTCTATTTTGATTTATAAACATGAATAGTAGATTATTCTCCAAGTTTTTTAATAACTTAAAAATACATCAAATAGATAAGTATACTTCAATATATGACATTTCCTTTTATATAATACATAAAAAATGAGTCATTTAAGTTTTTTTTTTCTTAAAAAAATTTATCGTTTATTTTATGATTTTATTTTTGTTTATTCAAACAAAAGTGAATTTTCACACATCATATTTTTATTTTATTTTATCTATTTTTATTCTTTTTACATTTTTTTTATAATTTATTTTCATTTACTCAAACAAAATGTTTGTGGGCTGAATATTGGCCCAGGCCCAAGTTAAACAAACGGGCAAGAAGTCTAGGCCCAAAGTCAACCCCTTGAAAGTTTCAGTGGTTTTTCTTCCCTCTCTGTGGTTGTGTTGGTGAAGTGTGTGATATTATGGAGAATGAAAAGGGCAAAGGAGAAGAACCGAAGAAGGTGAAGGTATTGAGCACGAGCTCACTCCAAATAAATGAAAAAGATGCCTCTCACTTGGTTGGTTCCATCGTCGAAAAGGGTATCTCTGATTCACGCAACAACACCACTCCCTTCATCTCCTTTCCCAAGCCCACTCTTCTTCCTTTCCCCGTTGCGCGTCATCGTTCCCATGGCCCTGTAAGTGTCCCTTCAACTACTACCCCTTTACCTACCCTTTTCACTGTAAAGTTTTTATCTTCTTTTATTGTGTTGTGTGTTATGGATGAATTTAATGTAAATAAATGTGTGTTGTAATGTGTAATGTATGAAGAGAAAAAAAAAAGTCTTTTAATGTGTTCTAGGCTTATAGTGAGTTTAGCCGAGGAGGGTATGTTGGAAAATTCTGAATAAGATTTATTGAGTGTTAATGGGAGATATGCACGAGTTTTATTTTATTTTGGCATGTGGTGGGGTTCACTGCATTCTTCTTATTGCATTGTTATCTTGGTGTTTTTGAGTGAAAAGTTCTATGTAGGAGTAACCTATGAATTGTTCACCGAGTTTGTTGAGCCTAAAAGGTATTAGGCTCTTTTGGAAGGAACTTTTCCATAAGCACTTGTAGGAGAAAGAAATAAGAACGAAAAATGCATTGAGCTAAGCTAAAATCAACTTATGCACCTTAGTTTTGGAGAAATTAAATGAAAATAGCTTCTATAAAAGTTAAGTACATAGTTGATTTTAGCTTATGGGAGAAGCTCAATTCATTTTACCATTTTATTTTCTTCTCCTATAGGTGATTTTGGAGAAGTTTGTCCTAACAAGGCCTAAGTTGGCTATGAAAATCTGCCTGCTTACATTGACTCATTTTTTGGTTTAATGTGAATGTAGTTTGTGTAATGGGTAGTAAGCTTTGTGGACTGATAGTTAGGTTCTGGTGATTTTACAGCATTGGCATCCGTTGAGTAGTAAAGGGGGTGATGATGACAGTGACAATAATGTTGAGGATGAAGAAGATAAAAACTCCCAGGAGTTTGAAAGAGTTGCAGCCTTTGCTAAGCCAGTGCAAAGAAGGAGGAAAAAGGGTTTGGATTTTAGAAAGTGGAAAGAGATCAGTCAGAATGATAATTCTTCCATGGGGAAGAAATCTGAAGAGGATGTGCCAAGCTTTAGCCAAACTACAGGGAAAAAGAAGAATGAAAAGGGCAGTAAGAGTGCAGACAAGAAAACCTCATCTTCTGATGATAGTGTTAGTTCTTCTATGAAAGTGGATGTTAAACCGCAGTTAGATAGCTTGGATGGTGGGTTTATCAGTTCAGCCACAACTATGGAAATAGATACATCAAATAAGGTAGATTATCAGGAAAAAGTTAAATATGCCAGAACTTATGATGACAAGGAAGAAAATGAATCTGTGTCTGGCTTGGACCGAATTTGCTCTAATAGAATGCTTGATTATAATTTTGGATCCCTAGATGTTCAAAGGCCAGGGCAAGCTTACTTGACTTCAAGCATGCTGTGTTCTTCTATTTCCAATAATATTAGAAGTGAACAAAAGCCTTTGTCTCTTGAGACTGAAATTGATGCTGAAAATCAAGCTCGGATCCAGCAAATGTCAGCTGAGGAGATTGCAGAAGCCCAGGCTGAGATGATGGAGAAGATGAGCCCTGCATTACTAAAAGTACTACAGAAGAGGGGGCAGGAGAAATTAAAGAAACGTAATAGTTTAAAATCAGATGTGGGTACTGGTTCAGAATCTGTGAATGGACATGGTCAGAGTCCTCAGGATGCAAAACGTCTGCACACAGAGGATGGCATCTCTCATACAGTGATGACACCGCCATCCAAAGAAAAGCTAGATGATGAGAAAATCAGCACAAAGACTTCAACCACTGCTAGTAGTAGCTCATGGAATGCATGGAGCAATAGAGTTGAGGCAATTAGGGAGCTCCGATTTTCCTTGGCTGGCAATGTTGTTGATTCTGAACGGGTATTGGCATATGGTATGCCTTATTATTCTTATGTTTTTTTTTTTACTATCTTTGGAGTTCTAATATCAAGATGATGCTTTGTATGATCCTTGCATGTGTATATATATTAGAGTAGCTCCTTGTACCATTCTGGATTCTGTAGTTAACTAACAGATATGCCAACTAAGTAATTCTGTTATAGGTCAGTTGTAATTGACAGGTTAGTTTCAGCTAGGTTATCTCTATATATATCAGAGGTACCTCTTCTATTTTCAATCAATGAATAAACATTCTATCTGTAATCTCTATGAATATCTCAATTCTCTTTCTGTCTTTCTCTCTCACTCTCTGCTCAATGATCCTAACAATATATGGACTCTTCTGTATTTAGTCTTTTGCAGATGCTTGGCTAGTGATAGTATGTCTTCTTAATGTACATATATACTCTTCTGTATTTTATCTTTTTGGGTATGTGGTAAATCAAAGCTCAGCTCAGCTAGTGATAGTGTGTTAGCATTTGAACCTTTCTTCATGAAACATGAATCATTTTTTTATAGATTGTGATTTGTATTTAATATTAGATTATTTGTTATTTTTCTTCCTAACAATCCATGGTCCTTTTTCGGTTGACTACATTTCTAAATGCACATGAACCAAAAATACTTAGTGTTTGGTTCAACTTATTTGGAGAAATAATGACATTTTTGCTGGCTTCTTGAGAGAGATTTTGAAAACTTAGTGATCATTTATCCAAATTTAATCTTGATCAAACATGTCAGCATTTCTGTGTGTATCATGTAGGCAATATATTGCTGGTAAAATCAATGGTGTTGCTAAATCATATACTGTCTGAGAGCATTGAGCAGATTATGTCCCCCACCTCCCTTTGTACATTGGGCCAGAAATTAGAATATTGTTCTGGTTCTTGTCTAGACTGTGGTTTCCTTTGCTTCCAAATGTTTACAAGTTCATAGACTTGATTACATGGTTACTGTTCTATTTTCAGCATGTTACGTGTTAGCATTTGCATAAAACAGAATGGAGGTGTGAATATAAATTTGAATATTCTTGGAGATCCATTGATATCCTGATTATTCTATTTTTTGTTAGCATTGATATCCATCAAATCTTAGCATTTGTTGTATATTACTATATTCATTGATATCCTGTTTATTTTGGAAATAAGATGGGGTTTAAATATGAATTTTGAATTTTCTTTATGTGACAATTCTTTGTCATGATACAGATAATGTCACTGAACGTGACTATCTGCGGACCGAGGGAGATCCTGGTGCTGCTGGTTATACAATTAAAGAAGCAGTGGCACTCACTAGAAGTGTGGTATGTTATTTGTTGCAACTGATGTATATTTCAGTTGGATGCAGCATTACATTGGGTGCCTGGATCTGGAACAGTTTGGATAGCTTCACAATTATGACTATAAAATAAAGAAAATTTATAATATTTCCCTTTTGTAACAGCATCTGCTAAATGTTTTTTTTTTTTTTTTCAGATTCCTGGACAAAGGGCCCTTGCATTGCATCTCCTTTCGTCTGTGCTTGATAAGGCATTACACTATATTTGCAAAGACAGAACAGGGCATATGACAAAAAGTGAGAACAAAGTTGACAAATCAGTTGACTGGGAAGCTGTTTGGGCTTTTGCACTGGGTCCAGAACCTGAGCTTGTGTTGTCACTTAGGTAAGGGTAAATTTTATTTTAGGTCCAAGCTGTTGGTATTATCAACCATGGTAGTAGAATTGGGATTTAAATTGTGATATCCAGGCCTATTTTCTGAATCACTAATTGAATCATATTGTGAATTATAAGATTCATGATCAATAATAAAACATAGCATATAGCCATATTCGACTAACAAAGACATAAAAACACATATTCATAATCAATAACTAAACAATAACTCGAGGAGAATTTTAACAAAAGGAACATTTCAAAAACCAAAGCATATATATATATATATATGTATGTATATTAGCATTTTGAAGTCAAATAGCTAAAAAAGTGACATATAAGCTACAAAACAAAGATCCAAATCATAACCAGCAGCTAAATTAACACATAATAAACAAAAGCAACCAGCAGCTTAATAACCATGTGTAGAAGCAGGGGACTGACGGCTCAATAAATGTGTAGAGGCAGCACTCAACGGCTCAATAAACAATAGCAACCAGCACTTGAGCAGCTCAATAAACAAAAAGCAAACTACACTCAGATTTTCGAGAGAGGAGACCACCAGCATGTGTAGTTGTAGAAGAGAAGAAGGGACCAAAAAAGAGGAGACAAGCAATTTATGGGCCACTCGTTTTTGGGAGGAACAGAGGAAAGAACAGAAATGTAAAAATGTGAAAATCATCAATGTGAAAGAATGAGTAGAACTGTAAAAAACGTGAAAACCAGCAACTGGGCCACCCTGAGTCTCATTGGAGGGAAAAATTGGCAGCTTCCTCTCTTTCTTACTAATTTTTTGAATTTTCTTTTAGGGTTTTACAGAACCTGTGCAAGAATCATGTGATTCTTCCCCAGGTCGTGATTTTGGTCTGGTTCAAGTGATTCAAGCACCAAAACGATTGGCCCACCAATTCATAGTTGCCAGCTGTTTGAATTGTATTGTGAATTGCATGATACTGATAACACCGTTATCAACTACCTGCTATGACTGAGTGAAGATGCATGCTTTTCTTTTTCCTCTTTTAAGAACATGAATATTGTTGGTTATATTGAAGTTAATCATTAAGCACACCAGTTGATTGGTTTATATGTAAGCAAAATTCCAGCCTGGTTATGTGTGTAATTGTAATATCACTTCTATCTGGCATGTACCATGGATTCAATGAAACTAGAGAAAGCACATATCTGTTGCACATTACTGAGTATTTACATGTCTTGTCACTTTAGAAGCCAGCATTGTTTGTGTTAAAATATTTTATAATATTATTATATCAAATTAGAATATTTTCGAGTATCTTACATAATCTCTTGGGAGTGGTTTCCATATTTAATTACTTTTCATGACATTTTATTTAATTAGGATTTGGAACCTTAAGGATGAGGATTAGTGCTTTGTCTTTTGTAACATATCATTACACACCATTGAAGATAACATTCTTTCCTATTCTCTTTATTTATTTAAATCCCTATAATATTAACATGATATCAAAGTGGTCCCATCCTCTGTGATCTGACCCCATCACTGTTCTGCTGCCTAGTTCTCTAAACTGGGGCTTGTCTTTGTTTCGGTATTTTCTTTCTTCCAGCTAGCTGTCTTTCCTTTTGTCACCCTCTATCTTGTCTTCTTTATATCTTAAGATTTTGATTTGTCAAATTTGAAGATGCCTACCTGCTTTATCTCCTGATTGCTGCGTGATGTGCAGATTGAGCTATGAAACTGTTTCTCATTTGTTCTTACATTGCTCAGCAGTTTCCTTTCTCTGGAATACTTTGTTTGGTGTTTTAAGTGAATGTTGGGTTTGTCCCAAGAATCTTCAGCAGTTCCTGTACCTGTATGTTAATTTTACAGGATTTGGTACTAGCAGAGAAGCTAAAAAGTTTTGATGTTCTTCTCAGTTTGCAGTTCCTTGGGTCTATTTTTTGGAAAGAAATGCTAGCATCTTGTCTGGACAACAACAGTCTTCTATTGAATTCATCTGGGATCAGCTAGTTTTCTAGCTTCTTTGTAGTGTTCTGTTTATGGTCTTTTTAAGGGGTGTTTATTGTTAGATCAATAGAGAGATTGGTATGCTGTTTGCATGGTTCTTGATCTTTATTTTTTCCTTTAAATTTCGCTCATTGTGTCCTTAGTTCTTGAGGACTCTTATTATCCTCTTACATTTGTATCTTTCTCTTCTATCTTAATAAATTCTTTGCTTATAAAATTCTATGTTGATTGTTATGTTTTGGGATGAGCTCTTGTATACACTGGCTTTTCCTAATCTGTCTTTTTTTTTTTGTGGTTGTCTTCCTAAATCTGTGATGAATATTATACATTAAAATGGATGCTGGTGGCCCTTGGATCCTTGGGTAATTTTACTGCCTGCATGGCTGTTTCTAAAATTCAATTGGAAGAGTGAGAACCAAGATTGCTTACTTATACTTTTTGTTCTCTTGTAGTTAATAATATGAAGTGTTAGTGAGGCTATAAGATATTGTTATAAATTACTAAAAATGCAAATAGATGTTGTCCCAAATAAACTGTATTATTATGTTGTGATCCATCATCCATGTGCTATTTTGAGAAGCTTATGATAAATATACTGATGAATGATTCAATTCATTCAAATTGTATTGTTATATAATATAATTATTTTTCCCCATTATATGGGCATCTTTTGATGGCAGTTCTGCTCTGATCTTTTGTAGGATATCTCTTGATGATAACCACAATTCTGTAGTTCTGGCCTGTGCAAAAGTTATTCAATGTGTATTGAGTTGTGATACAAATGAGAACTACTGTGATATCTCAGAGGTAACTGGATTTCTCTTCTCAGAGTTATCATCTTTTATTTTGATGCTATTATTGTGTTTAAAATTAGATTCATCTGATCTTTTTTTTTTTTTTAATTCCAGAAGATAGCAACTTATGACATGGATATTTGCACAGCTCCAGTTTTTAGGACCAGACCAGATATTAATGTTGGATTTCTTCAAGGTGGTTTCTGGAAGTACAGTGCCAAACCTTCTAATATTCTTCCTTTTGGAGAGGATTCAATGGATAATGA
Organism: Mucuna pruriens; assembly: GCA_025330945.1. Classification (NCBI taxonomy): domain Eukaryota; kingdom Viridiplantae; phylum Streptophyta; class Magnoliopsida; order Fabales; family Fabaceae; genus Mucuna; species Mucuna pruriens. Next base: position 2,988,569 of record JAENHJ010000520.1, read on the forward strand.
GACAGAAGGAAAACATACTATTCAAGACGATGTAGTGGTTGCTGGGCAAGATTTTACTGTAGGTCTAGTTCGCATGGGAATCCTTCCTAGACTTCGTTATCTTTTGGAGGTAAAACATAATTAATCATTAATCATGTTGAAACATTTGATGGCATGAGATTCTATGTATTAAGGATGTTTTCTGTTTTACAATTTTTGAACTTCCATGTCAAACCCATTATTCTCTAATGGTTGCAGACAGATCCTACAACAGCTTTAGAAGAATGTATTATTTCTATACTGGTTGCCATAGCGAGGCATTCACCTACATGTGCTAGTACTATATTGAAGTGCGAAAGACTTATTCAGACAATTGTGAATAGATTTACTGCTGAAAATTATGAAATTCGATCTTCTATGATAAGATCTGTAAGACTCCTGAAGGTGAGTGGTAATTTCAATTTTATTTTATAGGCTGCTACATATTTTCCTTATCATGTAAAGTTATTTCTGCATCAGCAGCTAGAGAATCATTACTAATGTTACATTTGATTTTGGAAAAGGTGTTAGCTCGGTCAGACCGGAAAACTTGTTTAGATTTTATAAAGAAGGGGTATTTTCAGGCTATGACCTGGAATTTATATCAAAATCCTTCGTCCATTGACCATTGGCTAAGGTTAGGGAAGGAAAAATGTAAACTCATGTCTGCTCTGATTGTTGAACAAATGCGTTTCTGGAGGGTCTGCATTCAATATGGATATTGTGTGTCTTACTTCTTGGAAATGTTCCCTGCCTTGTGTTTTTGGTTGAATCCGCCTTCATTTGAAAAACTTGTTGAAAACAATGTTTTGTATGAATCTACTTCCATCTCTAGGGAAGCATTCCTTGTTCTGGAGTCATTGGTTGGAAGACTTCCAAATCTATTTTCAAAGCAGTGTCTAAACAATCAACTTCCAGAGTTCACTGGTGATTCAGAGGTATGGTCTTGGAGTTATGTTGGTCCAATGGTTGACTTAGCCATAGAGTGGATAGCAACCAGAAGTGATCAAGAAGTATCTAAATTATTTGAGGGACAGGAAGAAGGGAGATGTGACTTTACTGTCCGAGATGTTTCTGCAACTCCTTTGTTGTGGGTGTATGCTGCTGTGACTCACATGCTTTTCAGAGTGCTTGAAAGGATGACATGGGGGGATACTATCGGCCCTCTTGAAACTGAAGGGCATGTGCCATGGCTTCCAGAATTTGTACCTAAGATTGGACTCGAGTTGATCAAATATTGGCTTCTGGGCTTTTCTGCATCGGTTGGGTCAAAATGTGGAAGAGATTCTGAAGGTGAATCTTTTATGAAGGAACTAATTCATTTGAGGCAGAAGGATGATATTGAAATGTCTTTAGCTTCCACCTGTACTCTAAATGGAATGGTCAAGATTATTACTACAATTGATAATCTGATACAGTCTGCCAAGACTGGCATCTGTAGTCTCCCACACCAAGAAAAAACTCTCTCGAAAGAAGCAAAAGTGCTTGAGGATGGCATTGTTAATGGGTATATGGTTGAATTAAGGTATATGCTTGATGCTTTCATATTTTCAGTTTCTTCAGGGTGGCACTGCATACAGGCCATTGAGTCATTTGGCAGAGGAGGACGAGCTCCAGGAGCAGGAATTGGATGGGGAGCTCCAGGTGGAGGATTTTGGTCAGCAACAGTTTTATTGGCACAAACAGATGCAAGATTTCTCGTCTGTTTGCTGGAAATTTTTGAAAATGTATCTAAAGATGTTCCTGAAGAAACAACCTTCACCATGCAAAGGATTAAGGCTGGCTTGGAATTGTGTTTAACTGCAGGGCCAAGAGATAAGGTTGTTATAGAAAAGACACTGGATCTGCTGTTCCAAGTCTCTGTTTTGAAGTACCTTGATCTCTGTATACAGAATTTTCTCTTTAATAGGAGGGGTAAAACCTTTAGCTGGCAATATGATGAAGAGGATTACATGCACTTCAGCAGAATGTTATCATCTCATTTCAGGAGCAGATGGTTGTCTATAAAGGTGAAGTCTAAATCCCTGGATGGCAGTAGTTCCATGGGCATTAAGACCTCGCCGAAGGTTGGCGCTTGTTTGGAAACCATATATGAGGACTCGGACATGTCTTCTATGACAAGTCCATGCAATACTTCTTTAACAATAGAATGGGCTTGCCAGAAATTACCACTTCCAGTTCACTTTTACCTTAGTCCAATCTCAACAATTTTCCTTAGCAAGCGGGCTGGTACTAAAAAAGTTTATGATGTACAACATGATCCCTCTAATTTGCTTGAAGTTGCCAAATGTGGACTTTTCTTTGTTTTAGGTGTTGAAGCAATGTCCAATTTTCAACGCACTGACATTCCTTCTCCTATTCAGCATGTATCATTGACATGGAAGTTACATTCCTTATCTGTCAATTTCCTTGTTGGAATGGAAATAATTGAACAAGAACAGAGCAGGGATACTTTTGAAGCTTTGCAGGATCTTTATGGTGAGCTTCTTGATAAGACAAGGTTTAACCAAAGTAAAGAAGTTATTTCAGATGATAAAAAGCATCTTGAGTTTCTGAGGTTCCAATCTGAGATTCATGAAAGTTACCCAACTTTTATTGAAGAACTTGTAGAGCAGTTTTCTGCTATATCTTATGGTGATGTGATTTTTGGCCGGCAAGTTTCACTTTATCTACACCGTTGTGTTGAAACTTCCATTCGACTTGCTACCTGGAATACACTGTCCAATGCTCGTGTTCTTGAGCTATTGCCACCATTAGAAAAATGCTTCTCTGGTGGTGAAGGATACCTTGAACCCACTGAGGTAAAAAAACATAATCATTAACTATCAGCTATTTTACTATGGAGCATTATCTGCAGAGGATACTGTTTGAGTACTTGTTCTTTTGATACTTTTTTTCTTTCTACGTTGAAGATATTTGGTTGAATATATAAATGTCATTTTACATTTTAAGTATAATTTTGTAAATTTTCAAAAAGTAGTTGTTTAAATTGTGCTTTAAAGCATAAAAGCATATGCTACATAGTACAGAAAAAGCTTCTTTTGTATCAAACTAAAATTGGTATGAATATTGATTCTTTGAAGTGTTAAAAGAATGCTTAATTCATCTTTGATGCTCCTTTACTTTCTGTGTTAAGGGTCAAGAGATGGGTAATTTTTTTGTAGATTTATCTGTTAGGACATGTAATCTCAAAAGTCACATGTCAAACTCAATCCATAATGTCACAAAAAATGTGAAAGGATGCATAACAGTGTTATCTGGCTTTTGTTTTCTTCTCTAGCACAAAATGTTTGAGTTATGCCCTAGGATTTGCAGTGGACAAACCAATATAGGTAAAGATCAAAATGTAACAGAAGATGAGGAAGATATAGATAATAATATAATAATATTGCTCCTTGTGATGGTTATGGGAAAGGAGAGGTGTAGTGTTGACTAGAGAAAATATTTGAGGCGGGGTTCACTTGCCACCTGCATGCAAGGTCACACCAGCAATGCATACTAGTCATTGACTCAGAATACAAAGTAACTCAAATTTGTATCTCTGCAGGATGATGAAGGGATTTTGGAGGCTTATGCGAAGTCATGGGTTTCTGATGCCCTTGACAGGGCTGCAATTCGAGGATCAGTTGCATTTACTCTTGTTGTCCATCATCTTTCATCGTTTATATTTGGTGCCAGTCCCATGGATAACTTATTGTTGCGGAACAAACTTGCTAGGTCTCTCTTGCGAGATTATGCTGGGAAACAGCACCATGAGGTAAGCTAAGTTTTGAAATGGTACTTTACTGGTAGTTTAGGCAAACCTCCATTCAGAATTTGTGCTTCCATTCATTATCCAATTAGTTATAGCCTATTTGATTATGGTGGTGTACTAATGGAACATTTGTTACAGGGAATGTTACTGAACCTCATCCACCATAACAAGCCACCAACATCTGCTATGGGTGAGCAGCTGAATGGTGTACTTTCTGAAAAGAGTTTGTTAGAGTCCAGATTAAAAATATTGGTTGAGGCTTGTGAGGGAAATTCCTCTCTATTGAAAGTAGTGGAAAAGTTAAAGGCTGTTGTAGAAAAGAGTTCATTGTGAGGTAACCATGTAAATATATTCGAGATATACAAAAAGCACAACAAAGGGTTATATATTACTTCTTTCAATGGGGTCTCAAATGTACTACTTGGAGTGCTCACTGACATTGGTATTGTTAGAATGGAGTCTCATGGTTTTTTCACCAACATTCTGAGAAACAAGTCCTAAGGCATGCAATGTACATAATGAAACGATGTCAATATTTTAGTTTGACAAAATGGTCAAAAAGACCCATGGCTACGCCTTGCGTTTTTTTGCTATACCTACCTTTCCACCTTTTGTCATTGTTTTCTGTAATTTCTTTTTTAAAATTAAAGGCTAAAATATGTTTTAGGTTTCTCAATTTTCAGTCAAATTTAGTCTTAATTCTTATACTTTAAAAACGATGACTTTGGTCATTCTATTTTGATAATTCGTGGAACTTTGGATGTTAGAATAAGGGACGAAAATTTCCAATTATAAAGAATGAGGATCTAAATCATCAATTAAGATCAATTTTGACCCCAAAAAATAGGGACTTAACGTAACGTTTTTATTTTTAATCCAAAACATAATATGTTATTTTTATAATTATCTATAAAAATGTGAAATAGAAAATATTTCTCTCAACTCAGACTTACAACAGTTATAACGACCTAGTAATAGCTATTGTAGATATTTGATGAATTATAGTGTCGTATAATAGATGCTTACAGCACTCAGTAGGATTTTAAGTCGTAAGGGTCACTACAGATATAACAAAGTAGGATCAATGAGTTAGTTTAGGAGCCCTATAACAATTACTAGAACGTAAATTTTAAACAAATGCCTAGCACAAAACATGCTTGAGAGTTATAATCATATATTATTTTTGTTTCTTTTTGTTTGACGTTTAACATTTTGATATAGAAATTAAGTAATCTAAATAATATTTTAGATTTTATATAAATTATGTAATTTTCTCATATATCTTTTATCTTTTGTATTAATATTAATTGGATTATCTCTCTCCTATATATATATATATATATATATATATATATATACCGTAAATGATTAAAAATATAATAAAAAGTATTTGATGTTTAATTGATATTGTAAAATGACAATAAATATAGAATGATTTGCTTTTTTCAAAATGGAATGAAGGGTTTGTATTAAACCCGTTGCCTTTTTCATCAGCTTGTACTTCGCAATGTTTTTAAAAACTAAGACACTGATTTAAAGTTTAATAATTCAATCGTAATTGGTTGAATCAATATTAAAATAATAATAATAATAATAATTAATAATATTATTATTAAATAATATATTATTAATATTAAAAACATAATATCATAACTTTATAATACTAAAATTAAAAATAAATAAAAATTTTAATTTCTAAACATTTAAAATATACCTAAAAGTTCAAATCAAATACATCATATTATTTAAATCTAAATTTTAACAACATACATTAACATTTATTATTAATAATAAATTTATATTTAAAATAAAAAAAAATATTAAATTATTTTTATTTTTTATAGAGATAATTAGCCGAGTTTATTAGTTATTGGCAAAATTGATAAATACTTTCCTTATGTAATATGATTTCTGGTCAAAGTACCGAGTATTAAGGTCATTTGAGTAACTTTGCTTATGTAATATAATTTACTCACAGGCGCATCTAACGCAACAGGCACCTTCATTTTTGTACTTAAAAAGTAACTGTTATTTTGACTTCTCAATAACGCTTGTAACCTATATACATAGCCTCGTACGGAAGTCATTGTTGAGTCCACACTTGCCATAGTAAAATACTACCTTTTGTTCTCTCATAACCATTCTCCACGTATTCTTTTACTTTCACTGTTTTTTTAAAACATTTATAAATATTAGAAAATATACTAATATTACCTATTAGTTTTGATAATATTTTAACAAATTTATATATAAATTTTGTAAAATATTATTAGTGATATTAAAATATACAAAATATTATTAAAAAATATTAATAATATTTTTATAATAAAATGTTACTAAAAGTGAAATTAATATGTAATAGTGTTTGGTGATGTGAATCTCTTGATAGAGTGGTGAACATGATACAATGGGAATGGTGTAACCGTAAGAGTGCTGCGATGCTCTAGCCAATTTAGGCACAGGAAAGAATAAAGTACTGGAATGAATTGTGTATACTTGGTGGTTACTAGTTATCCCTTTTATATAGCACAATGATTATTCTATGACAAGTTCCCTATAAATAACGTTTTATCATATGCCAAATTAATTACATTAAGTGCATGACATATAAAATCCAATGTTAATGTTGAGACATGTAAGATAAGGTTTTGGACCTCAATGAGTATTATTAGCTTGTTCATTGTTCAGGTTCCAATTTTTCGGTTTTTAATTCTAAACAGAAGTAACACGTGTGCGGTATAACAAAATAAGATTACTTATATTTTTGGTTTAGACCACAATTATTATGGAAAATAAAATTTACCTTCAAGTATTTAAGATAATTATATATTCAATATTTGAATTTAAAACTACTTGTTAAATTAAAATAACTTTACATCAATTAAACTACACACGCGTCTCGTTGACGATATTACTTATATTTTAAAATATAATAATGACATATGAATTATAATAATTTTATATTATTGAGTAACCAAAAATAATTATATTAAAGAGAAAAAGATATAATTTTTCTATATAAAATAAGGGTCTATTATAATTATAGTTTAATGATAATTCACGTTCAACAAACTTATTATATATAATTATTTATAGATGAGTGGTTTTATCCTATAATTTTTTTTTGAAAAATATATAATTTATTCTCTGTTATAATTAATGTATTTTAATAATCTATAACTATAAAAAAAAATGAGATTTTTTATGTATATATTTTTGTACTCTATTCATTTTACTCCTATAATTACACTTATAAATATTATTTCTTATTATCTTTTATCTTTTATTTAGTTTTTTTTTCTCTTATTCTATTTCTCACACTTTTCAATGTATTATGTAAATCACCTATAATTATTTTTTTATTTTAAAATACAGAGACGCAGACTGACTCTTTTATTCCCTAATATTTAATAAAAATTAATCATTTTCTCTGACATGATCGTATCATGCTACTTAATAATAGGAGAAGATTCAAATTAATCCAATATATACAATTACAATCCCATATTAGAATCGAAGGCAATTTACTCACATAAGAATTTCTATTAAATGAAAACTATATCACATTACTTTTAAACTAGCAATTTATATAATTATAAATATTTCCCTATATATAGCATCATCAGAAGAAATGATTCACGTACTTTAGCATAACTATTATCATAAATTAAGTAGTAAATAAATATTATATATAGGCACCGAAAGTCCAACCTTCATTAAACAGGTTTCAGATCTACATGCAGGCATAAAGTCCATCTAGACACAGAAGGAAATTAAAAGATATAGATAGAGAAAACAACACATAATATAATTAAGTGACACCTAAGTTAACTTGCTCCATTTCTCTCCAAACCATCATGCCACACTTCCATCAATCGCCCTGCACACACGAGTTAATAAAAATTAACCAATAAATAATAACTAATCTTAAATAAGAATGGAAATAATAATGATCACGAATTCTTACATTAACTTTACTGGCAGAAACTGAACTGGTTGGCGAGTTTGGAATGAACCTAGCCCACTGTGAGATTTAGTTATGTAGCACAAGTTAGGAACATATATTAAATTATATATATATTGTCATTCTTATTTAATTATGAGTAAAATAAATTTATTAATTTTTATAATAATCATATTGAAAGTCATCTTAATGATAATTTATGATTTAATAATAATATAAAAACCATTAAATTATATGATTATATCGAATTTCAAGAAACGTTAAGCTAGTTACAAGCATGCGCAGTGCTAACCCTAAAGCCTAAACTGAGGGTGAGAAAAAACAATTACATTTTTGGCTGCAGCGCTGAAAGCTTCTCGATGTGGGATCTCAGGGTTGGCTGCTTTGATGCGCTGTATCTCCTCTCTGACATGCACAAACCAAGTTGTAAATGTTATATATATCAAGAGTATTTGGAAAAAAAATAAAAAAAAGATTGAGTTTATGCGAACAACTTATGATCTTTTTATGTAAATACTTTTTAATTTATTGAAATTAGTAAAATGAGTTATTCTTAGCTTACTTTAGTAAGCTTCATAATCAAACTTGTGAATAAACTTTGATTTGATAATAAAACTTACTTGAATAAGTATATATAGTTAAACTGTTTAGGGTACGAGAGAATGTAATAGTGCAGCGTGTGGTGGTGGGGGTTTGTGTTGTGAGAGCAAAAGACAAAAAAGTACACACATATCTATCTCTTTTGCACTTACTTCATGAAACGGTTGTAAGCAGAAGGGAGACGGTGCTTTTTCTCAGGTGCTGCAAAAGAGACGATCAAACATATAAATAAGGACACAACACAACACACACATGGTTTTGGTTGAGAAAAACACATCATATGATTATGTTATATTTGTTTGAAGAGAGTTCTGAAAAAGGGTTGCTCTCGATCTGTGGTAACTTCGTACGTTTCACAACAAATGATGCTGCTTTTGGGGACACTGACTCGTTTGATGTTGTTGGCGAGGAAGATGAAGATGATGCTTGTCCCTTTTTGGCATTACTGTAAAATCCCTGCTGAAAATAAAACAGATGCTTACATATACTCTCACTTTTTTAACCAACCATCACTATACTATTGATCTCAAAGAAAAAGACCTATATACACACAAATATATATCTAGCATAACAAGAAGAAGAAGCATTAGACAGTATAGTATTATAGTATATGTCATGTTCATGAATAATTAAATATTAATATTTTATTATGAGGAGTACACAACCTGGAGACTGAGGGTGTGATCAATGCTTTGGTTTTGAGAAGTTGGGGGTCTGGTGCTGAGAAAGGAGAGGTTGCTGCAGTGACCACACTTCACTGTCACAGTGTCTAACAGCCTCTTGCATGGGATACCAACCTACACAAACATCAAAATGACCCTACATATATAAATATAAACATTTCTAGTTCCCTCTTTCAATTTTATGTAACATTATTTTTCTTAATTCACTTATGAGTACCACTTGTACTCATTAATTTAACAAAAAAAAATATTTTTTTTTTAATAAACACGTGTATTTTCTATTTGGTGCAATCGTGTTCGAGTTTGGAGTATTTAATGCATCTGGATACTCAGGAATCCAAATACAAATATATATATATATTATTTTGTATCATACATATATAAAAGTTCCATATAATACTATAATATAAATAAAATGATGAAACAAGTTAAATGGTGGTTGGTGTATGTTTGTAGTGTTTAAGAGGGATTTAAGTTACCGCGAGGACAGTGTTGCAGAAGTTGCAACGAACGTAGCAGAGGTGCTCAGACGGTGGAACCAGGTCCATGGTGAGTTTGTCGTCGTGGTTCATATTTCGAAGGAAGTGAGGAGAAGGGTGAGAGAGTGAGAATGAAAGAGGAGTAAGTAAAGTATAGCTTTAGCAGAGGGAGGAAAATGTTGCAGCTGTAGGGTTTAAGATAGTAATTTGAAAGGGCCAGTGGGTGATATATAGGAATAGGAATAGGAAGATAGATAGTTGTGGTTGTGGGGTAGCGTCAAAAACAAGAGTAGTTTTGTTTTACCACTTGGTCTTGTAGTACAATTTGCTTTGCTGCAGCATTATATTGCACGCTTTGTTTGCAGACATGACCTGCACCCACCACTGACCCCTAATTAACTATCTACAATGCCCAAAATATACTTACTTTATTTCACTCTTTTTATCCTTTTTTCATTTTATCTTATCAAATTCCCTTTTATTTTATTTAGATTATCTCATTACTTTTTATATAAATTTATACAATATATCCTTAATTAAGAACATAATCGAGAGAGTGACCTAGTAAAATTCTATTTCAAATAGTTATAATCCATATTGATTATGTAAATCACTGAGTTGTTTTTCTTAATCTGCTTAAATTTTAAGTTTACTATTTTATTGGCATGAGTCATATTATATATATATATATATATATGTTATATAAATTACAGAAAGAAAACGTGATTATTTAGAGAGAAAATGGTGACTTGTTTTCTTCAAATTAATATAATGTAAAAAATGCAACGAGTTCTTGCCACCGGTTATAACTTTTAAGGCTTTATCTCTTAAAATAATATCTCTAAATTTAATTTTGTTTTAGTTTCTATAAAAAATTTAATATATTTTTAATCTTTACATTTACTTTATGGTTTTAGTCCTTTACCATAGAGTAAAGACATGTGTTTTTCTTAAAATATAAAAATTAAAAACGTGTTAAATTTTCATAGGGATTAAAATTAAATTTCAAAATATTTTAAGGAAGAAACAACATATTTTTTCCTGATTTTTAGACAATATCTTGATAAACTATATGTGTAGTTATTTGTAAATTTAATTTTGAATAATTTTGATCTTATAAAATTAATTTTAGTTAAAGGTAAATTAGAAAGTGATTTATGATTTAAAAATCAGTTTATGATAAAATTTAGAATCGTGTTAAGGAATCAATCAATAAAAAGTTTATTAGACGTGATATATGGGAAATCATGATAGGAGTATATTAATAATACTTTTGTTAAAAAAAAAATATTTTTGATTATTTAACCTTATATTAACCAGGGCACTAAATAACATTTATCTGAAATTTAATATAATTGTTTCACTCTAATGGAAAAGCTATATTTTTTTTTATTTATTTTACGTTGACTTAAATGTAATTTTAAGAACAAACTTGATTTTAAATTGATATTCAACCAAACACACAAATAAATTAAAATCATACACATTTGTGGCCCTTCAACATTCCTTTGAGGAATTGCACCACTCCAAACATACACTAGCTATATATATTTGGAATAATTTATAGTAATTAAATTAAATAGCATATATGTACTACTCAAAAATTAAAACCCTTGTTTAACACTCCTGTATTTTTAACAAGAATGGTTTTTAAGGGGATAAAAATAGCTTTGAATCAGTGGTCTAATGCTTTATAAATGTAGACTAAAAATCTTTTCACTTAAATTTTCATTCTCGATCACTCTTTTTACAAAACTATATATATTTATTTATGTATTTTGCAAACACGTGCCTTTTTTTGTGAGTTATATTATTTTGAAAAAAATATGAGCATGTTATGTTAAGGAATTAACGTTTAACAGACCCTTAAAAGATTTATGTTTGATCCTTGGTGCTATTTGGTGGGCGATATAAATCAATATAAGAAATATGTTTAGATACTTCCATGATAGAATTTTATTTTGGATAGTTTTACTCTTACACTTTTTTTTTTACAACAATACTTATAGTTTTAGAAAGAGTAAGAAGAGATGAAAAAGAAACGTGAGATACAATATTCATGTAATGGAAAGAGAGAAAAAAATGAGTTATAAATAATATGCATAAATTTATTGCAAGTTTTTATTTTTTTTTTACTTAATTATATTTTTAGTTTTTTATTTTCGTTAAAATTTGATTTTGATTAATTTTCTTTTTTTTTACGAATTTGGTCCCATACTATTTTAATTATATAATTTTGATTCATTTGTTAACTTAATATTTAATATTTAACGTAAATATTGACATGATATTCTCATTTGTTATCAAGTGAGTACATACATATTGAGGTATTTAACGTAAATATTGACATGGTACTCTTTTTTATTATCAAGTGAGTACATACATGTTGAGGTATTTAACGTAAATATTGACATGATACTCTCTTTTATTATCAAGTGAGTACATGCATGTTGAGGTGTAATTCTTTTATCTTGTCATGTCAATTTTTTTTTTAGTAAATATTAAATGTTAAGTCAATAAATATATCAAAATGATGTAATTAAAAAAAAGAAAAAAATTATATATTAATCATGTAAACTAATTTATTATTCAATTACAAATTATCAGTAAAATATTGATTCCCTATTTACAGAATAATTACCCACCCATTGAGTTAACCAAGCCTTGTTAGAACGTGTACGTGTATTACATACTATTCATACAGAGTGTTAGCTTGCATATAACATTAAAAATGTAAATGAAGTATTCATAAAATGTGATTAAAGTGGAGGACATAAACAAGTCACATAACTGAATTGCAGTACAGATTTAGCACATAGTAAGAGACGTTTCATGTTTTGGTTACACCTAAAATCCTCACACATCATAAAGTCTAGTTGAGCATATCATGAGTTTGGAAGCTAACCTCCCCTCCCCTAAACTTCCACTGCATATATAAACATGTTGGCCCCTCTTTTTCACCACTACACACACACACTTTTTAAGTATCCCCAGCAACCCTAGTCTTCAACCGTTCCAAAATAACTTTCTCTAGGATCTTATTCATTATTTTCCCCTCAAATTGCAACCCATAATGCTTCTACATCTCAAATAAGGAAAATAAAGTATAGGGACTGTCACATTATTATAAATGCATTGCTTATTCAAGTTGTTTCCCAGATCCCACCTTGCCACCCATTCATGTGTCTCAGATCAATGCAGTGATTGCACCAGCTATTCAATTGAAGTGAATGAATGGTGATGAACCTCATCGGAATTAGAAGCCCACCCTTTAATATGGGAAGAAGCTCAATTAAAACAATGCTAACAGAAGATGAAAAGTGTTATAGAGAACTTCCAAAACACCACTATTAAATACCAATTATGAGCTAAAAAAAAGAAATAAGTCAACTTCAACACAATGCACACTGGAATCAGAGCCAGAACTCAGCATAGAACTTGATTACAAAACCATTGAATTTATTTAGTTTAATAATAACAAAAAAAAAATGATGAGGCTATACGTGCATGAGTGATATATAATATGATAGATGGTAATAAAATAGGGATGTAAGTGAGAAGTTAATATTAAAAGAAGAGATAAAAAAAAAAGATGTTATAGTTAAAATAAGTTGAAAGGGAATGATTTGGTAGAGGGAAGATAGAAGAAGCATGAGGATGAGGAGGGGGGGGAGAGAGGGATAGTGAAGATGGGGGCCCTGTTATCTGAATCCCCTTTTTGTGGGTGCAGCGCTTGAAGAGGAAATGTGAGAGTGACAGGTGGTAGAGTCACATGTCAAGATCATGGCAGAGGGAAATGAGACTAATTTACATTACAGGGCAGGAGATGGGGTTCGTCGTGTCCTTTTGTGATGGGACGATTCCACATTTCCCAAACATGGTAACAAATCTATCTCCTCCCTCAGGCCCCTACCTTTCTATGCTTGTATAAATACCACTTTCTCATTCACCTACCTAGCCCCTCTCCTTTTCTCTAGTCCGATGATCCCTTTCCCTCTCTCTCCTCCCACTTTTTTTCTTTTCTCTTCCATTCCACTCAATTCTTTTTTCTTCATCTAATTTCAAATAATATATTCAAACCAACCTTAACTATTAACATCAACTTTCACTGTTAAATACTTTTAAAAATTCAATATTACTTAATATATATAAGTCATAACTACTTATATTTTTTAACTAATATATTAGGATTCAAATCTTATGAAAAAAATTATATTGAGAATGTAAAATAATTGTGGTGAGAGTGAAGTGAAATAAAAGTAGAATATATTTATATATTTGGGCCAGAGATTCCTTTGTCATTTTGTGAAATGATATCCCTATAGCACAACGCCCCCTTTCACATCATGTTCCTACGTTTAGTTCTGTTCATTAACTTATTTGGACACAATCATTTGATCTATTGTTACCCAAACTTGTTATCCATATCGGGAAATTGGGACAACACACACCTCCTCTTCTCCCTCTGTGATAAAAGTGAATTCGTTTACACTGACCAAGCTTGTCTCTTACTTTCATTAGCCACATAATCTGAAGGGTCAATGAGACACCGATACTCCTCGACAAAACATCACCAAAACTAATGCCTAGCTGTCATGAAATTAGAACATCCACTGCTACAACATTTTTTTTTTATTAAATTACGAGGAATACTTACTAAGCAATAAATAAGATCAACCAAATTTTATAATTTTCAAAGAGTACGTCTGTTAGTTAAAAAAAAAAGTATTATTAATATTTTTCCACGACATTATGTTAGCACGTAATTGTGTGTTAATCGTGGATATGTCATAGTGCATAATCTGTTATAAAGGGATTTCTTGTGACGTGCTTAAATGAATGTGTTTGTAAACTTGATTTGGATAACCTTCATTTTATAAAGTTGATTTTGATTACAAGTGAGTTTGAAGTGAATTGATCTCAATAAAAGTAATAATGTTTTCATATATTGAAAAATGAACTTTTAAATGTGTTGTCAATAAAAAAATGTAAAATATTATTATAATATGAAATCATGAAAAACGTTTTCTTCAATACATACGCAACTAGTTTTTTACCACGGCAATATCAACAAAATGTTACTTCTATTAAAATCGTGGTTTTGAAGTACATTGATTTTGGTAAATTTTGGAAATTGTATAAATATTTAAGTAAAAAATAAAGAAAATAAAAATAGCTTTCATAACATATTATATATATAATATTTTTTATTCATTGTTAATCTATAAATTAATGCCATGTCATATTTTCATAATTATTGGATGAAATTTAAAACAAAAAAATTAATTTTAATAATTATAAAAATTATAAAGACTAATTTTAAGTACTAAGAATCAAAATTATATGGATACTAAAATATAAAAATTAAATTGTAATTAAATCATTTTCTAATAAGAGAAAATAGGTTATGCACTACCATTGTAAAGATTGAACGATCGTATAAGACTGCACACTATGCATCACTATTAAATTCTTCCAACAAACACTCAGTCTATCACTATTGAGTAGGGACAAATAATAATTATACAAAACAAGTCACAAGTCAACCATGGGGAAAAATAATTTTTCTTTAACTTTTCATCACCCAATTTTTAATTAGGCTTAAATATGTTTTTAGTAATTGTAAAAAATGTAATTTTTTTAATTGATTTTCACCCCTCTAAAATTTGAATAATTGTTTTTTATTCTTACCATTATCTGATATTTATCAACTACTTATGTGTTCAATGGAAGGTCAAATATCCATCACAAGTTATATACACAAGTTATATATACAAGTGTCTATAATATCATGTTAACATATGACTTCTTCAAAAAAAATTTAAAATTTCTAAAATAAATATTATTTATCTATCTTAAAATGAAAATTAGGAACTAAAAATGGTTATTTCAAATTTTATAGAAATGAAAATCAAATAAAAATGTTTTATAAGAATCAACCAAATTTTGATATTTTATAGGGACTAAAATAAGTGATTTCAAAATTTAAAGGAATAAAAATTGATCAAAATATTCTATAAAAACTAAAATAAAAACTCATTTATTTTATGAAAACTAGAAACATATTTAAGGCTTTAATTATATGTCAATTTTAATTTAGCTTTAAAATTCCAGTAATTTCAAGCGATCACTTGAATACACATTACACGACATTTTTCATTAATGACATGGATATATATGATGAGTTGAATTTTTTTTATATATTTATTTAATTAGTATTTTAATATGTACATTACATAAATATTTATTTTTATATAATTAAATTTTATAATAAATATATAAATGATATTTTAAATTTATAATGTATAATTTAAATTTTAATATAATATTATTTTTAACTATTGACCATTTCTTAAAAAAATTATTAAAATTGAAAAATTAAAAAGAGTTAAAAAATAAAAAATAAATAAAAATAAAAATAAAGTGAAGGCTTTCAAATGGATGAAAGAAAATTTTTAACTAATTGCAGAAATAATGCGTGAAATATATTTTTAAAAGAGAAAAAGGAAAATATTAAGAATGATTGAGTAAGAGACCGAAAAAATGAAAATATAATTATTTAAATTATGTATTTTAATTTATAATATAATAATAAATTTTAAAAGAAATATTTTAGTCAATTTTAGAACTTTAGGATAAATGTTATGTGTGCCTTGCGCATAATTTTGACATTCAGGTTCGAGCAATAACATAGAGCCATAGCATAGTGATGGCAGAAAAAAACTAAATCCACAACTCTTAATATTACAAATTGAATTCACTACCACAATTTGGGCTTGAGAGGCCCAAAAGAACCTATACATGAACATGATATTGTATCACGTGAGAGTGCTAGCAAATTATTTTTTAATATATTTTATTATTAGTTAAAAGTTAATAAAAATAAAATTAAGAAATAAATTTATTAAATAAAAAATTATGATATATAATAAATTTTAATTAATAATAAAAAATATGTTAATAAAAATATATTATAAAATATTTCTTCTGAACTGAAATGTAAGTAAAAAATATTCATATGTGGTAAACTAAAATATAAACCATTTGATATCGTCACTAAAATGCTTTTCATTTAATTGAGATCGTATTTTCAATAATCCTATTATTTTTTATATTAAATTTTAATAAAAGATAATTATAAAAAATAATTTATTTTAAATAAAATTAAATAATATTAACTAATTTTCATAATTAATATTAATATTTTTTTACTTATATTTCAGTCCGAATAGAATATGATATTAAACTTTCTGTTTGGAATATTCCAAAAGATCCATGCACATTATTGACTTGAAATAGTCTCACTTTGAAGTACAAAATTGGGGATCACTAGATTCAAGAAATGAGCAGTTCCAAAATTTAAGAAAAGGAAAATCCCTTCTCACAATGTCAAAGTACGCATGTTTTACGACTCATCAATAAGACATACATAGCCATTACAATGTGATTCATAGTGATGCTTTAGAAAAATAAGAAAGAAAAAGTATAATTTGTATTTCTAATGATTATTTTTAAAATAAAATATAAATATTTATTTATTTTTATAAATAATGTATAATCTTTAAAAATAAACCATTGAATCGGATAATTAAGAAGAAGAATTAATGACAACAAATCAACTATAATCTCATAATTTTATTTATTATTTACTGAACAAACATTTATAAATGATTTTATAACGATTTGATAATTACTAGGATATATTTTAATATCATCTTCCTATTTAAATTAAGTTTAACTCAATTTTATAAAACTTATTTTAAAAATAAAAATTATTTTTATTTATATACTTTATTTTAATTATTTAATTAATTAATGTAAAATTTTCAACCAAAGTCAATTCCAATAGGGGATACATGAATGCATAAATCATTTGAAAAAAGAAAAACTCTTCTTATCTAAACAAAATGCATTGCGATTTTAGGATATAATATGAATACATAATTTATTTTTAATAAATTTCAATCAATAATAAAAATAATTTCGTAAATAGGTATCCAATAATTTTATTAGCATTCCTCAGTCATTTAAATATAAATATAGTAGAGAAACATATTTTGGGGGAACCAAACAGCAATTCATCACTAGATTTTGAGTGTAGTAGGCATATATTTTAATGTAGATTATGAGAATTTCAATGACTTGAACATGCATTCATGCTATAGCAACTTGATCAGCAATATATAACTCTACCTTTCCCATTGGCAAAAAAAACCTGCCATCAATCTCATCCTAAATGAGCATAGCATTTTTTGACCAAATATTTCCAATTTTGTCATTGAAGGATAGTGGCATCTTCTAAGGAAGTTGTTTTAGGCTTTGAATTATCCAAGGTATATAAAAAAAAAGATTTTTTATTAAAAAAATATTTGTTATTAATTTAAATTATTAGAAAATAAATTTTATTATAATATAATATATTATTTTTATTAACAAGATTACGTAGTTTTAAATTTGTATTAATTGAACAAATAAAAACTTATAATGAATATGAATTGAAAACATCATGTTAAACTTTGAGAAGGTATTTGTGTTGATGGGATAAATTCTTGTTCCTTTTGTTTTTGAAATTCATTGAATTACCATGAACCCTCTTTTGTGTCCGGATTACAAAAAATGGACATCCTTGAAAGCCCATTATGCATTGGACTTAATCCACAACGTTGTACAACCCCCGAAATAACAAAAACTAGAGGTGGTCAAGAATTGGATTAAGACATACCAATTATATTCAACCATTTATTGATTTTCCTAAACTAGGACATAAAGAAGAAAAAGGTACAACAGGTAGTTCGAGTAAACTTTATTTAATTCATTTCAAATTTCAAAAATATTATTCTATATGTGATGCTCTGATTCTCTACATCGTCCACTTTCTTTATAATTTGAACAAAAATAAAAATAAAAACTAGAACGATAGATATAATCGGAAGAAATCACATAGGAAACTCGAATACGTTTAAATGGTAAACATTTAGTGTCTTAATTTTAGATGATTTTTTAAATTTTTATATGAATATTAATCGTAATATCATAATAATTAGATAAGTTTTAGTATTTTATTAAATCTATAATGATTCACTCAATTTTAAAATACGAAATTTCTTTTATAATTTTATTTTTATTTTATATTAATTTTACACGTTATATTGTACTCAAATTGTGTTTCATGATTTTTAAAATATAATTTATCTTATTTAAATATCTTATCATATTATATTTGTGTTTCATACCACGTCCACAATATTTAAACACACACATAGACATAATTTTGTACATGCAAAGACATTTATGAAATTTTTTTGGATCCTACTAAATATGTAAATCTCATTTATGAACTAGTAAAATTTACATGAATTTTAATTAATAAGACAGTGTTAAAAGAAATTATGTTACTATTGGAAAAATAATTTAAATTTCTAAATAAATTCAAGTGGATGAAAATTTAAGAGGTTTATTCCAAAAGATAGGGAAATGTGTTTTGACTCTTGGCATATGTGTACAATTGGACTTTCATATAAGACCTATTTTCATTGATCCACAAATGATTGATGTAAATAAAAATGCGGTAGTGTATTTGTAAATATTCTAAAAAATTTATATAAGTTACATTCTAACTAATGCAAAAAGTGATTTATAACCGATGTTTTAAAATTGGACCGGTCATTGAACTAGAAGACATTATTCAAGGTTTAACCATGTTGAAATGTAGTTGAATTGGTATTAATTAAATAATAATAAATTAATAATTAAATAATATTAATAACATTAAATAAATATATAAAAAATTAAAAAATTATTTTTAAAACTAGTGATTTTCTACACTAGTTTTGATCGATTTTTATTGGTTTTAGACTAGTTTGATTGGTTCTTATCTAGTTCTCACTGGTTTTAAGATAGTTTAATTTTTTTTTTTATAACTATCAGACTTATCATTAAACCAGTTTCTAGTTACCGGTTGAACCAGCTTATGTACTTTTCAAAATAATATTTATAATAACAAAATGAGCCTTTCATTGTTCATACTGTGCTCTCTATTCATCTTCTTCCTTAGCATCTCCTTGTGTAACATCGTACTTTTGTGAGATTAATTAAGTGATTGAAATATATTACAAAATAAAATTAAATTTAATTTCAAATATGAAATTTTGATAAGAACCAAAGTTGCATGTTTTTTCGAGAAAAGTCACAAATGAGATCGAAGTGGTCTGATGCACATTTTTTTAGGCAATGTCTTTTCTTGAAGGAGTGAATTTCTCAATTTTGAGATACCAAAAGTCAATAAACAATGTCATCTACATGTTTTTTCAAGGAAATTAGCACGTAGTTCGAGATAAACTTACCTTTTAGGGCAAAACTCTCATTTAGCTTACCCCTTATCTTATATGGTAACTTCCACATTTTCAAACTTACCTTTATCCTTTAGACAATTCAACCCCTTCAAACCATTGGGAAATAAGTTGCCTCGAGCTCTCTTATAAGAGAGTGGTATCAACTGCAACTCAAAGCTTTCTACACCCCTCAAACTTTGAATCTTGTCCCACCCACTTAACAACACCATTGTTGCTAACTTAAGTTCCTTCACTAAAGTTTTCATACTCTATCTTCATTTTAGGTATGAGAAACTTGTCTCTTTATGATTTTGTGTTTGAAATGGATACTATATTGGTTTGGAATGGGTTTTAAATGCATTATAACGTGTGATAGTAATTTGTGTTAAGATTTTTTGAGAAATTTCATAAAATAAGAATATATGCATGATGAATTGGGTTGATTTTGGAAGATTTCATGCTTTATTAAGTGTTTTTTTTATGTGAAATCTTGATGATTGATGAAACTATTTTGTGCTCTCACTGAGCGAGTGCCTCTACTCGCCTAATAAGGATCATTTTTTGGAAAATATGAGTGCTCGCTGAGCGAAACTTACTTCAAGTTAAGCGCCTTAAGAATAAAACACGAAAATATGAAAAATTTCCCTTTTCATTGAATAAGACCTTATACTCGTTGAGCAATGACTCATAACCCTATGAATAGGATGAACACTCGCTAGGCAAGAGATACCATTCGTTGAGCGAAAATACCCTTTCTAACTTAGAAAACTGGAAACAATGAACACTCGCTAATCAAAACGCTTTAGAAACCCATAACTTTTTAGTTTGTTAAGCGAGTCTTTTACTCATTGGATGAAAACCAAATATTTTAAAAGAAATCAATTTTCTCGCTTAACTCGTTGGACGAGACCTTGTCTCGATGAATGACTAAAATCAACAATTGAGAGTAAAACTCTTTGTGACTCAATTCACTAGAAAAATCTAGGATTCACTAGGCAACTAATAAAACAGGGCTCTTTAAAGTCTTGCTCATTGAGCGAGGGAAACCCTTCGTTGATCAAGAGAAAAGTGTGATTCGCTATGCGAGATAAGAGACTCATTAAGAGAGCAAGTCAAACCTGAAAGAAGTGAACATCCTTCTAAAGGAAGACTCGTTGAGTGAGAAAGTGCTCTATGAGAGGATTCATTGGGTGAACCAAATGACTTGCTAGGTGAAAGTAATACCTTACGAACTTTCTTAATCAATCTCCTTTCTTTGAAACAATAGTAATTAGTCATTCTCAACTATTATTTAAGATTAAAATCAAGAAAAACTATACTAAAATGGGAATATCAATTGAGAACTTTAAAGACATACGAGTGACTCCATAGGGGTTCAAGGTCATTGCAAACCTTGTGTCGTGGTGAGTCATTACCCACCTATACCTATCCTGACAAACCAATTATATCATCCGTAGATTAGATTCTGGCATTTCCCCTAATGATTTCTTTGGAACGTGCCGTGTTGTGATGACTTGGTAGTCATGTATAATATGTTAAGGGAAAGTGTCCGATTGATCACTTGAAAGTTAGAGTCTCCATGGAGTAGGATTGGTTTGAGAGTCTGGATTGGTGAATGAATTGAATGCTTGTGTTATACGAGAATTCAAATATTTATTGTATTTCAACAATTTATTTATATATATTTTATTTCATGAATTTACCCTTTTGTTCCTATTGCGCATGTGCAACTACGATGACCTTGAATGACGTGTTCAATGAGAGAAGATGCCAAGGCCACCTAGAAGTTAGAGTTCATGCATTCCATTCAATCAAATACATTTGAGATTGTTCAGACTCCAATTAATGGAAACTATAGTGGGCCTAGGAAGGGTCTGGTTGATTGACCAAAAGTTGGAAAGGGTTAGATACTAAGGCGGCATTACAATAGACTAGCATCGATTGTTAACATTCTAATCTTCGTCACATTTTATGTTTCGTTGGATTTCTTCTTGCCTATCTGAGAAATATGGAATCGACCTACTCACTTGACCTGAGATCAGTTGTTTGGAGTCAACAATCATCATCCTTCTTGCTTGAGACCTCGACCTTGCTATCATTGCGTCAATCTTGGGGTTGCTCCTCGAGGACATAATCCTCATCATCCTCCTCACTAATAATAGTAATTTTTATGCATGACCAACTTTAGGGGTGTGAGTGTGTCATGTATCCCCCTCCCTTGATGATGACGTAATATTTTATTTTGAAGTACTGAGGATGTTTATTTTATTTTGGATTGTAAGTGTCATAAGGCGCAAATTATTGTTTTATATACAAGGTTATTTAGTATTTCGAATGTGTATGTATGACAATGCGTTTCCTTCGTACTTCGATTGTGAAAAATTTACATGTATTTTCATAAACAAATTAAGAAAGAGTTTAAACTTAATTTATATGACTAGAAATGTTAGTGTGTTTTTCCATTGTAACAGTAGCAGATCATTACATCCCACCCCGATAATGCTCTTCTTTGATACGAAATCATCTTTGTCGCTACCCTTTACTTATTTGTCCTTACCACCACCTCGCTACCACCCTTACCATTCATTCTCTCTCGTCACCATCGAGACCATTGTGTGTCTCTTTTGTTGCCATCACCACCTTTGTCTTCTTTTTGTCACATGTTCATATTTTTTTCTCTCAAATTTTTGTCTCTTCACTTTTGTCTCGTTTATATTTTTTTCTTTTTCATTTTACAAGAGCGCACATAGGGACCTCCTTTATCTCCATGTTTTTGTCTTCTCAAATTAGGTAAGTAAATATCTTTATTTGCTTTTTTTTATAATGATATGAGTTTATTATAATGTGTGGTTGCTTAACTTTGCATGAATGACCAATAGAGTATAATTGAGACTTGTATAATGCTATTTTTTAATAAATTGCTATGACCTTCATGAATGGTCACAAGGAGTAAAATGAGCTTTGTATAATGATATTGTATAATAAATTGGTATGACCTTGCATGAATGGTCACATAAAGCATAATTGGGCCTTGTGTAATGCTATTTTTTTAATAAATTGTTATGATCTTGTATTAATAGCTGCATAGAATATAGTTGGGCCTTCTATGATGCTATTGTTTAATAAAATGTTATGACCTTACATGAATGGCCACATAGAGCATAATTGAGTCTTGTTTGATAATATTGTTTAAGAAAATGGTATGACCTTGTATGAATGACCACATAGAGCATAATTGGACCTTGTATGATGTTATTTTTTAATAAATTATTATGAACTTGAATGAGTAACCAAATAGAGCATAGTTGGACTTTGTATGATGACATTGTTTAATAAATTGATATGATCTTACATGAATTGCCACATAGAGTATAATTGGGTCTTGTATGATGTTATTTTTTAATAAATTGTTAAGTAGAAGAAGATAAACAAAAAATATAATAGAATCTTACTTTATATAACAAAGGACAAAGAAAATTAATAAATATTTTAAGGACAAAATTGAATAAAATATAAGATGTTACAAACTAGTAAAAAAAAACTTATTTACCAATATTAGTTATTAATACGATCAAACAAATTTTTCAGTTGGTAAAAAAATTAGAAATTAGCTAAAATTTTCAAACACGACTTAAGATTACTTATGGTATGTCTAGTAAAACTAGCTTATAAATTAGTTAAAACTTATAAGCTATAAGTTAGGAGTTGAATAATTGAAAACTTATAAGCTAACTCATTGAAGTGAAAGATTTTGTTAAATTAACTAATAAGTTAGCTGATAAATATAAATTGACATAAAAGAACATATTTATTTATTTGGTTTCTAAATTAAATAAATAAAAATAAGACATTTCAGAAAAATAATGAAGATAAAAATGAAAAAAATATAAGTTAACTTAAACTAACTTATAAAAATAAATTAAAAGCTATTAAAATAAAGTCAGTATACCAAGGAAATTGTAATACCCAGTGATGACAGATAGAAGGGAAAGCAGAATAGCAGTAGGAAAGTAGCAGTGGCAGCTTACCCAATAGAAGGAAAAGAAGGAAGATGTATCAGAAAAGCAACTTAGAGAAGTGAGCCCTGCCACGTTACTCTGCTCAACGGACCTCAAGTAGGAGCAACAGGGATAGGGATTCGTGTACCCTCTAGTGGAGAACGTCACCACCCATCCATTGCAAGGTCGTCACATTAAATGAGGAAAAAAACCCTCATAGTGGCATTGGAGCATTAATGGAACCTAGGGTATTATGCACTGCATTAAATGATGAATACCTATGGACGAGCCTATAAAAGGGCTCAAGCTCGAAGTAAAAAAAAGGGGATCGAAGGAGAAGAGTGAAAGATCGTATTATGGAGAAGGAGTGAAATATTTCAATCTTGAGGAAACGTGATGAGTTAGTTGAGAGATAAAGAGGGTGAAAAATCTTGAGAGGAAAAGCCCAGACTCGAGAAAACGTGAAAAATCAAGAAGAGTTTGGAAAAGATTTGCAGTAGAGAAGGAAGGAGTTCACCTACTCTACAACGAACTAGTAATCCTTGGATACAAGGTAAGTTCTTTGAAATCTTCTCCTGCATATATCCATTTATAGGCCCGAAACTTTAAGCCAATACACTCCCCATATAGCCCAACAAAGTATTGCATCCAGTAGACCGATAACTTGCTCCGGCCCCTGTATAATTGAAACCAGGCCGACTCCAAGTTGTAAGCCGACTCCGGATCGGCTCCCGTGTAGCCGGCTCCAAGTTGTAGGTCGACTCCAAGTCAGCTTCTATGTAACTGAAACCGAGTTGTGTGCCGATTCCTAAACTGGCTCTTGTGGTCAGAATCGGGGATTGACTAAGAGCCAGCCCCTATGGGACCGGCTCATGCCAACGGGATTGAGTCAGTCCCAGCCCCCTCCCAGCATCTAACCTTAAGCCTCCCAGCATCTAATCTTAAGCTTCCCTATCCACCTTTCTCTAATATTTTCGGACGCCAAGAGATAGTCCACCTTTCTCTAATATTTTCGGACGCCAAGAGACAGTCCACCTTTCTCTAATATTTTCGGACGCCAAGAGACAATCCACCTTTCTTTAATATTTTCGGATGCCAATAACCAGTCCACCTTTCTCTAATATGTTTGGACGTCAAGAGACAGTCCACCTTTCTCTAATATTTTTGAATGCCAAGAGATAATCAACCTTTCTCTAATATCTTCGAAAGCCAAGAGACAGTCGACTTTTCTCTAACCCCTGGACACTAACGAATAGTCTATTTTTCTCTAACCCATGGACGCTAATGGATAGTCCATCCCTTTTGCACACATAGCCCCGCCTACACATGGTTGGCATCCCAATTGGCCGATTCCATCTCGGCACCTTCCACCTCAATTGGTCGACTCCGCTTCAGCCTCTTTCCCA
Organism: Mucuna pruriens; assembly: GCA_025330945.1. Classification (NCBI taxonomy): domain Eukaryota; kingdom Viridiplantae; phylum Streptophyta; class Magnoliopsida; order Fabales; family Fabaceae; genus Mucuna; species Mucuna pruriens. The sequence continues at coordinate 3,013,802 of JAENHJ010000520.1, forward strand.
CACCAATTGGCCCGACTCCGTTTCGACACCTTCCACCTCAATTGGCCAACTCCGACTTGGCCCCCTTCTACACCAATCGACCAACTCTGACTCGGTCCCCCCCCCTTTTCACACCCTTTGACTGGTTCCATCTCGACCCTGTCCACTTCAACTGGTCGAGTCAGTCTCGACCCCCTTCCGTCCTACCAACCATCTATGCCTCAAGAACTACATAAATTTTGACTTCTCTATTGCAGTGAGAGGTATGTAGGAGCAAGAGACAACTCTTGTCAAGTTATTCATAAAAAAAAACAAAAACATCTCATGCTCACCCTTTGTAAATATCTTCCATTAGAAAGGCATAAACCATAACGTAGAAGTCATCTCATTTCATGCATCTAATTAGGGTAACTATTTTTGATAGATGTGGTGGGATTCTAGTAATCCCAACATGTAACTGACTCTTGAACCTAGACTCTGATTTTCAGATCTATCTTATCTAACTCAAGGTTTCCTAGCATTTTCCATAAAAATGTCGGTGACGACTCCGTACTCCCTGTTCCTTTTTTGGAAGAGACTCGGATTCTAAACCTCTATTTTTCAGTTACCCGCGTTGCGATTCAGGTTGTAACAGAAATGATAGGAATTCCTTCTCATTCTAAACAAATTTTAAATTTTTGTTCATCTTTTCTCTATAATATCTAGGCAGTGACACCCACCAATGACCCCATAACTTCACACCATCAACAAAGCTCCTTCCTTTGTCTAATGCAACTCTACATCACCATGAACATGGTTATCTGGTCCACTGCACACACCAGTCCTGCCATTGGCGATAGAGCCCCTACCACCATTTTCTGCTCCAACAACACCATCGGGGCCATCAATATGACGAGCCACCAATTTCTGATTTCTGCTCCAACCAACGCACTACACGACAACAGAGCTAATGCATATAGTACTACTCATCTTTTCACACCTTTTTATCCTTTCTTTCTTCGTCCTCTATACTCTTTTTTTTAGTACTTTGCTGAGTGCATCATAAGTTACAAACATGGATATATAGGTTATGTTTATTTACTTGTTTCTTTTGTATCATGGTTAAATTTGTTTTATCAAGTGTTGGATTGTGTTGGCAGCGTTGGCAATTGGTTAATTAAAAGGTGAAATCAATAAAAAAGAGTTGCATTTTTTGTTTTAGTTTTCATAAAATAATATACGTATCATAGATATATAGAACGTGGAAGAATTGTAAATAATTTATGCACACCAATGCAAAGACAAACATTGTCATACATTTTTTATTCTTTAGAATTAGACTTCATATGTAATTAGTGTAGTCATTTATTTTTCATACTTTTTGTATATTAAGTAGTTCAACAAAAGAAAAGTAATTAACTCATGTGAGAGGTTAAAGCATATTAATGGGGTGGTTTGCAATATCAATTGAAGGACAAAAAAGTTTTATAAAAACATGAGACCAAGAGATGATATATTGTTATATATAGATAAACAAGGAAGAATGAGAAAGAAAATCGATTATAATAGTGAGTGACGTGGTATATATGTATGGTGATATTAAATGGTGGGTGGCTATTTTGTTTTCATTCTCTACTTTAAGCTTCATCTTTTTTCCATCTGTTCACACTTCACACCAGTTGTCTCAGTAGGTTTGCAATGCTATGTATGCTTAGTACATTGATTCCAACATTTCAGTGGCCTTCGTAAGATAAGAATTTAGCATTTTAAATTTTTATTATATATATTCCATTTTGCAATTTAGCTAATGGGTATGGTGGGTCAATCCTGTGCACGGTGCCATAATAAAGAGAACGACTGCCATTGAATGTTGGAGTGGATGTCTTATGTACCAACAAAACAAGCACATTAACTCTTAACAAACTTATAGTGGACAAGGACATGATTGGGGGCTTATTCAAACCTACAATAAATTGAACATAACAAGTAGTTAGATATAAGGTTTAGTCATAGGTATTAATTAATCAGAATGTCCTGTCACAATGTCACATATATTGAAATGTAAAAAGTGTTTTGTACACCACATGGGAGATTCCTTCATACACATACACATTCAATCTAAAATAAGACAAGTCAATTTCTTAAGGAAACATCTTCCTTTCATGAATAATGGCATATTATGGGAAAGTGATGACCAATGATAATAATTGACAGCAACTTGCATTTTATCATAAAGTCTTGAAAAAAATCTATTTCACGCGGAATCTTTTTAATTTTGCATATGAATAGATGTGTATATGTGCACGCATGTAATTATATATTTGTCTATATTTTGCATGTATGTTGTAAAATGTTAACTCTTTTTTTTTTTCTTTTTCTTTTCTGCTTCACAACGACCTATATTTGACAGGTTTTTGCCAAAACGTGTTGGAAGGAATATGGTTGTACTTATGGCAGCTAGAGCACCAAGGCTACAGAATTAGGATGCAATTGGTTGTCCAATTGTTTCAATTTTCGTTATTGCCTTTGGAATTGAATTCTAGAATGTTTATCAATTTGGTACATGTTAGCTTAATTAGTATCCTAGCTAGCTATATTGACATACAAAATTTTCTTTATTCTAATTGTATAATTCTGCAAAGCTTTTCTTCACCATCTTTTGTACTTTAATTAGTGGTCCTTTTGATTTTGCAAGGCCTGGAATATAAAAAAAAAAATTCACTTCATTCCATTCAATCTACCTGATAAAAGAACTGCACAGACTATAAACAAATATGATACTGGCAACATGCACAAGGTTAGCAAAGGTGCACGGGAGTTGGTAGAACATAATCTATTATAAATTTAAGGGTTTATATATATATATATATATCAATATTCTCTATAGGAGAATCTAACTCAAAATAGGTAATATAAATTATGGATGATAAAAAAATTTGTTTAAGCATTTAATATAATTAAATATTTAGAACTTAAACTCAAAAATATTATTTAAGTTAAAACAATTTTTCATTAGACAATCTATGCTGTTTTTTTAGCATATTTAAATTTGTGTAAATTTTATTTGATAATCACATATTCTCATGTTGGACGCAAAAGCTTCTATTGCTAGCTTCTAATTATCATGTCAAACATTCACAATTTTTTTTTGCCACATACCAACTAAACGCCATTTATCTTCTTTCTATCTCTTTTTTTTTTCTTTTTATCTTTCTATCTTTTTATTTAAGATATAATTTTCGTGAGGGAGTTTTTTATTTTCTTTTTATCCCTCTCTTCCATCCACTCATCTATCCGAAGTTGTTCATTTTCCCAAAAGAACTAGCATAGTAACATTTGTATCTAACTCTACAATCATTTGTGTCCACGCTATTTACGGGTCTTTACCTAATTTACTTTTAATTTCATACGACATTTTTTTTATGTATTATCATGATTAATAAAGATTTTATATTATCAATTAATTTAAATTAACTTAAACATAACTTTTAAAATAATTATTATAAAATTTATAATCTTATTATATATAAAATTTATAATTAAATGACAATATTAAAAACTTTATATTATCATTACCTTTTAGTTAAACCCTATTCATTTATGAAGAACGAATCCATTGTGGGAAGGAAATAATATTTCATTTGATTTACATGATGTGAAAAAGTTAGAAGAAAATGAGAAATTAAAAATATAGTTGAAGTTTAATTTGGTAGCGACCATCCCCTTTTGTGCTTTAGACCGTGTACGGCGTACTTGAGATAAACCGCATGAACGCGCTTTCTTATCTTTAATTTTCAGTAAATGTATTTGAATTCAGCCCCTCAAAAGGTATTGGATGCTGTACTCACTGTACTGCTTCATTCAACTTTTTTAATCAATTTATCTTTTACTTTTAAACAACTATTTTTATTTTATTCACGCCATTTAATAAAATATTCAACATCTTCATTTTTAATTATTATATAAACTTTTTATAATCTTTTTTACAACATTATTTTTTAAAAAAAATATCACATCATTAATCTTATTATCGCACACATTTCTCTTTCTTTCTATTTCTCATAATACACAAATATATAATAAGACTTGTATTACATAAAATATATATTATTTATTTTGTAATGCGCTTCAACTTTTATATTTATAAACTTTTAGTCAAATCAAACCTGAGCATAAGCTTCCAAACAGTCGTGAATGTATGTATTCCTATTTCTATTCTCAATGTGTCCTTAAAATGATTTTTGTCTTCTCTTAGTTACGTGCGAGGTTGAGGTTCTAAGTTGAATCACATCAGTGATGATTGGAACATGAATCCGAACCAACCACACATTACACACACCAGCCTTCAAAATGAGTTTTAACTCTAAAATAAATAAATATGATATATTCAATATTAATTTAAATACTTTATAATTTTAAATCTTTGAACTATTTACACTCGTTGAATATCACACAAAGTGCATTCAAATGATATAAATAAAATATAAAAATAAAAAATAATTATAACCTTACAAATTAATTTTAAAGGATTGAATTAATTTCTGACTCACATTTTAATATAATATATCCATCTTAATTATTATTATTGAAACTATTTAACTACTTGCAGTTGAATATGATAATTATTAATTATTAATTTAGGAGAGAATTAAATTTAGATAATAAATAAATTACTAATAACGAAAAAAACTCCTCCAAACAATGTCCTTCTATGATAAAAAAATAGAAAAAAATATAAACTCGTACAAATTGAAATAGTCTAATTTTGTTTATATATAATATATATATATATATATATATATATATATATATATATATATATATAATATAATATAATATAAAATTATTTATATTATCATTTAATAATGTGTCGATTTCTTATTTAATTAATATAACTATAGTAATAATTTATATGATCTGTATCTCAATAATATAACAAAAGATCGTAATGTCACATCCAACAAACATAGGGAATTATATGTTGTGTTTCAGCAAAAGAACGTGTCTTTAATTTGTTGGTAAATCTCGAAGGAGAGTGTTTAATACAGTTCTGCTCTTGATTGATTTGAATGGAATTAGGAGCTTTGAATGATTCGTTCTCACGTATAACATAATTTTTTTTTTAGTTTATGTAAATATAATTAAATTTGATTTTAGTATTTTAAGTTTTTTTATTCTTACTTTAATGATTTTTTTAAAATCTCTATTATTCTTTAAGTACATATTTAAGTATATCGTTTCATATGTTATTTTAAAATAATTGCTAAAATAACATAATTAGATATATATATTGTAACAAATTAAGTAATGACAGAAATCATTTTAAAAAAAATATTAAAAATTATAACATTATAACCAATAAAATAAAATTGAAATATACAATTTTTGAAAATAATTCTTATATATCCTTTATAATAATTTAGCACACATTTAAATATATCATATCACGTATCACTTCAGAGTATCACTTCAAAATGATTGTTTATATGATATAAGTAGATGCTTATTACTACATTATTAAGTAATGATAGAAATCATTTTTCAAAATTTTTTAAAATATAAATTAACACCAATAATTTTTTAAAAAATTAAAAATATTTACATAGACTACAAAATATTTAAGTATTTTCTAAAATTAAAAGAAAAGTATTTTCTAAAATTACCATCGTCAATATTTAAATTAAGTACAAAAACACTTAAATTGTTGAATTAAATAATAATACATTGATATTAGTGTTGTAACTTCTATATTTTAAATTAATTCATTTATATACATATTTATTAATTTAGTACTTTTAAATTAGTTAAATTGATTTATTATTATTTAAATATTGTTCATGTTAAATGTACATACAAATGAGACAATATTTTATTCTTTTTGCATTTTTTTAAATAACTGCTCATGAATTTTCGAACCAACCATATTAGATGCCAATATTTAATTATGAAATAAGGTTATATAACTAAATATTCATTTTACTATGAAAAATGAATCCCATAACAACGTGACATGAAACTTACATATGGAAATTTTATTTTATGTAACAAATTTATTTGCTTCCATTGTATTTAGATATGTCATTGAGCAGGGGTGAGGCTGAGGCAGATTTCATCCTCTCCGTCCCCAACTTTAACATCTTCAAAATTTACTTTAAATTTATCTCCATTATCATATGAAAAGTGGATACCCTTATTCCTAATTCCTCGTCAAGGATTAAGGAAACCTGTCCCTACCTTTCATATTTTTTTCTTTAAATAATTTGTATGTCAAGTACATTTCAAATTAAATAACGAATAAAGATGAAAAATAAAAAATTTAAAAGTAAGAATCAAATCATACTATTAATATAAATATATAATATAGTTTCTATTTCAATAACCTTTTCTATAAATATTTGTAAAAAAAATTAAAATAAAATAATTTTTTATAAATTAAAATTAACTTATGCATAAATTAATTTGTAAATTTTTTTTTCAAAAATTAATTTTAATTTTGATATATATATAATTTATATGAGAAAAAACTTATCTCATTTAATTCTTTTTATTTTTTATCCTATGAACACTTAAAATTTATTCAAACAACATCATACTCATATTTATGGTTTTAACTTATTATAAATTAAATACAATCGAAGTAAGAGTGAGTTTGAGTTTCAGAGCCAGTATTTATATTTTTAAATCCATTCCTTCTATTTGCATTTTAGGAAAAATTGGACTCTAAATTTAGTCCAATCGGGTTTTCAACAAAGTTAGGATGAGTATCTGTAGATCTTTATTGTTTGTGCTACACTTATGGCTAAAACAGAAGTGCTTTCCTTTTGATTGAACTTGATGGGCATCATATATATATATATATTAATATTATACCGAAAGTGTACTTATTTTATGAAAAGGAGAGTTAATAACATATTTTTTAATACATTTCTTTTAATATATTATTAATTAAAATTTATTAAAATCTTTAAAATTACAAGTAAAATTTATTAAATAAGGAATATACTCACACAAAGTTATAATTTTTAATAAATTTTTGTTAATACCTGAAAGTGTAAGAAAAAATATTGCTAGCATTTTTCATTTTATAAAACTTCAATTTATAAAAAGATAAAATTTAAAGTTGAATGGCTATGCATGGTGAATATAAAATACTTTTATATTTTTAATTAATAAAAAAATATTATTAGTATAATTTTTAAAATAATTATTATAAAAGTTAACATAAGTGTAAAATTATTTTATCTTAACGGTGCATAGTTTTTTTCTTCCAAAACTTAAATAGTTAAATGCAATTATTCTATAAGTACTTTTAATATTGTTTTCAAATTAAAATTAAAATCTCATATATGTAATTCAAGTAATAAATATATTTCATTAAAAATAAAGTAAATGATAAGAATAAGTCTATTTTTAATATTGGAAAACAATATAATATATACATGTAAGTTTGTCGTTTGTAAAATGAATTATTGAATTATATACTTTTACACTTTAAAGAGGATCCAGTTCAATGCTAACGTAAACACCAACCACCTTGGTCCTTTACGGAATACCACGAGAGAAAGGTTTATGAATCTATCAAGTGTATGGCTTGTTGACTTTGTGTAGGGTACACATTGGGGCAGCCATTAAGTGCGCATGCCTCCCATTCAAGTTATTCGGCTAAGTTTTAAGTCCCCACTAGCACCAATTGTCAACACTCACTTGATATTCAACATTATTGTAGCCTCTCTCGCAATGTTCTACTATAAAAAAGTATAAATAAATATATCCATGACCTAATATTTTAAACATGAAACCAGTGACTTTTATGTAGTTCATCCAAGTCAAAATCTAAAATATGTTTAAAGAACGGATTAAAAAACCCCACCCCACAATTAACATTAGGGTTTTTTTAATTCAAAAGAATAAATTAGGAATAATTGAAGTAAAGTCAAGAGAGCACTTGTCAAATACCTGTGGGTCCTAACAACCCTCCAAGTAGTGGGATACTACGGACACCAATTCATTCTCCCATATATACTAGTGCATGAATGCATAGACCAAATGCAGGTGATATATATATATATTATACATATTGGAGTCAAATTGAATGTCCATTTATGGCTCCCCCATCACAAAATCAAGCTAAAGCTGAAGTGAATAGTGTTAACTGTACTATACTTCAAGTGATTCTCAACTACAGGTCAGGTGTTTTTGCAGGAAAAATTCTATATGACTACTTTTTCAATTGGGGTGGTACTCTATATGGTTGAGGCCAAATCTTTACGTTATCATGACAACTAAGTTGTTCAAAAATCACATAAAATTCTATCACGAGTTTTTAAAAAGTTTATCGAATTTCTTGAAGGTTAAGCAAATTAATTCAACTCTTTTATTAATGTAGGTCTTAATTAAGCACGTAGCAATTCCACTACCTCATATATATGAGTAGTGATTATTAATGTATGCCTTAATCAGGGCACTTCATAATGTTAATGGAATTTATTTAATTGTAGTTTTATGGTTCTTTAATTTAATTAGGACTATAATTAAAATATATTTTATAATATATTTTAAAATAAATAATATTAATTCATATAAATATAATATCATATTATATAAAAAAATTTAAAAATTATTTTAAAAAATTATATAGTTTTTAAATAAATATATAATAATAGAAATATTCATGATGATTCAAAGTATAATTTAAATTTATCAAAATATATTTAATTTCTATAAGTTAAATTTACCAAAATTAACTTATTCACACTAAATTAAGTTAATGAAATAGAATGAGTTATTAACTATCTGAAATGTATCTCACATAACTATGTGTGACATGTTATTTCAATTAATTTTTTAGTCGCTAAAAATTTTGTTTGATCTTATTAATCGTGTTTGGTAAACAAGTGTTTTTTTAGGAATTTATAACATTTTGATATACTATTCTCAAGTTGTGTTTTCTAAAACACTAGTTTCTAATTTCTAACTTTTTAATATTTATTTTTTTTATACTTAAAATATTTATTAAATATATTTTATTCTTTTTATATAAAATAAAATTTTATTTATAATGATAAATAATAAATTTATTTTATTCTTTTTATCATTTTTAGATATTTTATATTATACTATTTGTTTTAATCATTATATTATTTGTTTTAATCATTATATTATTTATAATATTTATTTTATTATTTCAGTATTATATTTCAAGATATTGAAATTGATAAACTATATTTTTATTTTTGAATATTTTTAATATTATATAATTTATTTTAATTATTATATTATTTATATTATTTATTCTATTAATTTTAATATTATACTTCAACATATTTTGGTACAATATTTTTTTAAAAATATTTCAAAATTTTTTAATCATTATATTAATTAACATAAAATAAAATTAAATAATATATACAAATATTATATATCATTTTATATTTATAAATTACTTTAGCATGTAACTTTATAAAACACTTATAATTTAATAAATTAACTTAATATACATAAAGACATATACACGAAAAATAAAAGACACGATTTAGTTTTTATTTTGATATACGGTGAGTGCAAGGACTTTTGTACTATTACTTAATTAAAATTATTTTTATAATAACTTTTAATTATACATCAATATATAATTGAGTGAAACCTTTATACAATACAATTATGGCGTTCTAATTAAACTTGGCATAGTTTTTATTATTTTAGATTAAGAAGTGATTCATGACATATTACACAAGTTTTAATATAAAATTTGTAATGAAAATTAATTTGGATAAATATTTCATTTAAAAGGAGACGCAATGTATCATATAACCTAATAAAATGTGCATAGGGAAGAGAAAATGTAAAGTAGTAGAGCATGGAACCTTAAAATCCAAAACATGTGTCGTTAGCGACATGATCAGAAACACGATAAACGCAATGTATGGAAAAAAGAGAAAGGTACGAAAGCAGAGACGTGAAACGGTGACTGGTCTCAGTTAGTCAGTTGCCATCATTTTGTATTTCTGCTTTTGCCTTCTCTTTAATCATTTTGCTTTTTCTCTTCTCTATTTATTCATATTTTCATCCATACAAAACTATAATTACTACCATCAATATTCTACCGACAAATATTAACATAGACAGTAATCATTGACTCCTATTTTATAAATATGTTAACTTGAATTTTGTTATTAATGTAACAATATGTAAGTGTATATTCAGCTTGAAGACCTACTACAACTTTAGATTTAATATAATTTGTAATTGACGTGAATAATAGATCAAATTTTGAGTAAAATTATTCAGCTTTGTACTTACAAATTATGATCTCTAAGACGAAATGTATATTTAAATTTTTATTTAATATAGTTTATTAAATTTTATTTTTATTTTTCTTGTTAATTACAAAATCATTTATCAAAGTCTTAATTTATGTACTTTTAACATTTTATTTTTAATACATTAAATGACAAATTCATTTAATTTATTCTTTGATATAAGTTATCTCACATAAGATTTGAGTTATTTTAATTCTAAAAAACTTTTTTTGCAATACGTTGGGAATCATATTTTAGAAATAATACATGTATTTGAAAAAGAATATAAGTTGTTGATATAACTTAATACTTTAAGTGAAATATAATTAATATCTTTATTTTTAAAAAATAAATTAAGGTTAATATAATATATATTTTAGTTCATTCTCATTCAAATTTTAGAATTTAAAAAAAAATTAAATGTCATATATTAAAAATTATTCAAGTTTCCTTTCAATTAATTAGGTAAATTAATCTAATATGTATACAAAATTATCAATATGAAAAGAATCTTTAGTTAAATGTAAAATTTTATTATATATTCATTTGTTTTAATAAATAATAAGATTCCATTTAAATGATTAAATTTACGATTATACTTATATTCATATCTTATGATTACGTAGTCTTACTAATAAAAATAATAGTAAATAATATATCATATTATATAAAAATATATCACATAATAGTTTATTAAAAATGTGAAAAAAAACTGAGGCTCTAAATAATTGGGACTTAAGGTACATGTTCCTTAGCCTAGTAGTTTACACAGCATGAAATTATCATGTTATTTTCAAAATAGAGTAATTAACGTTGTTGAGAAGTCTTGGGCTCCATGCTAAGAAATCTAACTCATCAGACTTTTTCGAATACAATTACTGTCATGGTCACATCTGAACATTTATTATATTTGATCACTCTTGTAAAAGAAGAAATTTTCATATTTCAGTTCAGTCAAAGTCGATATTCTCATCTAATATGCATTAAATACATTCAGTTATATATTTTTAATTATAAAAATATAAATATATTTTAATATAATAAATATCTTTTACTTATGACTTTTTTAAATGTATATATAAAGGATAAACCCCTTAATAACCTAATATGCTTATTTTCTGTTTTTTAACATGTGATTACAAACTAATTAATAAGCATTAAATATATTTTATTAAATAATTTTAAATGATAAGATAGGGTTAATAAATAGCAATATTGCTTAAGTATGTTGTAAAGAGTTTAATTATGATTAGGCTTATGTCTATGAAAGCGAAGGGAAACAATGAATATTTTTTAAAAAAAATTAGAAGATTAAGTTAAATATTTTAAAAATAGAAGACGAAATTGAATAATATAAATAAAAAATGTACTAAAAAGACTTAATTAATCTTTTAAAATTTATATGATAGTCTTTTTATTTTTTATTTAAGTCAAGAAATATTTTAATAATTCAAACTAATATGTCACAACTTGACTTAATTATTTATTAAGTCTATTATTAGAGTAATATAAAAATAAATATTATATAAATTAATAATATAAAAAAATTTTATATTATTATTTAATCACAAATTATTCTGTCTAAGGATGAAAAAACTATTCATGTTTACGGATATACAGTGGATAAAATATGTAACAAATTAAAATTGGATAGTTAAATAGGTATCACAAATATCATGGTATTCATGTTCCGCTAGTATAAAATTATCTAAACACCCTTAAATGTATATAAACAATTCACTTGTAGTATTTTGGTCGGTGTGATGATGAATATTAAATATTTTGAATATTTTATTGATTAATATAATTATTTTATCTTTTATTATTTTTTATTGATCAATTGATATATTTTGACTGAATAGTTATTTAGCATAATTATTAATTATTTATTGTAAAAAAATTATTTTTAACAAGTATACATGAATATCTATGTATTAAATATTGATCAAATTCATAGATATATATTTAATGGATATCCATGTAGTTATAAGTGAGGTCGATTCATATTTTTATCCCTCAAAACAAGTGATAGAAAACTACTATTCATATTCGTCTCGTTTTATTATCATCATAGGACGATAATATAAATTATCATAAAATTAAATATTTTTAATTTAATAATTACATAATTTTTTTACACTAAAAAAATCTATTTAACTCTAATATAGAACATAATATAAATTTAGTTTCAACTATGCAATCATTTACTATGTTGAAGCGGTTATTCTCACTTTTGGGACATGTTTAAGAATATTCTTTTTAGAAGAAAACTATTTATTTCCTAAAACTAATTGCATAAATTTTTTATTAATTTTTTAACCTAAAATAAGTTAATCCAATCATAATATTGATTTGTTAATATTAACAAATTATCCCATTACCAAAAAAATAATAATTGATTTGTTAACTTTCTGATATTTGATAAAATAAATGTCATTGAAGTCAAAGTAATTGAAAATGACATATAAAATGGTGTAAATAGCTTGGAACCCAAAAGCAACCTTCAGTTTTTAGGAGTTAATTGATTTTTTTCGGGTTGGAAGATGTAAAATAATTAATTATCTAAAAGATGAATGCTAGAATAAAATATAGTATTAGTTATTTTGTATGAAATTATAAAATTACGAATATATTATCTACTTCTATATTATAAATTAAAATATATAATTTAAAGAGATACTTTTCTTATTCTGTCAATTAAATATTTTCTTTTATTTTATATGTATTTCATGTGCTATTCTCATAATTAGTAAAAAAAATTCTCTCAATCATTTTAAAGTATAATTTTTTATTTTTATTTGTATATATTTTATTGACCAAAACTCCTTTTTAATTTATTATCTTTTATTTTTATCTCTAAATTAAATTTTAAGTTTTTTTTAAAGAAGTTGTCAATAATTAAAAATAATATTATATTATAATTTAACTTATTTACTATAAGTTAAAAATATAATTTATATATTTAAAGATATTTATTTATTATGAGTTTTAATTATAATATATTTTATATATTAAAAAAATGTTATACATTTTAATTATATAAAATAAATATTTATCTTGTAAATTTTAAATTAAATATTAAATAGTGAAATAAAAAGTTAAATTATTATTATTTTTTGAACAGAAATTTTTTTAATTACTAGTGCAAAAATATCATTTTATAAGGATTTCTACGTCAATGGTTAAACAACCAATGTAGAAATAAATATGATAATAATTTTATAATTTTATTAAACTTTCCTATATTGATTCATAAATAAATGTTATAAAAATATAGTTTTATGTCAGTTATATTTATTAATATAGAAATTTTACACCAGATATAAATATAAAACAAGTCTTACCTTATAGTTAGTTCCAATCCCAATTTATTTCTTTGAAGTGAGTTAAATATAAATACTTCTATAAATGTTCTTTGAGTTTGAAATTTTTCATTACCTTGAAAAGGACATCATTTCCTCCCCTTAAATTTATTCAAGCAAAAGAAATATCAAATTTGTGTCGTCATTGTTCCAAATCCTTCCAAAGTCTTTCTCGTTGAGAACCAAACTAGTATTGTAGACACCCAAATTTTATGTTTCCCTTTATTATTAGTTCTTTCTTTTCTTATATCACCAAATTTTGTAATTTTTACTTTAGGTTTTTTTTTTTTTTTGGTTTACTCCCACAATCTCATCTATCTCTTTTCTCTGTTTCTGCTCATGCATTCTAACTTTTTACCATAGCACAACACCGATTATGTTATATTGCACAATTATCGCAATCAAGGTCGAGGATGACGAAAAAGAGAAAATGTCTTTTAAAATAAAATAAAGGAGTCGTCACCAATGTTTTTTAAGGAAAAATATTAGAAAAACTTTTAAAAAAAGAATGGTCTTAGAAACTAGATTTGAGTTTGGAAGTCGATTACGTGTAAGAAAGATATTAACACTCTTACAATATCCGTCTTAAGATGTTTACCTTTAAATAAATGTGAAAAATTAGTTATAAATTTGAAAATGTTATTTTTTATCTTTCGAGAGAAAACAAAATTATTTTATGAGCATGACAAGTGGTTTAAAAAAGAAAAGCAAGATATATATTTTTTTTATTTTTTTTGAAACTTAACAAGAGTAATTCCTTGCTCCTACGTATCTCTTGGTATAATGAAAAATTCAAAGATACGTAGTTCTTGTGTCTTATTTTTTTGGGATAGTCAAACAAGATGTACATCTAAAATGACTATCACCAAACTTCACCAATTTTTGTAATACCAAATAACAAGTGCATCCAAATTGGTAATCACCAAAGCTTTATTCTTTAATAACCAAACAAGAAGTGCATCCAAAATAGTTATTAATACTTTTTTTTTTCTAGTATGACCTTTTATGGAGATCTATATTTGGAAGAAATGTATGATGACTAAACAAGAAGTGCATCTAGAATGGTTGTCAAATACATGCTTAAGAAATGAAAAAAAATTAGAAGGAGCATGTTTGTAGAGCATCCAAAGGTAGGACAATGCCCAAAGTGATGACTACATCCAAAGAGGGTGTGTCCAATAGAGGATTGTGTCCAATAGAGGATTGTGTCCAAAGAGGTTGCATCCAAAAGAGGTTGTAACACTAAGCAAATAAATGAAAATGGAGAGGACTGCTCAGATTGATGTCTAAAGAACTTGTGCGTCCAAAGAAAGGTTGTCACACTAAGCAAATAAATGGAAATAGAGGGGACTTCCTAGATGGATGTCTGAAGAGCCTATGCGTCCAAAGCAAGGCTATCTCACTAAGCAAATAAATGGAAATGGAGGGAACTACCCAAATGGGTGTCCAAAGAGCCTATGCGTCCAAAGTAAGCCTATCACACTAAAGCAAATAAATGGAAACAGGTAGGACCCGTGCATCCAAAGCAAGACCATAACACTAAGAAAATAAATGGAAATGGAGGGGACTGCCCAGATGGGTATCCATAAAGCCTGTGCGTGCAAAGCAAGACTGTAACAGTAAGCAAATAAATGAAAATGGGGGGGACTGTCTACATGAGCATCCAAAGCAAGGATGTTACATTAAGAAAATAAATGGAAATGGAGAGGATTGTCCAAATGGGTGTTCAAAGAGCTTGTATGTCAAAAGCAAGGCTATAACACTAAGCAAATAAATGGAAATGGAAGGGGTTTCCCAGTTGGGCCTCCAAAGAGCCTGTGCATCCAAAGCAAAGTTGTAACACTAAGCAAATAAATGGAAATGGAGGGGACTGCTGGTCAGATGGGCGTCCAAAGAGTCTGTGCATCGAAAGTAAGCTTGTAACACTAAGCAAATAAATGAAAATAGAGGTGATTGCCCAGATGGGCATCCAAAGAGCCTAAACAAATAAATGGAAATGAAGAAGATTACCCATATAGATGTCTAAAGAGCATGTGCGTCCAAAGTAAGGTTGTAATACTAAGCAAATAAATGGAAATGGAGGGAATTTTCCAGATAGGTGTCCAAAAAACCTATGCGACTAAGGAGTGTCCAAAGACGTCTAGTCGGGATGTATTTTACTGCTTGTGAAATCAAAGAATTTTCAAATGTGAATGTTGAATCCTATGTACAAATATGAAATTATATTAGGAGAATTGGTGATACCAATTTGCATAGGTGCTTCTCGTTGCTACTCATGCACTTCCATGAGTTCTCTCTCTTGTTCATAAGTTGGTTTCTTCTACCAAGGTTCTTCTTCCAATTTCGCAAGCACATACTCTATTTTTGGGTCCTAGTTTTTTGTTTTTTCTCCTCTGTTAGTCACTCACGGGTTACTTTATTTCCCTGTTAAGGTCTCCTCTCTCAATTCTAACATGCTCTGTTTTTTTTTAGTTTTATTTAGTTCTCTTATTTTCAATTTTTTCAACCTCTCGTGAGCCTAGTTCACTCTTGCATTTATAAGCATCTATAAATCAATTGTTTAATCCAACTTGACTGTTTTTCCTTGCAAATTGGCCACTTGTAGTGAGCTCTTGCAAAAAACTATAGAAAATAGAGCAAGGGTGGGGTGGGGTGGATCAGAGCAAAAAAGGGGAAAATGGGAGATGCATCTCCTTTGAACGTATTGTCGCATCATAAAGCAACTTAGAGCTTCTTTTCGTGTATCTGCATATTGCAAAGTTTTATAGGTATAGTAGAGTTACAAATTAGCTCTACTGCTTCTTTGGACGCACGTTCCACTTACTCTTTTTTCTTGGTGATTGGTTGGATTGTTGGTGAAGAGCAGGTGTAGAGTTGAGTAGAGTTGCAAAGTAGATCCAGACTAGTTGCTCCTTTAGACACACGACAAGAGAGGGAATTGGGCTAAACAAATCTGTGGGCCCTCTTTGGACGAGTGACCAGGGAGAAATGGGGCAAAGCATGCAGGTCTTCTGCAAGCCTTCTGCTATAGGCGTCCAACAAAGCTAAACTGGACTAAGACATTCTGACCTTCTTCTTTTGACACACAACAAGGAGAATTGAGCCATTACATTAAGAAAAAAAAAGCATACATATTACATTAGGAAAAGAAGCCTACTTCCTAAGAGAGAAAAGTTGTTTTTGATATTTTAGATTAATTTTTTTTGTATTGGACCAAACCATTAAATAAAACAAAATTAGATGTTAACAACAATCGACTTTGTCTGTCCTAAGAGTTTTTCTTCAATTTTCAAACTAACAAGTGAAATAATTTTTTGTCTCACAAAGGTCCCTCGCTACTTCTTTAGAACTCGGACACAATTGTTGATTAGCTTATTATCGTTTGTGATTTTTTGATATGTTTTAAAATTAAAACTATTTATTCGTTTTCTTTGTTTGCGGTCATTCATCGTTAGCTCGCCATACTTACTCTTTGTTGAAAATAAGTTTGTAATTTTTTTATTGAGTTTGAATTACTTAAAACAACATGAGTATCTAATTTAAGTGGAGGTTAATACGACTTATTTTGCATAACCCAGTTTCTAAATTAAGGAAATTCGCAATTGCGATTCAAATTTTTTTCATTGGATCAATATTCAACATAAAAGATTATATATGTGATTAAAAGTAAAATTGAGCATGTCCTATAAACAATGTTATATCCTAGCTTCCATGGTCAAGGGAAGGAATATTCCCACGTGTAATGGAATTTGACAAGAAAAACAAGAGAAAACAGCTGTGAAAGCCTCTGCAATTCCAGCACGTTACGTATCTAAAATTCCTCCACACTATCTTTTCTCATTTCTGTTAACAAATCACGCCTGCTCTCATCCATTACTTTTTTCGAACTTTCTCAAATATGACCAAAGGTTTTTCAGGATAAGGCGCACCTGCATGAAAAGTACAAACCCAACTCAATTCTTAACCAAAAAACTGCATCAGTGTAGGTAATTTATTTCTAATTTATGGTTAAAAATTGTTTCCAATTTCAGAAATATTACTAATCCATATTCTATAATATACTTTTTTAAATACACTATTATTAATTAATGTCATTGGTCAAATACACGGATCACGTTTAAGAAAAGTCTAGATTCACTAATATCCTTTATAGATCGATTACTTATTAAAGACTCTTAATTACACCATTCAGGTCTACATCATACCATGTTTCCTAATTCAAAGTAAAAGATCCTCAATTATTTATACTTGTTTTTATATCCCTCATGTCAAGTATTCTAAAATATTGTTAAAAGGGATTACGTTTCCTTAAGATTACCTTTAAGTTATATATATTTGTAACTCACCCATGTTTGAGTACTATAAACAAAGTTCTTCTAATATTACTAAATATACATTAATTTTTCACATATCATTATGTTACTAATTCATGCATTAACTTAGCGTTTGAATACTTCTTTATGTACCCACAATACGTCTATAAAGGTTTGGGACAATCACCTAACTATCTTCGTCAACACAAGGGTCTAATGAGTCACAAAAAATATGAAAGTTCGACTAGATCAATTGAAGGCTATTAAAATTTGCAAGAAGTTAAATGTGTTTTTTTTAATCTATATAATTTTTTCTTTAATTTTCACCTACTAAAATTTAGAATTATTATTTTTAATCCTTACGTTCATTTTTGCACAAATAAATAGCATTTATCTTATACATTTGATGAGTTGAAGGTGTGAATGAGAGTGGTACACCTTTAAGGCTGTGAGTAAAGTTTGATTAGACTTGCTCTTTACTGATTTAACTCTTATCTTTGGCCGTGAGAGAAGGAGGGAGAAAAAGAAAAAGAAAAGTTAAAAAAGAAAATGAATAAAATTAAATAAAGTTTTTAGTTCTTATAATAAGAAAAATAAAAATAAAAATAAAATCTCATTTTACTTACATAATTTTTTTCATTAAATAAAAAATAAAAATTTAATAATAATATACTAAATTTTACTATATTATTCAAATATTAATAATTATTAATATGATTTTAAGATAATTATTATAAAAATTAATAAAAATACTATACATAATAATTTATGATTAAATAAATATATAATTATTGTGATTAAGTTTCATACTAGAAATTTTTTAACAACAAATTTAACAGAGATATTAAACATTACATTGTCGGTAAATAATTATTTTTAAAAATATAATAATATTAAACAACTTTTTTTTTGGTTATAATATAATAAAAAAAACACTAAAGTAAAAGTATTTTAATCATTATCACAAAATTCGTTTCTCCTCCCATCAATTTCTTGAAATGAGAGACTAAAATTGCGGTGAATCTCTGGTTGGTATTTCCCTTTGTCTTGATCTTGTTAGTAGTTATACAATCAAAAGGAGAGATCGAAAAAACATATTTTCTTAACTAAATGTTTCAGTCCAAAGTCAGCCGAACCAAACCTAATGTTAATAATAATGATGGTCCCTTCTCATTCCCAAAGTTTTCAACACAATCACCCTTGGCCACCTTTTTATGGTAAATTTTCCTTGTTCCGGTTGAGCACACATATAATTTTTGCCACTTTGTACTTGACAACAACCGTTTGTTTCGTCAATTTTTGCGCTCACTCTAATTTAAACAAATCACTTTTGCGCGTGAATCAATTGCAACTAATTTTTTAATTAATTATTTAAAATTTTAAACATATAATTATATTAAATATTTTAAAAATAATTTATTTTTTATAATAATTTGATTTGACTTGAATATAATTACAGTCCATGGTAAAGAAAAAACAAAAAATGTCAAATCTAAACAACATGCACCTCTTCCTTCCCCTTCCCCATTCCCAGAGTGCTTAATTGGTAACGAGTGCCTCCAAAACTGTACCGTCTTTCATGCTTCTTCCACTGGTGTGGGACAAATTATGGTCCTGTTTGAAAATTCATGTGTCTTAGCAGTGCATGTGGAAATGAATGTCCATGGCAGCAGAGCATCCACTAAACATCACATTTTGCCACAACGGGTCATGTAACCCCATTGTCCAACGTGTCGATAGCCCATTGCCTCTTTCCTCAAATTGAATAAATAATTTTTAATTTAAAGATTGTATATAATAAAATACAATATCTATTTACCTGGTGTGATATGATTGACACGTAAATATGTGGCTAGAGATTTAATTCTCAAATATGCATGTAAAATAAATATATACATATATATATATATATATATATATATATATATATAATGAAAGCAAATGATATTTTAAATAAATTTTAATATCTTAAATAATTAGTTTCTAAC
Source organism: Mucuna pruriens (assembly GCA_025330945.1). Taxonomy (NCBI): domain Eukaryota; kingdom Viridiplantae; phylum Streptophyta; class Magnoliopsida; order Fabales; family Fabaceae; genus Mucuna; species Mucuna pruriens. The sequence continues at coordinate 3,033,721 of JAENHJ010000520.1, forward strand.
TTTCGATGCAAGACAATCATGTTCACCTAAAAAAAAAAAAATATAATATCTAATTAGGCATGTAAAGCTATACTGATTTGATGGACTCAAAGTTGTTGATCCAGACAAAGTGGCAGTGACTAGCACCATCACAAGTTGGTCCAACTCCTACTCAATCACAAGCCCTTGTAACCAAATGATCAAACTTTTGCGGGGACAAAATAGTGAATATCCACTATAGGACTTTCACTTGAATGATGCCTAACATCAAACTTTTTGACAGCTTGAATCATTAGTGTCAACAAAGAAAAGCAGAAAACCCCCCATACGTTAAGCCCTTTAAACTAGGAAAGGGGATGGGGATCAATCACCATAAACATCAAGTCCTGCTCTATGAGTACTCTTCCATAGACAACAGGCGCGTTTCTTTTGGACTTCAAAATTTAATCAAATTCGTTTCACAAAGATCTAATTTAACTTAACTTACTCTCCCTTGACCACATTGTTTGGTTCAAGGAGCATTATCATCAGTAGCAACAATTATTGTCACTTGTGAGATGTGAGTTTTGTGAGTAGTGACACTCTAAAGGTGATTAATTCTGAACTCCCATGATTAGTAATGTGCCATATTTTTTGGAAGAGAGAGGCTAAACAAAAATTAAAAAGGAAGAAAGAAAAAAGAAAAGAAAAGTAAATGGCCACATCATTGAAATCTCCCTTTAAAAGATGGCCACAACTTCACTAACAAGCTAGAAAGGCCTAATCCATCTGAAAGAAAAAAACAATGGATGTAGAGAAAGCCTTCCACATGACTGGAGGAGTTGGCAAAACTAGCTATGCCAAGAATTCCTCACTACAGGTTCTCTCTCTTTCTCTCTCTCATCTCAATCTACAATCTACAATTGAATTCTTTGTAATCATACTCACATGCTTTAATCTTGTTGCAACAGAAGAAGGCATCTGATAAGGTGAAGCACATAATCATACAGACAGTTGAGGATCTTTACCTTGCAACCACTCCCAAGAGCATAGGCATTGCTGATTTGGGCTGTTCCTCTGGACCAAACACCCTATCAATCATCAAAGACATCTTTCAGGCCATCCAAAGCATAAGCCACAAGATCATGCATCACTCTGCAGAGTTCAGGGTCTACTTCAATGATCTTCCAACAAATGACTTCAATTCAATCTTCAAGGCCCTGCCAGAGTTCCACAAGTTGCTTAGGCAAGACAGGAAAAATGGGTTCCCTTCCATTTTCATGGGAGGCTACCCTGGCTCATTTTATGGAAGACTATTCCCAAACAGTTACTTGCACTTTGTCCACTCCTCCTACAGTCTACACTGGCTTTCAAGGGTATAACACACTTTCCCCTTTCTACACATATCATTTTGTACTATTTTACTCATATCTAGAAGAATAATGTTAGTCTACACCCTCATAAGCCACCATGATATAATAAATAATATGATGTGACAAGAAGAAAGAGATAAAGAAACATGCTTAGGTGTAGTTATTGATGGTTTGTGTCATGCAGGTTCCTCCAGGTCTCTATGATGAGCACAAAAGACCATTGAACAAAGGGTGTGTTTACATTTGTGAATCAAGCCCTGCAGTGGTGTCTCAAGCATACTATCATCAATTCCAAGAAGATTTTTCCTTGTTCCTTGGGTCAAGGTCAGAAGAACTAGTAGTAGGTGGGAGAATGGTGCTGATATTTCTGGGGAGAAGGGGCCCAGAACATGTTGACAGAGGCAACTCTTTCTTCTGGGAGATTCTTTCCCGTTCATTCGCTATTCTAGTCTCGCAGGTACACTAATAGAGGACACACCATCATCATTGTTATTATTGTGATTGTGGTTGTTATAACTGACAAGTTGAAATTCAGCATACATACAAGGACAAAATAAAATTCAAAATATGTAACTTCCTTCTTAATTACTGAAACAAAACAACAGTCTCTGTAGGTAAAAAATTATTTGAGGGTTGTGTGGGAGTTCTGTAATGTTACCCTTGCTAATCTGTATTTGATGTGATCTTTCAATCATTTATTCATTGCTATATTTCATAATAAATGCTTAACTTCAGCTAATCAGTGTTAGCTAACTTGACATTAAAGTCAATGAAACGATTTTGGCTGGATTTTGTTGGTGAACTCGCATTATCAATCAAGTTGTCAGTTAATTTTATCATAAGCTCTCGTGTCACTTTGATGTTAATTAAAGATAAAAACTTAAAAGTTGATAGAATATATAAAACTAAATTTAATGTTCAGTCTTGAAAGTGTGTAACTTGGGTAACCTCGGAGAGTTGGTCGAGTGGAGTAAAATAGAAATAAAAGATTCAAATTATTTTGTTTTTTTTTTTGAGATGCAGTAAATGAGTACATTTCTCAACGTTCTTTAAACTCGACTTTGAACTGGAATATCATCTCTTCTTATATATAAAAAAAAGAGTGATATCTCGTGTTATTTTATTTCTTAAATTTTTTATACAGATTAATCCTGTAAGATAAAATTGCTTATGAGCCACTAACTTGATAAAAGAATTTAGTTTACCAATTAATACTTTTGACCCATATGCATAGGTATATACTTTTAAATAACAAAACAACATAAATTGTCGATTTTAGGAATGAAATTATATATAACTAGGATTTATATATGTTATTTTGGAAGTATACAATCAAGGATTTTGCTTTAATAAAACTATATGGATAACTATGAATGCACCTTTACTCTTTCTTCTCTGCTTAAAATTCTGACTAGGTACTCATAAAAGGTATGGTATATGGATAACTATGAACTAATTCTTTTGTCACCTTTTCATAGTCTTATTCTTTCTTTTTCTCCATTCTTGGTTTTGATTTGTCTTGTAGGGAGAAATAGAACAAGAGGAGCTTGACTCATATGATGTACATTTCTATGCACCATCAAGGGAAGAGATAGAAGAGGAGGTGAGGAAAGAAGGGTCGTTGAAGTTGGAGAGGCTAGAGATGTTTGAGATGGACAAGAGTGAAGAAGGAAGTGAGAGCTATGGAACACAGGTTGCAGTGGCGGTTAGGGCCATTCAAGAATCAATGATCTCACACCACTTTGGAGAAAGAATCTTGGACAGTTTGTTTGATAATTATGCAAGATTGGTGGATGAACAACTGGCTAAGGAGGATATTAGACCCATCTCTTTTGTTCTGGTTCTCAGAAAAATATAGTATGATTTATGTACAAATATTAATTATATTAAGGTTATTATTAGTTATTTTGGTTTGCAGTAATGAGACGTGTTTAAATTGCAGCCATTTACTGTCCATCACTGTAATCATTATCAGTCTAGAGTTAAGTGTTGGTGTTTCCTTCATGCATGTATGTATACACAATTCCTATTTCGGGTATTTCATCATATATTTGAAATATTAATATTAATTATGCAAGTTTGAAAAATCAATATATTTCAAACCTCCCAAAATTCAGGAACAAACACTACTAGAAAATTTAAAATTTGTTACAAAATAATTTTGTGGCTAATTTTAAAATTAATAGTTATTTTGTAGCTAATTTCTAGTAAAAATAATTAGTTACAAAATTACTATAATATTGAATGGTAGCATGAAATAAGTAGTAAATTAGCTAAAAAAATAATCTTAATTAATTTGTAGTAATTTTTTTAAAATTTGTAGTTATTTCCTAGCTAATTTGTAGTAATAAGAAGTATAAATGAATATAACTTCAATTTAACTAGAAAAAATAATATTCTAGTTAATTAATAGTTAATTAGTTAGGATTTAACTATTAATTTAAATAGTAGTTAAAATTAGTAACAAAATCAAAAAATTCTTATAGTGAAACACACAGTTTTATACTATTTAATATCTTTTTTTTTCTGGAAAAATATCTTACAGAATTTGTCTGACGTTGGATAAAAAATTCTTAATATATAACTTATATCTATAAAATGTTTCATTAATATAAAACTATTTAATATTTCCTTAATATACATTAAAATTAACATTAGTATATATAGATTTAAAAATATCTTAAAATGAGAATCATTTAATTATTAGATTTGACTTAAACAATCTTACTCGACAGTACATGCATTATTATAATGTTTAAATGTTGAATTAATAAAAATCATATTTTATATAAATATAAAGAGAAAATAAAATATATTAATAGTGTAAAGTACTTTTATACGGTAAAAATATTTTTATAGTTATTTAATTACAACTTATTATATATGATAATCACCTTATAAGTCTTATCAAAAATAATTTTAATTAATTGATAGTGTTAAATATTATGTTGATAATGTATACTTATTAAACTCAGATATAAATAGTATATAAAAATGTAAACTGATTCCACATAATTAGTCATTTATATAATTTAATTTTAAAATCCTAGAATAATAAAATAATTGTACATGTCGTTTAATATGATCTTCTAATGTGAGTAAATTAATAACCTACATTCTTTTTTATGAGTTATACTTCTTTTATTATTTATGTAGTTAAATTGAAGTGAAATTATTTTAGCTTCGATAGTTCTCAAGTGGTTCGATTAGAATTACCTTCCATAGAAAATACTTAGGATGTATTAAAAAAGTTATTGTTTTTTTAACACTACCTCATAAAATCTATATATAAAACATTAAATTTTTTAAATAATTTTTAAGAGAAAATATATTATGTATTAACAGTGTAATATAATATTACACTGCCATCTGATAATAAAATACTATGTATGATAAGTGTAATTAAATAATTATGTAAAATTATTTTATATTGTCAATATATAACTATTAAACTTTATTTTTAATATCTAATTACATCATATTTAATAACTGTACACATTGGTATATGTTTTTCTACTCTTCTAATAACATTCAATTGTATCAATATTTTCTAATAATATATTAAAATTAATGAGATATTAGAAAGATAATTAAGATGGAATGATAAAATATTAATAAAATTCATGGATTTTTAAATAAGGGTAATTCAGAAAATTATCATCATTTTTTATAAATTTAAGACTATCAATTAATTTTAACAATTTTCTTTATCTTTATGAATTAGATAAAACTTACTTATAATAAAAATCAGAAGGAATATTTATCTCGCGTGTAATATAAAACATTTGGTTTCGCAATTATTTACTCTTTTCCTTTATTGATGTGGTAAATGAACATTACAATTTCAATTAAAAAAATGAACATTACAATTTCAGTAAAAAAAAAATGAACATTAAAAGTAAGTGTAGTAATAAATAAACAAGATACTTCGTATATAGTTTCAACTAGTTAATTTATCCCTGTGTCAATAATACGTCTTAATTTGTAATAAAATTTGCAAGCTTTTCACTCATATACCCAGTAGCCGTTTTATATAAGATGTTTATGCATTTATTTCCAGAATTATATATCACAATACTTAGATTATGAAACTAGTTAACTATCTCAGAAAATTAAGTATTATTAACACATTTGTTACGGTTATGTACTATCAATTAGTTAGATTTTCGACTGCTAAAGTTATTACCAATTAAGTAGCATTAGCCAAGTGTCGCCATTCTCGTCGTTTCCATACAATTTGTATTAAAAAATCAAAAGGAAATTTTACCCTATCTTACAATTTTTAAATTTAATTATGTGTTTTATATATTTTTATTTTATTTTTGTTATTTATATGTTATTTTTTATATGCAACACTTTTGTGTTTGTGTGTGTAGACTTTTGATTCATTAACACTCAGTTGTTCAAATCATTTTTCATTATAATTATACTTTTAAAAAAATAGACTATACACTTACTTGAGTAAAATAGTTTTATATATTTATTTAATCACAAATCATAATATATAGTAAGTTTATTAATTTTTATAATAATTATATTAAAATTATACTAACTATAATTTATAATTAGATGACAGTATAAAACTGTATTATTAAACATAAATTAGATGATAGTATAAAATTGTATTATTAATGTATGATAATTAAACTTTTTTATGGTTAACACTTTTTATATATTTTAATATAATGTACATACTTAATCAATTTATATTTATTAACTATATTTATTTCTTTAATGTAGATTATTTTTTATTGTACGTGTACATATTTTTACTTGACTAGGAACGTATTCTTTAAACTTATATGTGTTTATAATATATATGTATTACAATAATATAGGATATTACATGCATATTGCATGTACGTGTAAATATACTGTTTCAACATGTATATTTTAAATACATATACATATTTTAAATGTTTTGAATTATAATATTTGATATGTAATATCAATTAAGTGGGATATTATCAATTTTAACTTATTAGTGTAATATTATTTTAGGAAAATGTTTATTATACTGTGTGATAAGATGTTAACTTATGCATGATGTTAGTTAAGCAACCGTTTTAAAGAGTTTATATGGAGCTTTTTTAGACTTATTAAACAACTTATGACTTATATAAGTTTTTCTTAGCCTGTTTTGATAAATTTATTGACGAAAGTTTATCAAAATAAAATTTATTGAACTTACTTTGACAAGTTTCCTGATGAAAATTATAATATAAATTCGTATGCCACAAGAGGTTATTAAATAAGCATTTTATTAAGTTATTTATCTAAACAATTTATTTACACTGTTCCTTTTTTTATTCATATATTTACATTATTTAATAACCTCTTATGTCATATATAGTGGATGCTTGATAATTTTTTTCAAAATTGTATATTGTGAACGTTTCAAAATCTAAGATGCATTTTCATCGATAAAAAATGAATTTTTATCTTTTAATTTGTAGTTGGATGTATTATAAATTTTATTCTGGTAAGGTCTTTCTTAAATCATAGTTTATGAAAGGTGTTGAATAATTTCAAATATACAAGGAATTAGATTTATTGTGATAATAAAAAGGATCAAATGTCCATCTATTAAAGGCAGCTACTACACTTATTTGTTGGCTGATGAAGATGTTAAGATTCGTTTATAGAGTATGATGGGTTCACGCTTAAACATTATGTTTGGATTAAGCATGGTGATGTAGAGCTACAAATAGACTTTAATAAAAACTTTATGGGTAGTTTAAGCAGCACTTTGTGAGTAGGTTGGTTTCTAAGAATATTTTGTGCATATACAGTATACCATGTGTGGTGCTCTTGTGTGGTGCTCTTATGATGCAAGAGCAAAGGTCCTACTTGTGATTCATTTAAAAAAATTTTCTAATAACGAAGTTTAAAGGTTTTATAAATTAATTATTTGAAGTTAATAAACCATTATGTGAAGGGTTTGTTAGAATTGATTTGACCTATACTTAGAATACCTAAGCACAACACAGTATTCATAAATTACATACTTCTTAATGACATTATTTAGAATAATAACTTAGATTTCACGAAAGTGTATATACAAGAATGTATGTCAAGGACAAGAGCTTCCTCTTGATCTCCCTTTCATAACATATCGACTTTTCAATAGAATAGAACCGTCACTAAGGACTTGAAGTCAACTCAGGATCTTATCCTTCTTTAAATAGATAGGTAATCTAATATTCACTCATCATGAATATGAGGCTCATTAAGTTCTACACATAAAATAAACACACTTCTTTATTGAGCTTAATCCAATAAACACATAAACACATGGTGATTTTCAAAACCCAAATTGGATTATTCAATAAAATTAGACTTACAAAGAAGAATATATTAGACTATACATCTAACTCATATTTTAATAAAACAAAATATGTCAATAAGACCAAACAAAAAATTCTAACATTCTCCCACTTGATCAATATTGATTGAGTTTTATTTATTTTGAAATTCATTTTGAAAATGACTCTTGGGTTGAATGATTGTGACCACAAAAACAACCTAAATATAATCACCCCAAAACATGACAAATACAACTATCAAAATCGCTAACTAAAAGCCATAAGCGAAGATAAATTATTCAGAGTATAGTCACCAATGACTATATAACAAACATTCTTATTAGCATGATCATAACACAAGTGTGCAAGTGTAGATACACATCATAGCATGGTACATGATCCCTTTCATGCTATTGTGTATGGATCCTACATTGTCTTTTTCCAATAAAACGCAATCAATCTTTAAAAGAGATCATATTCATGTTTATCACAAAACATCATTCCTTTATCATTCCAAAATGAATTATATTGTGTTTTTCCAAGAAAACACAATCAATCTCTTATGGAAATCATATTCATGTTTATCAGAAAATAACATTCTAAAAGGAACTACATTGTGTTTTTCCAATAAAACACAATCAATCTCTAAAAGAGATCATATTCATGTTTCTCACATAATATCATTCCAAAAGAAACTACATTGTGTTTATTTTTCAAGAAAATACAATCAATCTCTTAACGAGATCAAATTATGTTTCTCACAAAACATCATTCCAAAAAGAACTAAAACATCTTAAGACAAATAATAAAATTGAATAACAATTATTATCATAAAAATAATTGGCATGTTGAATTACATAAGTCAAATGCAATTAAGGTAGCCTATAACAATAACAACTCCCCACTAAAGGACCTCATAATACCTATATTCTCAACATGTTTCATAATCATTATAGGTCTAAGTCTCTTAGTTATGAGTCAACAATCACCTTCTTTGTAAGAAGATACTTATGGGAAACTCAATTGTACAAAACATATGTATTATCAAAAGTTATAAACTTTTATTAACCAATTACATTAAAATACATAAACTACCAAAGTTTAAATAATGATTACATAACAATATGATCAAATCAGTACAATTATACTATCAATTACAATAACATAATTTAGTTACTTGTAATTTTGATTATAAAGGATATTCAAAACATATATATAACTCATAATTAAATATTAATTGTAACAAAAGTTATTAAACATAAGAGATGGAATAATAACAAACATGCATTTTCAATCATCCCAATACACATTAAGATAGCAATCCTCTTGGTTCTTCTTAACAATCTCATTAATAAGTATTAGGACAAAAATAAAGACAAGGATAATTAATTTTCTAAACCAAATATTTTGTCCAAAATATAAACTAAATTATGTCTTTGAGTATAATATTTACTTTCATTTTTGTAACGACCTTAGAATAATTTATAACAACAAAATGCTCAAAATTTTCATGAGTAACACTCATATTTTTTTTTCAAAGAAAACAATACAATATAAGCACATACTTATATTAATAATTCAATCTAATGCCCTTAAAAAGCTTAATTATTATAGGACATAGATAAAAAAAATGATTAATAATTCAAGAAGCATATACCTACAAGTAACAAGTTATGGTCCCACATTTTCTTGAAAAACAAAGAACAAATATGTCTTGTAACCTTCTCTATTTTCAATTAAGATAAAAAAACACATAAGACATATTAATGATAAAACATTAATCACAAAAATAAATACTCAAATAATATATTAAATGACTAAAGTATATTTATCAAATAGGAAACAATATATGCAAATCAAATATAAAATATTACAATTTATTTACTTTGAGTATAATATTCACCCCTTTGTGTGTTCAATCTCCGGGCTTATCTTCCATCCTTGGAAGTGTGACGCTTACCAATTCCTTTTATCTTTTCTTTCTTATCACGTGCCAATTTATCATCACGTTTTGTATGAAACCCTAGAACAGCCACGTTCCCATTTTAAGGCAAACTAAGTTTGGATCATATCTCGACCAATTCTCGGTATTTTTCGGTGATTCATAGGTCAATTTCGCAATTCAGAATGTCATCATTTCTCTCGTTTTGGAATCACTCAATTCCGAGGTCTGTAGCTTGAGATTTAGTCGTGCCCTAATTGTACCTCAACTTCTGGTGTAGTTCACGAATTCCAACCTAGAAAAGAACAAAGGTGATTCGTGCCTTACCCTGTTCTGGTTCATATCATCTTACCCTGACCTAATTTCGCATCAGTAAGTTCCTAGTTCCCGTATCAATCTTCTCTTTGGATACCAAGTAAGGTTCTTGGTTGAATCTTATTCATCATTCGGTAAGCCATCATTCATTTCATAAACAGTGTGCATTACACTTCAAATGATCGACAAGCCATCATTCATTTCATAAACAATATGCATTACACTTCAGATGGCTGGCAAGCCATCATTCATTTCGTAAACAATGTGCATTACACTTCAGATGGCCGGTGAGCTATCATTCATTTCATAAACAATGTTCATCACACCTCAGGTGGCCAGTGAGCCATTATTCATCACAAAAACAGTGTGCACGACGATTCGTAGGGTGGCCTATAGCCAACCCTTGAATCCAGGCATTCGAGCACAACGCATTTCATGCATCCAGGTCAACCCGCATGTACCCGAGTCATCCTAGCTCACTCACACACACCCAGCGGACACCCAAGGGATAGTCCACCTTCAAATCCTAGGTCACCAAGTCGAAATCCCAGGGACTCGGATTCTACCGCCTCAGGGACGCCCAAGTGAAAGTCCCCCCCTCTGTCAATGGCAATACACAATTGATTTCCTAAGGAAAGATGCCCAATGGAAAGTCTAATCCTACATGCACTGACAAAACTACGTTAAATTTGATCCCTCCCGGCTAGGAGAGGTACGTAGGAGCAAGAGGCACACTCTTGTCAAGTTCAAAATCATCCATATTTCATCTCATATATTCTTGATCTGGTCAAGCTATAAGAAGTGAAGGTTATGCTAACATATGCAAGTCGTAGGGTTACTACCAGGTGGTACGCGGATGGGATGGCTCGCCATTCTCATGCGTAACCAACTCCTTTCCTGGATCTCTGATTCGCTCGCTTGCCTTATCCTCCTTAGGTTCCAATGTACCATTAAACATTGGTGGAGACTCCAGTTCGGGTTAGTACCGGTTTAGTCAATCCCCCAAATTGATCAAAACGGTACCGACTCGATGCTGGGTCAGCGAGCGAGTCTGATCCCAGCACACCTCCTTCAACCCACACAAATACAGTACAAATAAAAAGAAATATATATATAAAAAAATCAAAGCCCTTTCCCAGCGCAAACCAGGTTGCGTTAGATGGCGACTCCACTAGGGATATTGTTGTTAAAGCTAGGGTCAAGCCCAGTTTAGACGACTTGCATAGGACAACATAACCTTTACTTTCCCCATAATATTGCATGTGATGATATTAGCTGGCTTGTTTCTTTGTTTTGGGGAGCTTGTTAGGGCAGGGTTTGAAAAAGCGAAAGGCACTCGCCTTGGTTCCCAAGTGGGTCCTATTCCCGGACCTATGAGTAAGTGAGCGATGGATGTGTAGTGGTAATCATCTTTGAGTGCATCCCTAGATTGGTGATTGTGATAATCCAACTAAGGTATAACCTTTTAAGGACGACCACATTTTGGGAGTCACTCTCGTTTGTGGAATATTCCTGATAAGGGTCCTAAGCCTTAGTGGCCTGTGTGAGCAGTGTGTAGAGCCAAGAAAGGAACTCGTAAAAGCCCTAGGACTTAGGGATGCCCCCAACTACCCTAGGAATGGACAGGGACCACAGGTTCACCCATCCTAATCTCCCACACCCGACGATCAGACGCATATTGCATTCATGCTTCATAAAAAAAAAAGAATCGATAAAAAATAAAAGGGGATAAAGGAAAGAGAGAGAGAAAACAGAAACATGCATAACATCAACATACTAATCATGAATCATTTCAGACATGGAAGGAAATACCCGTTATTATATCCGAAAGTTGTGACCTGTCCCAACCGGGACCCCCAATATTCAATTCCTGTAGTGTTGGGGTGGTCAGCTCAAAGGCCAATGGCGAAGAGCTTTCAAAAGGAAGTATGGGAATCTCTTGGGCCTAGTCAATATAGAAGTACAGTCCACAGCCTTGTCAGCACTCACTTAATATTATGATCCACCTCTTAGGTGGTTCACTTTTCAAGGCTTTCAACTTGCCCCCACACTGGAAGAGTATGAAAGGTTGATAGGAATAACTTATGATAAGTCTCCACCCTACCTCTTTAGGGGGCATTATCCCTCCTGGGCTTTAGTGGCCGGATTACTCAAGGTGTTTGAGTCAGAAATGTTAAAACTGAAGAAAAATCGGAACGGAGTGGAAGGGATCCCAAAAGCGGCCTTGGAAGAAAGGCTCCAACAGCTTCAGGAGGAAGAGGATTGGTTGGCCTTTGTGGACGTGTACGGACTCGTGGTTTATGGCATAATGCTCTTCCCTCAAATAGAACACTATGTAGATTTGGTCGCCATAGATGCCTGATAAGCTCGTCTTTAGTCGTCTCAATGTGTATCAAATAAACTAAAGCTAACTATAGTATAGTCAACCTAGGTCGATTTTTCTCAAGGACACAGTGTGCTCACTTGTGATTTCATGTGCAAACTAAAGTAATGCATAATCTAAGTGTAGAGTGTTGACTCGTCCCGGCACTGGCCGAGATGCGTTCGGCAGAGACTTCTCGACTCGGCTCGGCTGAATGCGGACCGACACAACAGAATTGGACAGACTCCTTTAGACTTAGAAAGTAGTAAACAAGGGGTTTGGAATGTGAGTAAAGTAAAACAGAAAGTAAACTAAACTATGAGTGTAGAGAAAATATACTACTATTACGAATATTACTATTCTTATAACTGTGTTCATGTTCAGTTCCATTAGTCCAAGTCCAGTCTAATTTCTTTGTTCCAGTTCTCAGTCCATATCAGCCTTGGGAATTCTTATGACAATCACCAAAGGTTTATCAATTGCCATACCGAGGAATTACGCAATCGCTACCTCATTAGTTGGCAAGGATTAAGTTCGGAGCTGATTTTAGGTTCTCAATTAACATTCATTAGTTGATTACCTACTGAATTAGTCAAAGCAGTTCCAATTGGCTTAGCTTAACATGATTCACGTTCTAAATGCAATCACGATTTAAATCGTGATTTATAGAAGAGGAATGCAACCAGAGATCAGAAATCAGAAAGTACTTATATTATTGAAAATAGAATACAAACACAGGGCCTGGATTCGATGATTCCATCTTCCATGATGATCGCCATGGTCGACAGCGATAGTTCACCTCCGCTAGTTAGGACACTGAGGATCAAGTCCACCAGAGTGCGTTGGTACTCCAATCGGTCCCCTCTGGTAACCTTCGGCTTCTCAGTTCCTAACCTGCACTTCCTTAATCGAGAGAAACGCCATTGACGGCACCGTGCACCACCGTGAGTGTAGGAGATCAGAGCGAAAGAATGAAGATAATGAAAGTGGGAAAGTATGAATGCCAAGGACCCCTAAAATGTGCACGATTCCTCCTATATATATAAGAGCGCGCAAAATATGAAGCCTAACATAATTACAAAGGGGATTTCCTATTCTATCCTTGCGTGACTTGTGCTACAAGCTTCTTAAGGAATGACATGGCAGTTGAGCTGGAGCTGAGGTGGCTGGTGCAATTGGGCCGCTCCTTATTGGGCTGCGCTTCAGTGGGCTACTGGAATTTGGGCTTGGCCGAGACGACTCTCTTAGCCGAGGTGGAGTCAGTCTCGGTTGGGTACGCGCAAAATGGCTATGCTGCAGGACCCTCTCCCCACAACGTCAAAGATCCACCTTATGAGATGCCGTAGGGATGGAACACCAAAAACCCTACTAACGAGGAGTAGGAACAGTAGAACGTTGTGAATAATGGGTCGGTGTTCAACGCTAGTTCAAGAGCTGGCCCAAATCCAAAAGAGGATTCAAGGGCCCAGCACTAGACCTTGTGGAATGCCCCCCTGATTCGTAACTCACAGACAAGTCTCTCAGTCGGAAGAAAAATGATAGTCCTTGGAGGAACGCCTTCACACCATAGAAGGAGGAGATAAATACGAGTTGGAGGCCATAGACTTGTGCTTAGTCCTGGACGTGGGCCTCCCAACAAACTTCAAAACCCCAGAGTTTGATAAATATAAGGGGAGTTCTTGCCCTGGTGTGCATCTAGCTATGTATTGCCAAAAGATGGCAGCATACATTTATGACGACAAGGTCCTGATCCACTATTTCCAAGACAATCTGACTGGGGCGACCCTTAGTTGGTATGTTAGCCTAGAGCGAGGGCGTATTAAGACTTGGAGAGACCTTGTGGAAGCCTTCTTGAAGTAGTATAAATATAACGAAGACATGGCGCCCGACCGATCCCGGTTCCAGAACATGGTCAAAAAAGAACAAGAAGGCTTCAAAGAGTACGCTCAGCGGTGGCGTGAGTTGGCAACTCAGGTGCAACCACCTATCACAGAAAGGGAAATGGTCACTATATTTATTGATACCCTCCTTACCCCATACTACAACAGGGTAGTAGGGAATGTGGCTTCCAACTTCGCCGACTTTGTGGTAGTCGGCGAGAGGATAGAGGTGGGCATTCAACGAGGAAAGTTCATCCAAACCAACAGCGACACTAGCTTCGCCAAGTAGCCAACACCAGAAAAGAAGAAGGGTGAGACCAATGCTGTGCTAATCGAACCTACCTTCCTTCAGACCAAGGCAAACACATCCTCATACCCCACTCAGGTGGACCCTAGTTAGTGGTAACGCAACCAACACCATATATTCCATCGAGCCAACCGCGAGCAGACACGAGGGCTACCACCAACGCCAGGCCAATACAACAAACCATGAGAAGGTCACACAGGATACTGACCCCAATTCCCATGACCTATACCAAGCTTTTTCCCCTACTACTAGAACAAAAACTAATAGAGGTGGTCCCCCTGAAGCCTCTTGAACCTCCATACCCAAGGAGTTATGACCCTAATGCTAGGTGTGATTACCATGGCGAGGCCGTAGTGCATGCCACGAAAAGATGTTGGAGTCTGAAGCATAAAGTCCAGGATCTTTTGGACTACGGGCTGCTTGGGTTTGAAGATAAAGTGCCCAATATACATAGTAACCCTCTCTCGACTCACGAAGCCATGACAGTCAACACCATAAGCCACATGGATGAGAGGGTTGCAAGTCCCAGCAGAAAGAAAAACGAAGAATACGGGCAGGCCATGGGTTCAGCTAACCGGGTGGAGGAAGGACCCCACCCGTATCAGTCAGACGATGTCACCATAGTTGCATGTATTAAGGGAAACGATAACCCTCACCCCAAACTGTTAATAATTTAATATAACTCGGCCCCCCAAAAATAGGGTACCTTTTATCATCCAGGTTCTGGCCAAGCTTGTTTAGAACAATAACGCGGTGTCATAGAAGTATCCGACGGAAGAACCACAGGCACCCCAAATAAGAAAGGAGACTACAGCTCCTGAAATCACCAACATAGCCAGAGCAAGGGGCATGACACGAAGTGGGAGGATATTTGCCGTAGAAGCCCTAAGAAATAAAGACCCAGCTCCTGCGAAAAGGGAAAAAATAGTAGAGTTACCCAAAAGAATTGCGACGGAAGAAGAGGCTTAGGAGTTTTTTAAGGTAATCCGACACAACGAATATGAGATGCTGGACCAACTGTACAAAACACCAGTGCGAATTTCGCTCCTATTGTGACACCCTTCTACCCTAAATACTTAGATTAAAATAATAATGTAAATAAAAAGGAAGACAAGGTAATAGTTAAAACCAAAGAAACACAATTTGTATTAAGGATAAAAGGTTCACTTGGTCATTAAACAAGTAGGTACAAAGTTTTCGATAAGATTTTAAATCTAAATATTATAATTGAAAAATAAAGTCATTATCATCTTCAAAATAAGCTCTTCAAACAACAAAAGACATAGAACAACTATTCTAATTTCAAAGCCCCGATGTCACACTAATCAGAGCAAGACCCGCCCCTTCCAAAACTCGGCACCATGAGTTCCCTTAACATTACCTAAAAGAAAACCACAAGAGAGTACAGTGAGAAATAGCATTCAATCATATATAAATGTAGATAGTACCCCAAATCCCACCCATTACCGTACTCAATTACTAACAACTCACAAATACTCATATATCAATCACAAGTTCCATCACATTCATAATCAATCACATTCCATTCATGTTTACAACATGCACATGCTCACACAAGGCATATGTCAATCACCACACCTAAGAGTCTCGATTTGGAACTCCATACCAGGGCGAACCTCCTCAATTCCCTTAGTTATCGCTAATGATGGTCACACTGTTAAACACCACTTATGGCTGGTGTGTCGCATAGTTAAACACCACCTATGGCCCGTGCGAAGACATTCTACACAACCGTTAAACACCACCTATGGCTGGCATGTAGCATGGTTAAACACCACCTATGGCATATGCATATGAATGTCCCCAACCATTAGTCCACCCTGTTAAACACCACTTTTGGCCAGGGTCCCCTGTTAAACACCACATATGGCCAGGGTATTATAGTCACGTCTGCCTTCTCATGCATCTCATGCATCTCATGTCTATGCTCAATGCATTCTCATCCACATTCTCATTCTCATGATTCATACATTTTTCACACAGTCAATAATCATACCAAAATCATATCAATTTAGCCATCATTATCATAAATCATTTATAAGAAGACATAGCCAATATTCTTCAATCAATCATGGCAACATCACATACATTTACAATTCATAATTGAATGATAGACAACGATACATACCAAATAATCACATGTTTCCATACTTCAATAATTATATCTACTCCATATATGATTATAGACTAACACCTTTCACAAAATACAACCGATTAAATTATCAATTAAATCAACTAAAACCACAGAACATATTGATGAATCTTTTCTATCGATTAAAGTATTATTCTCTTTTTTGGAACCTAATAACCAAACAAATATGAGAATCTAGATCCTAGAGGGACTTAGGTATTGCCTTCACTACCCTATACTCCCGCATTCACATATGGTCGAACCTATCCCCCCGTACCTTAGATGCGAAGAACAGTGATAATCTGATGCAGCTCTAGGACGATCTGAACACCCTAGCTCCTCCTCCCTGCAGATCTGCGTTCTCTCTCCTCTAGGTCTAACCATCTGACGCGCAAAACACAAATTGGGGTAGACTCATTACCCTTATGTCTAATATTCTAACTGAGTTGGGTCAACCTTGACCTGCCCGTCAACCCCCCATTAATTAAATTAATTAAATTAATAAATAAAAATAATTCAGATTAATGCCTCATCAATTTATAAAACCATTAACTCCTCTATTAAAATAAAATTAAATGTAAATATTTAAGTACTGAATTAATTTTCTGCCATCATTAAGAATAATAATAATAATAACATTTCAGTTTCAAAATGCAATTATTTAATAAAATAATTTCCTACAGCAATTAATAATTAAAATAAAATTGCTAATAATAATAATAATAATGAAATTTATTTCTAAAGATAATTAAATAAATTTTAGGATGTTACACCTATCGCTGTTGATTAACTCGGAAAGCCACCGGGAACTCCTCCTGAAGGTATTAAACGAGGCTCATGTACCTCAAGACATTACACCAGCAAAATTCGGGGGTATCATCAACAACATCACCGCGAGTCATCATCTGTCGTTTTCTGAAGAAGAGGTCCCAATCAAAGGTAAAAACCATAATCAGCCTCTTAATATTACAGTCAAATGCGGAAATTACTTAATAGTAAGGGTGCTGATAGATAATAGGTCCTCACCCGTCATGTCAAAAACAGTGCTGGATAAACTCTACTCCCCTGGCGCCATCTTGAGAAATAGTCCAGTTGTGGTTAGGGCTTTCGATGGCTCCAAGCAGGAAATGATGGGCGAAAAATCACACTCCCAATACGCATAAGGCCAATGACCTTTGACATCACCTTCCAGGTGATGGATATCCGACCAGCATATAACTGTCTGCTGGGCTGACCTTGGATAGATGCTATGGGGGCAATCCCTTCATCTCTACACCAGAAAGTTAAATTCATAGCTGATAAGCTGATTAGCATCGTGGGAGAAAGAGAAATGATGGTTAGCACACCCTTTCCCACGGAATACGTTGAAGAAGATGAAGAAGCTCTGGAAAATTCTTGTCAAGCACTTGAAATAGTGGGTACAACCAGCATCGAGGCAGAAAGAGGTAACCTCAAGCCTTCCAAAGCGGTGATCATGGCAGAAAAGGTATTGATCACTAATGGCTTTGAACCCTGCAAAGGGCTAGGTAGAAGGCTCGACGGCATAGCTGACCCGGTGGCAATACCAGAAAATCCAGGGCGAGTTGGACTCGGCTATAGTGGGGCTGGAAGGAAAGCAAAGCCGGGGTGGAAGGTCTAAAGCAAGCAACAGGCAAGGACTAGTCTCTACCGTTACTTCACTAGTGGGGGCATCGTGACTCCATAACACATAGCAACAGTAGAAGATCAATCGATGGAGATGGCAGAGTGGGTACACCCCATGGCACAAGAGTTGAATAATTGGACTGCCGAAGTGCTGCCCGAACCAGTCTTTTGGAAAATGTAATTAAAAACATGTAAAAACAAAGGGGGCCTCGAGGCCAGTTCCAAACAATATAGTGAAAAAGCTGTGAACATTTCCATTTACTTTCTTGCATATTCGTTCCTTTCTCATTTTCATTTCATTTGCATTTGAGTCGTGTCTAAAGCATATTTTTTTCTGCTTTCTTTTAAAATGCGATAAAAATAATAATCAGCCCAAACACATAAACATTACCCCAAATCAATAACGTGGCCCTTGCGCCTGACAACGTTGACAAATCCAATAGGCAGGACGAAGAGGAAGAAGCCTTGAAAGAGCTCGAAAGGTTGCTAGAACAAGAAAGGCCAAAACTCTAGTCTAGCACTGAGGAGCTGGAGGTGATCAATCTCGGCAAGGGAGAAGAAACCAGAGAAATACGGATAAGTAAACTAATACCACCAGATTTCAAGCAAGGGTTGGCTGAGCTTCTGAGGGAATACGAAGATATTTTTGCACTGTCTTATCGAGATATGCCAGGACTAGACACTGCCATTGTTGAACACTGGCCACCTTTAATTCCCAATGCCATTCCAGTCCGACAACAATTAAGGAGAATGAAACTAGAAGTGGCCTTAAAAATCAAAGAAGAAGTGGAAAAACAGTGGAAGGTAGGCTTCTTGGCAGTGGCGGAATACCCCCAATGGGTGGCCAATATCGTGCCAATCCCCAAGAAAGATGGAAAAGTGCTGATGTGTGTTGATTACAAGGATCTTAATAGAGCGAGCCCAAAGGATAACTTTCCTTTACCCCACATCAACCTATTAGTGGACAAGACTGCTCAACACTCCTATTATTCCTTCATGGACGGATTCTTTTGATACAACCAAATCCGGATGGCCCCTGACGATAAGGAGAAAACCATTTTCATCACCACGTGAGGAACGTTCTATTATAAGGTCATGTCATTTGGACTCAAAAATGTCGGGGCAACCTATTAGAGGGTCATGGTCACTCTCTTCCATGACATGATGCACAAAGAAGTGGAGGTCTACGTGGATGATATGATTGTCAAGTCCAAAACACCAGGGCAACATATCGATGACCTATGTAAACTTTTTGAAAGGCTACGAAAATACCGGCTCAGGTTAAACCTCGCCAAGTGCACTTTTGGAGTTGGGACGAGGAAGTTATGGGATTCATAGTCAATGAAAGAGGAATCAAATTAGATTCGGATAAAGTCAAGGCCATCCGGGAATATCCGGCCCTAAAAACCGAAACGAAAGTGAGAGGCTTCCTAGGAAGGGTCAACTACATAGCCTGATTCATCTCTCAGTTGACATCTACCTACAGCCCAATATTTAAACTCCTACGAAAGAACCAGAAGATGGAGTGGAATCAAGAGTGCCAAGAAGCCTTCGAAAATGTCAAGCAGTACCTGGAGTCACCTCCTGTTCTCGTCCCAGTAGTACCCGACAAACCCCTAATACTTTAACTGACAGCGCTGAAGGATTCCATGGGGGGCATCTTGGGGCAATGAGATGATTCTGGGAAAGAAAAGGCCATCTATTACCTCAGCAAGAAGTTCACAGAATGCGAACAAAGGTACTTGGCACTAGAGCGAACGTGTTGTGCTTTGGTCTGGGTCGCAAAGAGGTTGAGGCAATATATGCTGGCTCACACCACGTGGCTTATTGCTAAAATGGATCCCCTCAAGTATATCTTCGAAAAGCCATCACTAATGGGGCGGATACTACGACGGAAAATGGCTTTGTCAGAATATGACATAGTCTATACAAGTCAGAAAGCCATCAAAGAAGCGCTCTGGCGGAACAGCTAGCCTATTATCCTCTGAATGAATACCATCCCTTCTCATACGAATTCCCCAACGAGCATATCATGATGGTAGAAAAAGATGAACATGAGGCTGAATTAGACGAGTGGAAACTTTGGCTTGATAGAGCCTTAAATCTACTGGGAAACGGGATAAAAGTCGTGCTGGCATGCCCAAAACGCAAATACTTTCCCTTCTCGGCAAGGCTGGGTTTTGACTGCAGCAACAACATGGCAGAATACGAGGCCTGTGCCATGAGAATCACAATGGCCATTGAGCACCAAATCAGAAGGCTTAAGGTCTTTGGTGATTCAGCGCTAGTTATCTACCAACTCCGCGGAGAGTGGGGAACACAAGATGCCAATCTGGTTGCTTACCATGCATACATAATGGCACTGAGTGAGCATTTTGACGAAATATCTTTCACCATGCACCACGAGACGAAAATCAAATGGGCGGTGCTCTGGCGACCCTGTCAGCCATGCTCAAAGCAAACCAAAATGAGATGACTATACACGTCTAGCAACAAACCAGGATGGCTCACTGTCAACAAGTAAGGGAAGCAGAAATCGATGGAAAACCATGGTATCATGACATCAGGGAATACTTAAAGAATGGGATCTATCCCCCAGAGGCAACTGAAAATGACAAAAGGTCGTTGAAGAGGCTGGCAACAAGCTTCTTCCTAAGTGGAGTAATCCTTTACAAAAGAAGCATTGATTCGACTCTCCTACGTTGTGTTGATGACAGCGAAGCTCGAGAAAAAATGGAAGAGGTGCATGGGGGAGCCTTTGACACCCACGCTAATGGCCATGCCCTCGCCCGCAAAATCCTTCGAGTAGGCTACTACTGGTCCAAGATGGAGTCGAACTATTGCCAACATGTAAAGAGATGCATGAAGTGCCAAATGTATGTCGATAACATCCATATGGCACCCTCTGCCCTACACAACCTAACCTCCCCATGGCCATTCTCCATGTGGGGATTAGATATGATTGGCCCGATAGAGCCCAAAGCGTCCAACGGACATAGATTCATTCTGGTAGCCATCGACTATTTCACGAAGTGGGTAGAAGCCACCTCGTACGCTAACATTATAAAAAGCATGGTAATTAAGTTTATTAAGAGGGACATCATATGTCGTTATGGTCTTTTGGCTCGTATCATCACAGACAATGGAACAAACTTGAACAATAAAATGATGATCGAGTTATGTGAACAGTTCAAAATCAAGCACCATAACTCCACTCCTTTCTGTCCCAAAATGAACAGGGCTGTAGAAGCGGCCAATAAAAAAACAAATAAGATAATACAAAAAGTGGTGGTGACTGATAAGTCATATTTTATACACCTCACAAGGGCTTAAGATGAGTATTATTAAGACTGTTTAGTGATTAAGAGTCCTGTCTTAGTTAAGATTTGAATTATGGGCCTAGAAATAGGAAAAATATAAATTTGTGCTAAAATAAGGATTTTTGACTGATAAAAGACTGGACTTGTTTTGCAAGCCTAAAAGTCAAGATCATCTCGGCCTAGTGGAGAAAGCCTGGAAGCCAAGAGCTCCCCGGCCCAAGCCGACTTCAGTGGCTAAAATCACTCTCGCAAGAATGCAAATATGATTATGCTAAAATTAAGGAATCTTTAATGCAGATTTGATTATCCTAGAATTAAGGAATCTGTAATGCAGATATGATTATACTAGAATCAAGGAATTTGTAATCTCCTAGGATTGAGAAATCTGTAATTCAAATTTGTAATATGTTAGGATCAAGGAAATATGTAATTCAGGTAACTAAGCAAGAAATCTGTTGGGATCAAGGAATCAACGATTCTGTAGGATTATATTTAGATTTAGCCAGCTTGTGTAGAAATAAAGCACACCATGCCACGTCTTCGGTGTGGAAAAATAGTGGAATTCTAGACCTAGCACCGTCAACAACTACAGACATTCCAAGCTAGCACGGTGGTATACGAAACTTTAGTAAGGTGTCTTTCTCGATCGAGGAGGTACACGACCAAGATTTGGGAAGTTGGACGCTATCAGAGGTGATCGCTCGGTATAGCCAACACACTCCAATGGATGGAAACCTCATCATTTGGTCATCACTGGTGCATCACTATCGTCCTTCCATTGGTGATCGTCGTGAAAGGGGACTCTCTAGAGAACGCTGAATTCCCACCTTTGTATCCAATTCTATTTTCAATATTATAATTGGTTTGCAATTCTGTCTTTTGATTATAATTCTTGCACTTTAATCTACTTTTAACTTTGCTGTGATTGCACATTGTTTGAGGTAGATCACGTTAGACTAGGGCCGATTGGAATTGGTCTAATAATCTGATTAGGTAGAGAACCTAAAATCAACCAAGTACGCACTCTCTGCCAATTGATGAGGTAGCGATTGTGTAAATCCTGGGTATGGCAATGGACAAACGTTCGACGATTGTCCTAAGAATCTAAGGTTGATTCAGAGTATAATTCTAAGTAAGAATGGCAACCTGTTGTGAGTTGATTTCCGAATAGGTACAGTAGTTAGTATAGATTAGTGTAGTGTAGTTTAGTTTAATTTCAGTACTTAGTTTATTTCTCTACATTTAAACACAACCCCCCTATTTATTACTTTTCCTAAGTTTGAGACCGAGTAAGTCCGACTCTATTGTGTCCGAGTCTATGCTTAGCCGAGGCCATGTCGGATTTGTCTTTGTCGAGACTAAATCGGATCAGTCTTTATTGAGAGCGAGTCGACATTCTACGCTTAACGTTCTGCATAAAACTCTGATTTTTACACTTAGTCAAAACTTAACAAACTGTGTCCTTGAGAGAATCGACCTAGGGTTAGCTATATTATAGTTAGTTTTAGTATTTATTTGAGGCATGTAAGACGACTAAAAACATGCTTATCAGTGACATACAAAGACTGGCATGACATGTTACCCTACGCTCTACACGAATACCGGACATCGGTGTGTACACCCACAGGGGCAACACCCTACTCATTGGTGTACGGTACAGAAGTGGTCCTCCCGGTAGAAGTAGAAATACTCTCTCTGAGAGTCCTAACTGAGGCAGAGTTGGATGAACCCGAATGGGCCCAAAGTCTGCTAGACCAACTGAACTTAATAGAAGAGAAACGCCTAACCGCCATATGCCACGGGTAGTTGTATCGGCGGAGGATAAGAATACCTTCGATAGAAGAGTCAGACCTTGAGTATTCAAGGAAGGGGACCTGGTACTTAAGAAGAGGCTACCCAACGTTAAAGACCCGCAAGGCAAGCGGGCTCCCAATTACGAGGGACCATATGTAGTCAAGCAAGCATTCTCAAGAGGAGCCTTAGTACTAGCAGACTGATAAGACATATTTTATACACATCACAAAGGCTTAAAATGGGTATTATTAAGACTGTTTAGTGATTAAGAGTCCTGTCTTAGCTAAGATTCGAATTATGGGTCTAGAAATAGGAAAAATATAAAACTGTGCTAAATAAGGATTTTAACTAATAAAAGATTGTACTTGTTTTGCAGGCCCGAATGCCGAGAGCATGTCGGCCCAAAAGGACCATCTCGGCCCAGTAGAAGCCGAGAGCATCCCGGCCCAAGCCGACTTCAGTGACCAAAATCACTCTGGCAAGAATGCAGATATGATTATGCTAAAATTAAGGAATCTATAATGCATATTTCATTATCCTAGAATTAAGGAATCTTTAATGCAGATATGGTTATGCTAGAATCAAGGAATTTGTAATCTCCTAGGATTAAGGATTTTGTAATCTCCTAGGATTGAGAAATCTGTAATTCAAATTTGTAATATGTTAGGATCAAGGAAATATGTAATTTAGGTAACTGAGCAAGAAATCTACTAGGATCAAGGAATCAGCGATTCTATAGGATTAGATTTAGATTTAGCCAGCTTGTGTATAAATAAAGCACGCCAGGCCACATCTTCGGTGTGGAAAAAAAGTGGAATGCTAGACCTAGCGCTTTCAAAAATTGCAAACATTCCAAGTTAACATGGTGGTATACGAAGCTTCAATAAGGTGTCTCTCTCAATCGGGGAGGTACAAGACCAGGATTTGGGAAGCTGGAAGTTGTCAGAGGTGATCACTCGGTATAGCCGACGTACTCTGGTGGACGAAAACCTCAACGTCTGGCCATCACTGGTGCACCACTACCGTCCTTCCAAGTTGACGTCGTGGAAGGTGGACTCTTTGGAGAATGCTGATTTCCCACCTTTGTATTCAATTCTATTATCAATATTATGACTGGTTTGCAATTTTGTCTCTTGATTATAATTCCTGCACTTTAATCAGCTTTTAACTTTGCCACGATTGCATATTGTTAGAGGTAGATCACGTTAGACTAGGATCGTTTGGTACTGGTTTAATAATCTTATTAGGTAGAGAACTTAAAATCAACCAAGTACATACTCCCTGCCAACTGATGAGGTAGCGATTGTGTAAATCCTCGGTATGGTAATGGACAAATGATCGGTGATTGTCGTCAGAATCTAAGGTTAATTCGGAATATAGTTCTAAGTAAGAATGGCAACTTGTTTGGAGTTGATTTCCAAATTGGTATAGTAGTTAGTATAGATTAGTGTAGCGTAGATTAGTTTACTTTCAGTACTTAGTTTATTTCTCTACATTTAAACACAAAACCCCCTTATTTGCTACATTTCTAGAGTCTGAGACCGAGTCAGTTCGACTCCGTCGAGTCCATTCGAAACCGAGTCAGTTCGACTCTATTGCGTCCGAGTCTACGCTTAGCTAAGACCTAGTTGGATTCGTCTCTACCGAGACCAAATCGGATCAGTCTTTGTCGAGAGCGAGTCGGCATTCTACGCTTGACGTTTTGCAATAAACTCTGATTTCTACACGTAGTCACAACTTAACAAACTGTGTCCTTGAGAGAATCGACCTAGGGCTAGCTATACTATAGTTAGCTTTAGTATTTATTTGAGGCGTGTAAGACGACTAAAAATATGCTTATCAATGACATACAAAGACTTGCATGACATGTTACCCTACGCTCTGCACGAATACCGGACATCGGTGTGTACACCTACAGGGGCAACACCCTACTCATTGGTGTACGGTACAGAGGCGGTCCTCCCAGTAGAAGTAGAAATACTCTCTTTGAGAGTCCTAACTGAGGCAGAGTTGGATGAACCCGAATGGGTCCAAAGTCTGCTAGACCAACTGAACTTAATAGAAGAGAAACGCCTAACCGTCATATGCTACGAGCAATTGTATCAAAGGAGGATAAGAATACCTTCGATAGAAGAGTCATACCTCAAGTATTCAAGGAAGGGGACCTGGTACTTAAGAAGAGGCTACCCAACGTCAAAGACCCGCGAGGCAGGTGGGCTCCCAATTACGAGGGACCATATGTAGTCAAGCAAGGATTCTCAAGAGGAGCCTTAGTACTAGCAGACTGATAAGTCATATTTTATACACCTCACAAGGGCTTAAGATGGGTATTATTAAGACTGTTTAGTGATTAAGAGTCTTGTCTTAGCTAAGATTCGAATTATGGGCCTACAAATAGGAAAAATATAAAATTGTGCTAAATAAGGATTTTAACTAATAAAAGATTGGACTTGTTTTGCAGGCCTGAAAGTCGAGAGCATCTTGGGCCAAAAGGAGCATCTCGACCTAGTAGAAGTCGAGAGCATCCCGGCCCAAACCGACTTCAGTAGCCAAAATCACTCTGACAAGAATGCACATATGATTATGGTAAAATTAAGGAATCTATAATGCATATTTCATTATCCTAGAATTAAGGAATCTCATACCTCGAACACTCCAAGTCAGCCTTTAGCCTCCTGACTTCAGCCTTTGACTCCTCAAGCTCATTGTGTGTGTTCTCCAAATCCTGCCACTTATTAGCTTCCCCCGATACCATATGCTCAGCCTTGTAAAGACTTTCCCTCCATATCTCAATGGTAGTCATGGAACGGAGGTAGTAAGCCATTACCATATCGATAAAGCTTCTGCAACCTGCCGAAGTGAGAAGTTTGTGATCGAATTCCTTCACAAAATCAGCAGGAAGCACGCTCTGTAGATTCAGCCTGGTGCCCCAATAGGAGTCAATATTGGGAAGGGCTGAAAAACACACCAAGTTTTCCGAGAGTGGGGGAGGGACTATTGAAGAAACCTCGCTAGTGGTGACTACAAAGGGACTGCCGAAGCCGGCAATGGATGAAGGAGCAACCTTGTTAGGGTCAATAGTGGGAAGAGCAGCTGCTTTCCCCTACTTGGCAACCTCCTCCCCAGCTGGTCCAGCAGCTTTCCTATTCACCATGGCAGTGCTGGGGGCAGGCAAATTCTCCACCACAAGAGTGGCAGTCCTGACAGGAATGGAGTTCGCTGAAGCAGCAACCCCAGTAGATGACACCTCTACTGTTGGCTTCTTTCCAACAACTAACTTCTTTTAAGCAACAGAGTCAGCAACAACAACAGATGTCTTCTTGGTCACTGCCACCACCTTTGGAGTAACAAATGGTTTGGCCTTGACAATGGCAGCACCTTGACCTGGGGAGTTGGCCCCAACTACCAACCCCCTCTTCTTCAGTTACCTCTGCATCAAGGGATAAAGGTCAAAGTCTTGTCTCTTGAAAAGATTTGCAACAAGAAAAAGGATAAGTCAATACATTTGGCACCAAGACAAGTCAGAAACAAATAATAGAAACACAGGTCTTACCCTTAAAAAGCTTGGTAGAATGAGAATCAAATGATATGTTCACCAACTCTTTACAACTCATTCCCCTCGGAAGCTCTTCCAAGAAACTAAGGTTAAACTTCTCCTCGGGAGAAACTGTCTTTCGATCAAACCCTTTAAACTTGGAGGCAAACCTCCAGAAGAGGGGAAGAGGCTCTGAGTTAGTGGAGAAGGAGGCGTCGCCCAAGGCTGCAACCCTTACAAAGCAATTATTGAAACCTTTGTAAGAGGCTAAGAAGACATTAAGAGGGGTGATAAGCAGGTTTTTAGTCGTCTTACACGCCTCAAATAATTACTAAAGCTAACTATAGTATAGCTAACCTAGGTCGATTTTCTCAAGGACACAGTGTGTTCAGATTGTGCTAAGTGTAGAAATCAGAGTTTTGCAGAAAACTCTAAGTGTTGTGAAATGCCGACTTGGCCTCGACGACGCTAAGGCCAGCTCGCTCTCGGCAAACTGGTCTCGGCTAACAGGGAACCGATATGGTTTTAGCCAAAAGTGATTTAGACGCGACGAAGTTGGACTGACTCGGTCTTGGACTCTTGGAAGCAGTAAATAGGGGGGTTTGTGTTTTAGTGCAAGAAAATAAACTAAGTACTGAAAGTAAACTAAACTAACTAATCTATTGTACTGATTCGGGAATCAGAAACACATCACAACTTACCATTCCTACTGGGAGTTATATTCCGAATCAACCTTAGATTCTTACGACGACCGTCGAACGTTTATCCACTGCCATACTGAGGATTTACACAACCGCTACCTTATCAGTTGGCAAAGAGTATGCACTTGGTTGATTTTAGGTTCTCTACCTAATTAGATTGTTAAACTAGTTCCAACCGATCCTAATATAACGTGATCTACCCCTAACAGTGTGTCACGGCAAAGTTAAGAGTAGAATTAAAGCGTAGGTATTATAAAAAAATTCAGAATTGCAAATCAGTTGTATTTATTGATATGCCAAACCGAATACAAAGGTGAGAAATCAAAGTCTCCAGATAGTCCGCCTTCCATGCCGACCGCCAATGGAAAAACAGCAATGGTGCACCAATGATGGCCAGACATTGAGGTTTCCATCCACCGGAGTGCGTCGACTATACCGAGCGATCACCTCCGACAGCTTCCAGCTTCCCAAATCCTGATCTTGTACCTCCTCGACCGAGAGAGACACCTTACTGAAGCTTCGTGTACCACCGTGCTAGCTTGAAGTGTTTGCAGTTGCTGATGGCGCTAGGTCTAAATTCTACTGAAATTTCACAGTTGAAGACGTGGCCTGGCATGCTTATTTATACACAAGCTGGCTAAATCTAAATCCAATCCTAATAACAGAAATTCAAATCCTAAAGATTCTAATTCGAATTACAAATTACAATCTCCTCAATCTTAGGAGTTTCCCAGTTTCCTAATTTCTAGTAGAATCATATTTGCATTCCTAGTTACCCGAATTACAAATTCCTTGATATTAGCAAATCATATCTGCATTACAGATTCCTTAATCTTAGCAAATCATATCTAAATTACAGATTCCTTAATCTTAGCAAATCATATCTGCATTGCAGATTCTTTAATCTTGGCAAATCATATCTTCATTCTTGTCGGAGTGATTTTAGGCAAGATTTCCATCATTGATGTCGGCTTGACCGAGAGCGTTGGACTGGCCGGGATGTTCCCGGCTTGGGCTGAGATGACTTGGGCCAAGATGGCTTGGCATTCAGGCTTGCAAAACAAGTCTTAGCCTTTTTGTTAGTTAAAAAACCTCATTTAGCACAGATTTGTATTTCTCCTGTTTTTAGGCCCATAATTCAAATCTTGATTAAGACAAGACTTTTAATCATTAAACATTCTTAAAAACACCTATCTTAAGCCCACATAAAGTATATAAAATATGACTCATCAACGGGAGAGGGATACCCAGCCGACGATGGGACCAACTCGAGAGGTGTAGTAGCTGAGGAAGAGTGGGGCAGTTGGCGTAATGGATAGGGAGCGGAAAACAACGCGAAAAGCCTGTATGGCTGCCCACCGTTGGGATGTAACTATGAAGGGGCCACTTCGAGGAGTTGAAGAACCCCAATGGCAAAATAGTCAAAGGGAATGGTCACTCCCAAGTCCCTGAAAAGAGTCTCATACATATAAATAAAGTTTGAGTCCCTTTCTTTTGCTGCAAGACATACGCGCTCATCAGGGGAGCAATATGCCAATTTGAAGCTAGACCTAAACTGAGGTTCAACCCAACCCCTGCTCTTGACTAAAGTTTTCACGTTGGTTGGGGGAATGATAGACTCATACTTCCTCACCTCAGCACTCACCCACTCATATTGTTCTTGAGGGGAATAAACAAAAGGCCGGAAAGAAGTATCCTACACTAACGTCATAGATTCAGGGGCAATAGCGAGAGCCTCTGACCTTAAAACAAAGGAAGAGCAAAGAGAAGAAGCCTCCAAAGTAGAGGCATTCTCACTAGGGATAAGCTGAGAGTGGTTTCCTTTGCCAGAATCTTGAGCACTTGACATGTTGTTTGGAGTGATGAAGCTTGAGTGTAAAGGATGAGAAGGAAAGGAGTTCAAGCATAAAAGAATGTGAAGAGGTTGCAAGATGAGCAAAAATGGGAAAAGTGACGAGTTTCACTATTTATAGCCAAAACAGGTCTTCAACAATTGAAACCCAATCATCGAATAATAGCATGCTCCTCACGTCTCAGGAGTTGCCCTCGCATTTATAAGGTGCGATGTTTAGGTGGCATGATGATATTGTGTGAGCATTGTGGCATAGAAACCGAAAGGTCATGTCCAAAAGGTATGTGCCATTAGAAGAAACCCTTCGTTGATACGGGTTGTTTTCAAATTTTGAAATCCCATGACTCTCCACGTGACCCTAAATGAGACACCGGTTCAAGGGCCAAGGCTAATTGCCAGCTGTAAGTCTCCAACACTTTCTCTACTTAACCTTGTCCATGTATCCCCTAGACTAATGACGTGTCTAGAACACACACTCCATCTGATTCAATGGCATAGGATAATTCCTACTTGGCCCAAGGCCCAAACTTGTCCATACATTAAATTGAACTTAAGAAGTCTTTATTCATGTTCATTTAGGAAGATGAAATCATCTATCCTAAAAGAACATGAATAAAGAGGGGGCAACTGTGATTTAGGCCTCAACAGTTAAGGGCCCAACCATATTATGCATCTGTAACCCACACGGTGTTATCCAGAAGGAATGGATATGCACAATTTAGGCTTCGGAAGTTGGAGGCCCAATCTTAATGTGACACACAAAACAGGTACAACGCCTGCACTAATCACGATCCAACATAAGTACAATTTGGGCCTCCTGCCATTACGCGTCCAAAGCATCCACGAAGCCTTGTTGATCCAAAATGTAGGAAGAGAAAAAGACAAAAAGAATAAAATCTGAATCATAGAGCATAACAGGGGATCAACAGTGGAGGAATATGGATTTGCTAAAATTGGCAAGTGGAATAGAGAATAGCTTATGAATTACGGAAGGGAATATGTCACTATGCTCCCTCCCAAGCACCTCGAGTAGAAGCGGCTAGCATAGGGATCTGTGTGCTTTCACTTGGGTCGTTAATCCTTGAGCAAGTGGAGAGCGTGTAAGATACGCCGCACTACAAAGGGAAAAACGGTCACCACCACATTAATGGCGAATCCGTCACATTAAATGGAAAATCCCTTATGAGTGCACCAGAGCATTGAATATGCCTAAGGAAGAGCCACCACATTAATGGCAAAGATCTTTGGGGAAGATACAGGGCACCACATGCAAGCCTATAAAAGACCATAGTGAAGAAGAGAAAAAGAACGGATTTTTCACCATCTAAACCTTTGAATTCGATTTTAAGAGAATTCTTATACCCAAAAAAGACTCACGAGAAAAGAAAGGGAGTTCTTGAAAAGCCAGAGAGAAAAATGTCCTTAGCATACCAGAAAGAAAAGAAAAGAGATAGTACAAGTCGTTTTGAGGAAGAGAGCTATACTAAGAAAAGTACAACAAGTCAAAAAGAATAGCCTAGACAAAGTACTAAAAGAGGAAGAAGACGCTAACCTAGAACTCATTCAAAAAAACAACCACTGGATACTAGGTAAGTGTAATTAGCATCTCTAAATAAATGCATGTAAGTCCACGTACATCTTTTGTGAAGTCCAAAGCCACAACTCAGGCGTCAACCTCAGATTAGAGTTAGAATTTAAAACATAATCACCCATGTAGTTAAAACCATGCAGGGCTGGGAATTGATACTCCCTAGCCCGATATCAGTTCCTTATCTTTCAACCATGCACTCGTTAACTTCTAGTTTGGTATGTCACCCCCATTGGCATGCACAAGCCGACACCAAAGGCCGATACCTACTAAGTCGAGATGCTTTCGGCCTTCCCTTGCCATATAGGTAACTGGGCCGCACCTGGTTGATCATTACTTGCTTGTTATGGTCTCAATTTTTCACTTTACAATCTGTAAATATACGTTTAGAATCTTTGCATGGCCAAAGGCAGCCTCTTGCACCCATGATTGTGATAACCTGTAAACAATGCCTGGGTGGGACCAAAATGGTCTGAACCCCCTCTAACACTTAACTACCTCTCTCAAAGCAACCACCTTTGGGCGCCAATGGATAGCCCACCTTTATCCAACTCATTGTCAGATGCCAATGGATAGTCCATACACAAAGAAACCATAGTCGAGCACCAATGGAAAGCCCACCTATGTTCAAACCACCCTTTGGGCGCCAATGGAAAGTCCATCTTTATCCAAACCACATCGGATGCTAATGGATAGTCTGTCCTGACAAGACACTCTCATTCATGCACCTTTTGGGCGCCAATGGATATCCCACCTTTATCCAAACCATATCAAACACCAATGGATAGTCTGTTCACTCCAAAAACACATTCTAAAGCCTCTAGCTCAGAACTACGTAAACTTTGATTTCTCCATTGCTTAGGAGATACGTAGTAGCTAGAGGCATCTCTTGTCAAGTTATTCCCTCATAAAACCAACAAAGACTCTTCATTCATTCCATATAGATATTCATCATCCATTAAAAAGAAAAAAGATATAGAAAGGAGGTTATATCATGACTCATGCATTTGGTTAGGGTAATTGTCATTTGGCAAACGTATGGAGGTGTCCCACCCACATGCGTAACGTACTCCCGAATTCATGCTCTGTTTCCAAACTTGCCTTATCCACCTTAAGGTTTCCTAGTGTTTCCCATAAAAACACTGGTGGCACTCTTGTTATCCTTGTTTCTTCTTCGGAAAGAACTCGGGTTCCATCCACTCTAAGCCATCACCGGCACGGTCACGGGCCATGTTGCGACAGGGATCATGCTCGTGCTGCCATATTTATGCTATAGGAATATATGGTGCTTGATTGTGTGTGTTGTTTGACTACTATAGTTGTTGATTTTGTGAACTCGTGTTTTGATGAACTATATTAGGAATGATAACATAACGTGTTGTGTTAAGAACTTGATATGTGGTGTTGCATTAAGAATGATGATAATTGAATTAAGAATATTGATAATTGCATTGAGAATGATGATTTGAGGTGAAAAATGGTAAAAAGAAAAATGTGAAGGGTGTCTTAATCCGTAGCAGAAAGGCCCCGATAGACATTTATTTGGCGAGTATCCTAAAAGGTACTCGAGTTATGAGAGTGAGTGGGTCGTGGGAGGTACCTAAAGAGTGGTCCTCACCAACCGAAGTGGAGACAAGAGAAGCTAAATAAATTAATTAAACTGCATCATGCATCATACAACGAAATAGGTGTTGAAAGAAATGTAGACACGAACCAAATTTGTAAGGTTAACGGACCTCTTGGGGCTACTTGGCATGGAAATTGTCCCAAGTGGTCATTACTGATCCCACGTGCTAGGCCCAACGATGTAATAATGAATAATACCCGACATGTTATTAGAGAGATATTAGGCTAAAGTTACATGGCTAATCATAGATGCGGATATTAACAAGGTTGCATCTAACCTACTTCATGATTTGATATGGTACCACATGGAATTGGAGTAGCATTGGGAAAGCATCATTGGCATCATTCATGTACATCATTTTATTGGCATCATTGGCTAAATGTCACTTGCATGTGATGAT
This sequence comes from Mucuna pruriens, assembly GCA_025330945.1. Lineage (NCBI taxonomy): Eukaryota > Viridiplantae > Streptophyta > Magnoliopsida > Fabales > Fabaceae > Mucuna > Mucuna pruriens. Next base: position 3,066,776 of record JAENHJ010000520.1, read on the forward strand.
GAGCAGGAGTGTGAAGGTTTAGCTAAGGTTCTTCAGTTGATGTTCCTTTTTATTGATTCCATTTTGTTTTTCTTGTTTTAATTGGGTTGCACTCTAATAGGACATGTGTCATCAAGTACTGGGTGCCTTATTTTTGAATTATGATTTGTATATTATGATGTTAGAAGTTGGCCTTTGGAGTGTCATTAGGGTTTGAATGCTAAAATTTGATCTTTGAAGTGTCATTAGGAGCATGCACTTTTGTGTTATTTTGAATTTCGTATTAATGATAAATTTTGAAATATTGAATTTGTGAACTCTTTATTGCTAATTATACCTATACCATGAGCTACCCACAATCATACCTATATCTTGAGCAATGTTTCTCACTCCTTTTACTTAGAATGTTGGGTCCAAATTAGGAACCCTACTCCTCTTTGTTGTTCTTCTTGATCCTTAGTTATTTCTTCTAGAAGTTCTCTTCATGTCCTCTTTGAAATCACGTGTTTAGAAAAACTAACTCAATAACATAAGTTTTTCTTGTTCCTCTAGTCACTCTTTTATATAACTCCAAAATGAGTTCCATGTGAAATCACCCAAATAAAGGGTCCTACAACCCGAAGTTTTATATTTGAGGAGAGGATTTAAACAATATTTGAGAGAGGATTTAAACTATCTAGGTTCAATATTTTACATCAAACCCAACTTGTTTAGGAACTTTCTTGTCTTCTTTTGCATGGTATCCAACTTCTTAGATAGGAGAAGGAGAAAGAGAGAATACATGATATTATGTTGTCCAATGTGAAACTTAAGCTTTTACTATTTGTAAATAGTCTATTTTTCTTAACTTAATTAATTAAAACTCAATTTAAAACACAACCTATATTTCTTCAAAAAAATATTATTTCTTTAATTATAAAACAATTAAATTACTTATTAGTAATAACTAATAAAATATAATATTTTCAACTAATAATAAAATAAAATAAAAATTAAGGTATTACAGTGTATATATTCTAACTTGCAGAGGGTTATTAGAAATAAAATTGATTAAGAGTTTATTAGTAAATAATTTTGATGTAATTAATTGTTAAACACTTTTCTTATTTCAATATATTTTTATCTTTTAACCTTATACTTTCCTTCAATTTTCTCAATGAAACTATGTCTACTAACAAACTTAGGGACATAATTGTTACCTTTAAAAACCTTTAGTAATTAATAAGCGTATCGATATTTGTCAAATTGTTAGCTTTTAAAAATTGTTAATAATTCAGAAAAATGTATGTATAAGTATATCAATAAATTAAGAATGAAATTGTATATTTTTACTTAGTTATCTTTAAGAAACATTCTTAGTGAGAATGAATAAGTATACCTTTCATTGTATGAATGTATGAATAATTTTTTATTTTTATAATGGTGGAAATGAATTAGTGCATTAATAAAACAACATACGCTGCAAAGAAAAATAATAAAACAGAATAAGCTAAATTGAAATAATCTAACTAAAAAATCTTTTGCCTATTGGTACTTCACAAATTTTAATGTTTTCATTTCAACTTTTTAATTTTTCAAATTTGTTTCAACGTCAACTAAGAAAAATAAATGTAACTAAAATATGACAGATACCATCTCCTCTCTCTAAAATTATCTGTATAAAAAAGAAAAAACTTCAAATCTAACCGGAGAAAGAAACGATTACACAGACATATGAATTTAATAAAATAAAATAAAATATATAAAATATACACTAATACATGCACAAACCATATAAAGAGTCACTCAATTATAAATTATGTATAATAAATTTATTAATTTCAATAACAATTACCTTAAAAATCATATAAATATGATTTCTAATTGTTTGAAAATGTAACCATCATTTACACTGACTAAATAAAATATGAACATATGATATTTCCGTGTTTACGTTTTAAAAGAAATTAAAGATTTTCAAAGAAAAATTTGTTCAATATTCAGATGAAATAGTTGGCTTTTACTTTCTGCTGTCATGAATATGATCTTATCTGTATTTAATGAATTTTCATGTTTGTTAACGTTTTCTATTTTTATTTTTATTTTATTTTATTTTTAAATAACCATTCCAGCATGTAGGTTTTGATTACATGGGAAAGCTCAACATATTATTATCAATAATTTTTTTGTTGATAAAAATCATTAAAAATTATAAAATTATGAATAAATATATTAAATAAAGAATGAAAGTCACACAATTTCATTTTATAATTTTAATATTTTTTAATTAATAATATAAAATACATTTAAAAAAAAGTACGTTAGAGAGTATAATTATATCATTTTCCTAAATTACATTAATCAATTTCGACAGATGTATCTTACACGGTTAACACATTTGCAGAAACAGAAAATCACAAAGTGCACAGGAACACCTATATAAATTTAGTGCACCTAAGTTCAGTGTATAGGATTAATCACACTATTAATTATGATAGTTTATAGTGGTTAATTAATTATAGTTATTGTGTACTAATTAACGATTTGATTGATCTGATGTTTACAACTTAGATAATAAAACTATAATAACAAGTATAATGTAAGAATTAGCAATTGTGTCGTTGTAGTATAGTGGTGAGTATTTCCGCCTGTCACGCGGACGACCCGGGTTCGATCCCCGGCAACGGCGAAAATTAAATATTTTTTGTTCATTCTGTGATGCATGTTTTGTTTTCTTCTTTATGCAGAGTTGGTGACTTATCGCGGATAGAACAGTAAAGGCTTATCCAAATTGAGGATTAAAAACACTAATTTTCACTGGTTTTGTGGAGTATGATAAGCCAAGTTCCTCATTGAGGGTAGTAGTAGCATGGTGCAATCTCTTGTTTGATTTTAACAATCAAGTTCCAACTTCACTGTTTCTGAGTGGTAGCTGTTGTGAAATTTGAAAAGGCATAGTTTGCTATTATCTCCTTTTTGTTGCTTTTGTTCTGGGGTGAATTTGGTTATGTACTATTATTAACTTTAAAGTTAGCATATGGAAGGAAATAGTAGCCATAGAGAAATGAATATATGAACTGGACCTGACAAATATCATATAGTTCTGATGTGACTGACAGTAGTTCTCATTCCATTTGGTCTGTGCTGAGTGAGTATGGAATGTTGATGGAGATTGAATTGATAGACTTGCTTGCTTTCATAACAATCTTTTGACTATTCTACCTGTCCAAATTCCTTAGCATTGGCATCACCACTTCTCTTGCAAGTTGCAACAGATAATATTTGAGAAATATTATTGATTTGTTTGAGCAGAATAACAGAGTCTCGTATCTAATAGTGCTAGTTTTAATTCTTACTTTTTTTTTAGAATGAGATAAATATAAATAAATATCTTTGTAAATATTTTTTAAATTCAGAAATTTTTTCTACTTTGATCTGGAACACCATTTTCTCTCCTAAATTTTATCCCACTAAAAAAATATTTAAGAAAATCCAAGCTGAGAACAATGATTAGTGGCTGGGATGTGGTAATGTCAATTATGACAGTTCTGCTTTCCTCAAGCAAGCCTGTGCCAGTGATGTTCAAATGAACGAGGAGATTATCATTGGCACTTCAGATATCGTGCCTTCTAGGGTGATATAACAATAAACAGCACAATAAATTGGAATTTTTTTTCTAACCTACGATATTTTCTTCCAAAAATTAAGTAGTACCAACATCAGTTTAATGGGCTAGTTTCTATCAATATTTTCTTTACACATGAACCCAGTGATGGAACCAATATGATTAAGAAACAAAATGATCTGTTGATGATACTACTACATCATGATGGTATAAATTGGATATGTTATATACAATTATTCTAAACTGAAAGATGTATTTAAAGTTTTAAATATAATTAAAAAATTAGAAAATAAATTTTAGTTTAATGGTTATACAAGGTTACATTATCATCCAATTACAAATTATAATTGGTATATCTTTTAATATGATTATTATAAAAAACTTTTATTTTGTTATTAAATAATGATGTATTTACACTGTTAAGACATAACTTATTTTTTTCTAAATTTTAATAGTTTTATAATTTACTACATTTTATAAATATTTTGTCATCATATTAATTATTATTTTATTGAATTTTCTTTTTGCATTACATGAAACACTAAGAGAGACGTGGAATTATATGTATAAATATACACTAAATACTTCTAAAGGGTTGGGTCTAAAAAAAAAAAAAAACTAATATCCCATAACATAATTAACTAAGATTCAAATTTTTACTTAAAAAAAAGTTCTCATTTAATGTCTCAAATAAAATTGTTTCTGGAAAAAGAATATACTTGAAAAAGAAATATATACTGCATAATATCTGCCACTATCATTGGGGAAAAAAAGGGAAGTGTAGGTCATTCCAAATTGCAAACAATTGCCAGCTAATAGGTTATTTCTTTCCTCTCACTTTTTACTTTCCTTATGTTTCTATTCCATTAATTTTGAATTCAAAACATTCACAAGATGCAAAAATAAAAATGGAAAACAATGTCACACCGACGACACCGACATATTACCGCGTGAAAAATTCTTGAAATGGAAATTAATTTTGAATTCAAATCATTGAAAACATGGCAAGTTAAAAAAATGTAGGGCACATGCAAACCATAAAGTTGACCGACCGGGAACCAATAGAGAAATGCGTGTGGATCCCACTCAAGCAACGACATTTACTCAATACAAATAAACGGTTTTTTGGTTTGAATTTTTTTCTATTTTTAATCATTATTATAAAATATTACTTTATTTTTAACTTTACTTTTCTTTTTAGTATTTATAAAATATTGTGTAAATATTTTATTATTTAATATAAGCTGAAAATTTATACTTACCATTAAATATTTAGTCCTATATTATAATTTTGAATCATCGTTTTTCAATAAAAACGGATTTAAGAGCTATTTTCATTCTCATATATTATTTTTTTTTAATTTTATTTCATCAAATTGAAGATTCTTTTCCTTTTTAGATAAACTGAATTTTAAAATTATTCTAGTTTAAATCAATCCTAATTTGAATTTAATCTCAGTTTCAAAATTTTACATATCATATCAATAAAGATTGTCTTGATTTTAACAATTCAATTTCATTATTTTTTAATCAATGTTAAAAATCTCTATCTATATAACTTATTCAACTTTGATATAATAAAAGATTCATTATTAGTTATAAAAATATCTGTTATTCTTTTTAATTAATTTCTATTTACATATTTTATTTAAATTTGAAAACATCCATGTAATATGCAGAAAACTTGCTAATTGAGAAAATATCAACGTGATCTAAATATTAGGGTCCCTTTAACCAAAAAATAATTGAAAACGTATTTGCAAAACAAATAAATCCTAAAATTTTAAACAAGTTAATGATTTTCCTAGCCCAATTAACAAGGCTAGTTTGCAGGTTCGAAACGGTTACTTAAAAAACAAAACATTGTTTTCAAAAATTAAAATCTACAATGAAGAAAATCAATATCCAAGACTGAATATACAAAGAGAAACAAAAAAAAAAGCAGTTTTTCATATTTAAAACGTATAAAAACAAAAGCAAAATAGAAAAATAAAATTTATAAAAGAAATTAGACGGAATTGTGATGCAGAAGGGAATAGTAATAAATACTGAACATCACAAAAGCATTTCTTTTAGAGATTTTTTTTTATGATTTTAAGAAGCCATAACACCATCTTCATAAGTTTGCCTTTGTAATTGATAAGGACTATGTTGTGATTTGTTATTTTTTCCTGTTTAAGAAAAAATGGGGAATTAAACTTCCAAGGCTTCCACCCAAAATGGGGAAAAACTTATACCAAAAATACAATAAGGATATTTAATAAGATTAATATAAATAGTAATAATTATGACATGAAATAAATTAGTCTATAATGTCGCATTATCAATAAAAATAATGGTAACAAATATAATGACAATGACAATAAATTAAAACCGACAAGGAAGAAACTATTCCGTCTGAAAACTAAACTCAGCAACCATAAAAGGTTCACTTGGCAATGGCAGCACCATTGACTTGGGCTGAAGAAGTTTCTTCAGATGTGTTGTTGAGCTCATCCCAAGCTTCAATCCAAGTGACCATGGCATCTGCAAGCTTGTTGAAGTAGGGATCAACTGACCCAAGCTTCTCCTTGACTTGCTTGGAGAGCTCAATGTAGCATTTTTGGACAGTGGTACACTCTTTTGGAATGGTGGCACTTTGGAAAAATGGAATGATCTCTTCTTGCCAGAAGATGCCTTTGTACTCCTTTTTCAGATTAACAAAGGGATTGCTTGCTTTGCTGTGCCAGATGTATGGAAGCCCAGTCTTCACTCCCAAGCCTAAATGGTCACAGATAACCTGCAAATTCATACAAGGGTTGTGTCTATCATAATAGGAAGAATTTAATACATGTAGCTTTTGAAAACAAGATTCTTGGAAGCAAGAATTTAACTTTGACACACTATCAGTATAAAGATTTTTATACTATCAATCAATCAAAAATCATGACAATATAAAGATATTTATACTATCAATATTTTTATACTATTGATCAACTAGAAATCATGACAAATAACAGATACAACTTCTAGTAAAGATGTCAACAATTTTTACATTATCAATGTATTTTAGTTAAATTCATTAAACAATGTGGCATTTATGTAACTACTAGGGAAGTGTGAAGTTTTTATGCTTATTAGTGAAGGCATATGGACTAATGTTCTAACAATAACTAAACCAAATACCAACTAATTAGATCAAGAAGTAGTCCTTGACTCATTATGGGTTTGTTAAGAGAAAAGGGACACATGATTAACATACCTTAACACACCATCCAGCCCACATGTCATCGTATCGTCCAATAGGTTGGCCATCACCCATGAGTCCAAAGTACATTGCAGGTCCAATCAGCTCACGGTCGAAGGCCAGATTCATGCCACACATGGGGAACAATGTTCCTTTAGGAATGGTAAGAACAGCATCAACATACCTGAAAAATATACTCACTAATTTAGCAAACAAAACGAGTCCATGAACATCTAAAAAGTATAAAATTATACAATTAAAAATTATTGATAAAATCATATTTCTAATTGATTGATAATATAAAAATCTTTACACAGACCATATATCAAATTTACATACTAAATAGTGACCACAATGAAGGGGTTTCATAGCATATACCTGGTGTTCCTCTCGCGGGGTTTGACAAGCTGTGTTGGAGCATCATAATCAGGTATGTTGAGCCAAAGGCCATGAGAAACAGCAGTTGGGGCACCCTCGCGAAGACTAAAAGGGTATCCACGGACAAAATCAGCACCATCTCTGTAAGGATCATAAAGGGTGTTGAAGAAAAATGGAGTGGATGGACATAGGAGATTTTTGATGTGCTGCTCAAGTGCATTGATATCCTTCCCAGAAGGATCTTTGGCAACCTGTGTATGAAAATAGGACATATTGAGAAAATCATGTCTACAATTTGTGTTGAACATAGTACATTCTTTGAACTTTGTGTTACAAGAATCAACATGTTGTTTTTCAGTACCACAGATATCAAAACATTTATCTGACAGCAATAATCAGGCCAGAGTCAATATTTCATTCCTTCTTTGAAATTCAGATTCATAAAAAAGGAAACAGAGACAATAAGACAAGAAAATCCACTTTCAATCTGATTGGCCCCTGAAAGCCAAAAAAAGGTAAAAGAAAAAAGAACGGACGATTATGGTTGAATAACTTTTTAAAAATATTAGAAGAAAATTTAAAAAATAATTTCCACCACATTTGCTCCCATTATTATTTGTCTCATAATCATTCTTCAAAGGTAAAAACCCATATGAATGTCAACAGCCTGTAGATCTAGTTGTGTTCGATTTAAAAATCAATTTCTTGTGTTATAAACTTAATATAAAAAATCCATCTGTATGAGTGCAGAAAACCTTTCAAGTGAAATTCACATTGTTTTAATAATTTTAGATTCTTACCCGTAATAAAAAAACTAAAAATAGATAAATCGGATAAGTAAAAGGGCCACTAATTCAAATAATTAAAACAAAAATCAAATCAAATTCGTGTGGACAATTTCCAAATCCTCAACTTTCCAAACAAACAATCTCAAAACCAGTCATTCCAATCGAAACACACCCCAAATAATCAAAATCAGTCAAACACGTAAATAAAAAAGCTCGTTAATTCAAACAATCAAAAATCAAATCAAATTCACCAAAACCCAAGTAACGCATTCCCAAATAATCAAACCAATTCCCAAACCCAGCCATTCCAATCGAAACACACTCCAACAATTTTAAACAACAAGAAAAATCAAACAACCTCAAACAATAACAAAAAAGCATCAGATCTCACTCCTCTAAAGCGAACAATTCACTTTGAGATTCCTAATCTTAGTGAAGTAATCTTAGTGCTACATGCACATACATACCAAATCATCAATGCATCACAATAAAAGCACCTAATTTTCTCATCAGCAACTGAAATTCCTCACTTTCAAAAAACCAAATCCAAAACCAAAAATCATTTAATCAACAAATGAAAACAAAAGTTCAGATCTAGTCCCATTTGAGAAATCCCTCAGAAGCAACAACAACAAAGGCATAAAATGGGCCACACAACTCAATCAGTTGATTAAAGAGCAAAGTATAAAAGATTGACGACCCATGATCAAAACAAGAAACAAGTTTGAAACTTTGAGAGAAACCAAGAAATAATGGAATGAAAAAATAAAGAAAATAAAAAAAGATGGAGATGGGTGAGTGTAATTACAAAGCAATCGTCGTCGATGGTATAGATGTACTTCTTCTTGGAGACCATGTAACCGAAGCAGCGACAGGCAGAGTCCTTGAAGGAGATGCAGGAAGCCTTAGGGCCCAAGATCCTGTTGATGTCGTTGCGGTTGAAGAGTTCATAGTCGAAGCCTTCGGGAACCTTGATGACCTTGGAAGGGTCACCGTCCTGCACGATGATGAGATGGTAGGGCTGGAAGAAGGGACGCCACATCTCGAGGAAGTCGAGGTTGCGGATGGTGGGGATCACGATGTCAAGCTCATCCTTGAGCAGAGGGAGGGGCTTGGGAGAAGAGTCAGCCATGGAAGAAGAAGGACTTGGGGTTCTGTTCAACGCGGAAAGTGTGTGACTGAGTTTGTCTAATAGTAGGGTGGGGGTGAGGTGAATATATAAAGAAAATGTTAAGCGGTGCTGTTTCAAATATGGGAAAACAGGAAACCAGGATCTCGCGTCATTCTATTTAATTCACTCATCTATATTTATGATGCCCTTCCCATCTTTTCATTTTTTAAATCAATTATTCAATTATTACTACTATTTTATCTCTATAAATAAATATTTACTTTATATAATTATAATTATAATTTATAATAAATAAATATATTTTAAATTTACTATAAATAATTTATACTGTGATTTTAGATTGATTTTGTATTATTCATCATTTTTTAAAAGTTCTTAATTTTTAATAGAATGGAATAACAAAATAATACAATAGAATAAGATTTTCATAAATTTTAATTTTATCTAATTGATACGTGCTAGCTAATAAAGTATATATTGATCAAATAATATATAAATTATTTTTAAATAGTAAAATTACTGTTTATTTTAATTATATATAGTTTTTTAAAAAATAACTCTTAGTTTAATTGCTTAATTTTTTAATATAAAAATATAAATTTAACTCAATTATATAAAATTTTTATTTTATTTATGTAATTAATTTTTTTAAAATTATATAAGATTTTAAAAATTAGGTTTAAACATGTTTTTAATTCATGTAAAATAGATGAATTTTAATTTTAGTTTTTGTAAATTATTTTGATTGACTTTTGTCCTTCAAAATTTTATAATAATTGATTTTTATCCCTATAAAATAAGTAAATTTTGATTTTGATTCCAATAAAATATTTTTATTTGATTTTCATCCCTCTAAATTTTAAAATATCTATTTTTAGTCCCTAATTTTCATTTTAAGATAGATAAATAACATTTATTTTAAGAATCCAATTTTTTTTAAGATGTTTATATGTTAACATAATACTACCTACACTTGTGTGTATAACCAATGATAGTCATTTGCCCTTCCTTTGAAGGTATATGTGATTAACAAATATACAATAGTAAAGACCAAAAATAAAAATTCAAATTTTAGAGGAATAAAAATTGATCAAAAAATTTTATAGGGATTAAAATAAAAAAATTACTTATTTTATGATGATTGAAAATATATTTAAACCTAAAATTATAATTATTATTTGAATATTTTTTTGGAAAATATTTGTATAATAATTATGTAACTTTTAATATTTTAATCAATAATATGCTTAAAAATTACGTATCAAAATTATTATAATATATATATAATATTGTTATATATTATATTTATTATATATTTATTATTTCTTCATATAGATATAAATTAATTCCATTCACTCATTATATTCAAACAGGATAAATGTACCAATAATATATTACTATATAAGATTTATATATAATAATAAGATATATCTATATAAAAAAATAAAAAAATACATTACCTATATATATAGTTTCTACTAAGAGATAGAAAATATGAAAAAACTTTCTCTGCCTTATTTTTATAACTAATAGAAAGAAAAAAAAAATCTACGCTTATTTGAAACTCAAAAAGAGATAAAATTTATTTTCAAGATAATTAGAGATTATAAATTTAAAAAAATAAAGAAAAATAGATAAATAGTATAGAAAATAATAATAATAATAATAATAATAATAATAATAAAAAATAAATAAATAAATAAATAAAAGTAAAGATTAAGATTAAGTAAGGTAAATATTAATAGAATTTTCTGATATTGCAGGAGTGCAGATGAGAATACTCATTGTCCCACGAAAGAAGATAAAATTTTGTTTTTATATAAGATTTAATTAAATTTTTATTCATATGAAAAATTGAATATGGAGAGAAAAAACGCAAGGTGAGATATGATAAAGGTAATGTGTTTTAATTTTAATTATTTTCATAATTTTCTAAAAAGTACACGTCGATCACTTGAATTCATGTAAAAAAATATTTTTTAAGTTTTTTCTTTGACGGTTCATTTTTAAGTTGTAATCATTGATATAAGTGTGTAAATAGTGTTAATAAAGTATTAATCCAATATTAAATTATAAAAATATTTTATCATTAATTACACATGTAATTAAATTTTTATGCCTCACAAAAGCAACAAAATATTGCCTTTATAATTAAATAACAAATATATTTTGATAAAAAAAAATTAGTCTAAAATTATCGAACACGTTGACACAAATTTCAAACTATATTTTACAATTTATAATTTGAAACATGTTTCTACTGGTAATAAGATCGAGACTTGTAAAAGTGTGTATTATTTTCATAAAATTTTAATATATATGCCTCTTGAATATATACAAAACAATATGCATATGAAGAATAAGAGTATAAATGAGTTAGTTAAGCATATACTAATGTGATATACTGATAAGTTTCATGCTCCAAATTTTACAATCTATCATTATAAATATTCACTTTATTTTTATCTTTTATTCTCTTTCTCAGTTCCCCATTTTAATTTCCACTTCTAATTATTTGAATGAATTTTGTTTTTGTATGCAATTTTTGTAAAAATATAATTTGCATTGAGTGATACTTGTGTTTTTTTGCTTGAAAGATGGTAACGTCACTTGATGCTCCATTTACATAATATGATTATAATTTTCTAAATAAAGTTTTAAACTTTTTAATAATTAAAGATTGGATAAACACTCATCAGATGTTAGAAGCCCGTTGCGTTTCAACCTATTATTTTGTTTCTTATCCTTAATGTAGTGCGTTTTAACCTGAAAGAAAAGCGTTGGTGCCCAAAGACAAGTGTTGATATGCTCGAAGATATTACAAAATCTCTGTGCTGTGATTTTGCTTTTAACGAAAATGGAAAATATTATTGTCCCGTACGATTCTTGACTTAATTTTCTACATGTGTGACAAGTATACGACTTCATAATTTGTTTTCAAATGGAAATGAAAGACCAAAATAAGAGAGAGAATCATTAACACACTATACTAAATGCACGACAAAAAGAAAATAATTAAGAGCTTTCCATCTTTATATTTTTATAGTATTTATTTTATTTTTCTTTACAAAATTCAATTTCTGATTTTATTAATTACATATTAAAGATGATCACATGTTTCAAATGTCACTGTCATCGACACATAGACAAATTGATATATAATTGTTCTAAGTATTTAATAAGTAATTTTAGATTTAAATCTTAATATGTAGTTATGTTAAATATTGAAAAAAAAACTTTATTGCTTATAATAATTCTACTTATCATTTAAGATAAAAAAAAATTATATATATTATTTATTGGAGGTAGAAACAACTCAAACTCCAAACTTGATATATATAATTAAACTAAAATATAAATTTGTGTGAATTGATTAATGCGTTTATGATAGCTGTATCCTTATATTTCAACAAATTATGGTATATATAATATATAAAAATTGAGAGAAATTAAGATAAAAAAATGAAAATAAAACAAAGAAGCAGAACACATTAGGAAAGTGATTGATTCATTAAAAAGCGAAGAAAGAAGAAGCTATAAATTTAATTTCATGATTGAAGGTGGATGGGTCCATGAAATTGAAAGTGGGGAAGCAAGCATGAGTTAAATGATATTATAATTTTATTATTGATATTATGAGTTTACATAAGCATGTTAGGAGATTTGCTGGCATGGCTATGGTGCATGAGTGAAAAGTGTGGGCACGCCATGCCAGGGTGGATTATGGAATAAACAAACAAATAAAAAGAGTTGTGCGAATATGCTTCCATGTCTTGAAACACGGCATGACAGACACTTAATTGGTAACTCATTTTCGCACGTAGTTTTCACGTTCACAAACCTTATGCCACGAACCACCTTGGCCCCGCTACGTTATTCTTCGTTACATTTACTTTACTCTCTAAAAAGTGGTAGATCGGCAACAAGAACTGGAACCAGCTATTGTGCAGCTACTTTTTAATTTGTTTCCTTCATAATTTAAGTTAAATAGTTTATTATTTTATGGCCTTTTGGCTGTCACTTTTTGAATCAATAGTTATATAATGTATTCTACACTCAATAGGAAATTAATGTACATGGTAAACGAGGCATGAGATGAACGCCAACCAGGGTTATTGGTTTAAATCAATATTATATCCAATTGTAACTAATATTGTTATTGTATGTTTTCTCTCTAACTGAATTGTCAGATTGTCACAAGAATAATGAGGCTATCTCCTTCATTTTTTCCTTAAAATGAGACAAAAAAATATCTTTTTTTAAATTGCTAGAAATGTTAAAATTAAATGAGACAAAATTAATCAAGGTTAAGACAAATAATAAGATAAGGACAACATGTGTCAATTTTGGCTCAACCTAGTTGGATATCTCATGCACAATTCTTCAAATAACAGCGTAAAAGATGCAAATCAACTTGATGGATCAGATTGGATTGTAAATTTATGTGCTCTAATATTATTGAGTTTAGTTTAGTATTTTTTTAAATGTATAAATTAAAAAAATGGATTAGTTTGACTTAGTCTAGCGAGTCCGGTAAAATCATAATACAAGAATATTTATTGTTTAAAATAATTTTAATATTATTTTATTAGATAAACTTACGTAAAGTTTTATTATTTGAAAATTTTTAATATTTTTTTATTTATAATACAAGAATATTTATTGTTTAAAATAATTTTTTATTTTTTAAATAAAAAATATGAAAATAATTTTTTAACTCGACAAAGGTATTTTCTTAATCATATGTATCGGAGTGTAATGAAAAACTAAAGTTAGATAGTTTAAAAAAAAATTAGACTTGATTAATTTGAATTAAAATGTTATTTTTATGAAAATACAAAATAAAGTCTTCCATGTTAGTTTTCCAAGAAGTTGAAGTTGAGAATATTAGTTTATCATGTTTCGTATATTATTATAACTATCCCATAAAACATTATTAATTAGGAATGAAATTGGAAATAAAAGAAATTGTGTATTGATTGAATTGAATTATACAATTTCTAATCTCCCTTTTTATAGGGTAAATGTCAACTACCTAAAGATAAACTAATAACAAATTAAAAGATAACTAGATAATATGAGATATTCACAATCTCTTAATAAGATATTTAAATATTTGTAACAACTTAATCTACTAAGATATTTAGATATATGTAACCTCTTAATAGGTTACCTATCATATCTTATCATATCTAATTACATATTTACAATATCTCCAGCACTCCCCCTCAAGTTGGTAAATGAATATCAATCATTCCTAACTTGCCATTAAGTTTTTGAAATCTAGTTGCAGGGAGCCCTTTGGTGAAAACATCTTCCACTTGGAGTCCTGTAGGAACATGTGTTGTGACTATAAGTCCACTGTCTAACTTCTCTTTAATGAAGTGTCTGCCAATCTCAATGTGTTTTGTCCTATCGTGTTGGACTAGATTATGGGCAATACTTATAATTGAGTTGTTGTCACAAAACAACTTTATAGGTCCCTCATATTTTACTTTGAGGTCATCAAGAATAATATTCATCCATAATCCTTCACATATACCTTGTGTCATGGCTCGGAATTCTACTTCTACACTAGATTGAGCAACCACATTTTGCTTATTGCTCCTCAAAGTTACTAGATTTCCTCCTAGAAACATATAGTATCTTGAGGTGGATCTTCTATCCACAACCGATCTTGCATAGTCTACATTTGTATATATTTTCATGGACAACATTACTTATTTTCTAAACAATAGTCCTTTTCCTGTACTTGCCTTCAAATACTGGAGGATCCTTTCAACTGCATGAAGGTGTCTTTCCCTAGGATCATGCATAAATTGGCTGACCACACTAACAGCATAAACAATATTTGGCCTAGTGTGGGATAAGTAGATCAATTTCCCCACTAATCTTTGATATTGTGACTTCTCTATGATTGGACTTTCCTCACACCCAATCTTATGGTTTTGTTCAATAGGTACCCTTGAGATATTGCATCCCAATTTTCCTGTTTCTTTGAGGAGATCAAGTACATACTTCCTTTGGGAGATAAAGATACCTTGTTTGGAATATGCAACTAAATCCTAAGGAAGTATTTCAGCTTTCCTAACTCATTCATTTCAAATTGTATTGCCAACTTTTCTTTCAGATTTAGTTTTTCAATCTCGTCATCACCTGTAACAATCATATCATCTACATAGACTAGGAGAAAAGTGAGTTTACCATTAGGAAAATGTTTTATAAAAAGATTATGATTACCTTGACTTTGTCTGTATCTTAGGGATATCATGACTTGAGAAAATCTTCCAAACCATGCTCGGGGAGACTGTTTAAGTCCATACAATGTCTTTTTGAGTCTGTAATATTTTAAAATTTATTTAATTATTTTTAGAAATAAATTTCATTATTATTATTATCAATTTTATTTTAATTATTAATTGTTGCGGGAAATTATTTTATTAAATAATTGCATTTTGAAACTGAAATGTTATTATTATTATTATTATTATTATTATTAATGATTGCAGAAAATTAATTTAGTACTTAAATATTTATATTTAATTTTATTTTAATAGAGGAGTTAATGATTTTATAAACTGATGAGACATTAATCTGAATTATTTTCATTTATTAATTTAATTAATTGAATTAATGGGAGACTAACGGGCGGGTCAGGGTTGACTCGACCAAGTTAGAATATTAGACAAGGGTAATCACTTTACCCCAATTGGTGTTTTGCGCGTCAGACGGCCAGACCTAGAGGAGAGAGAACACATATCTACAAGGGGCTAGGGTGTTCAGATCGTCCCAAAGCTGCATCAGATCATCACTGTTCTTCGTATCTAAGGTATGGGGAGATGGGTTCGGCCATATGTGAATGCGGGAGTGTACGGGTAGTGAGGGCAATCCCTAAGTCCTTCTAGGATCTAAATTTTCAAATTTGTTTGGTTATTATGTTCTAAAAACACTTTAATCGGTAGAAAAGATTCGTCAATGTATTCTGTGGTTTTGGTTGATTTAATTGATAATTTAATCGGTTGCATTTTGTGAAAGGTGTTAATCTATAATCATATATGGAGTAGATATAATTATTGAAGTATGGAAATATGTGATTATTCGATATGTATCATTGTCTATCATGCAGTTATGAATTGTAAATGTATGTGATGTTGCCATGATTGATTGAAGAATATTAGCTATGTGTTCTTATAAATGATTTATGATAATGATGGCTAAATTGATATGACTTTGGTATGATTATGGACTATGTGAATAATGTATGAATCATGAGAATGAGAATGTGGATGAGAATGCATTGAGCATAGACATGAGATGCATGAGTTGTTTGAGAAGCCAGACGTGGCTATAATACCCTGGCCATATGTGGTGTTTAACAGGGGACCCTGGCCAAAAATGGTGTTTAACAGGGTGGACTAATGATGGGAACATTCATATGCATGGGCCATAGGTGGTGTTTAATCATGCTACACGTCGGCCATAGGTGGTGTTTAACGGTTGTGTAGAATGTCTTCGCATGGGACATAAGTGGTGTTTAACTATGCGACACATTGGTCATATGAGGTCTTTAACGGTGTGGCTATCATTAGTGATAACTAAGGAGATTGAGGAGGTTCGCCCATAGTGTGGAGTTCCGAATCGAGACTTTTAGGTGTGGTGATGAGCATATGCATTGTGTGAGCATGTGCATTTTGTAAACATGAATGGAATGTGATTGATTTTGAATGCGATGGAACGTGTGATTGATATCTGAGTAATTGTTAACTGTTAGTAATTGGATACGGTAATGGGTGGGGTTTGGGGTACTATCTGCATTTATATATGATTGAATGCTATTTCTCACCATACTCTCTTGTGATTTTCCTTTAGGTAATGTTGAGAGCACTCTTGGTGTCGAGTTTTGAAGGGGCGGGGTAATAGAGACCCAACCAACAAAGTCAAAGATAATTTGCGTGACATTGAAGGTCCCATGACTAGGCCTAAAACCCAAATAATGAAGCAATTATTGCCAGGCCTAAGTTTGGGAATTACGGAAAGTTTAGAGCAAAGTGAATCAGAGGCTGCACCAAAATGGGTCATTTTATTATAAATTGATGAAGATTGGAGCCTACATTGAAGAACATATATAAAGCCCAAAGCCAGTGTCATGTAATTTGGGCTGAGTAGTTAATTAGGATTTATTTACATGTATTTTCACATAAATCACTTTTTGATAGTTGGTAGAAAAAAGGGAAAGTTGGATAGTTGGTGGAAAAATAGGAAGGTCATTAATGATGGAAATAAAAGGTTAGTGGGAAGATCTAGTGAATGAGATTTTATGCCAATTAAAGTATTAATGGACATTAAATCCATGAGATTTTATGCCAATTAAAATATTAATGGACATTGATTTCAGGGTTGTCTAGTTAAGCCTAATAAACTCTTGTAACCATCCAGCAAGACAGAATTTGGAATTTGAATAAAATTCATGTTTATTTGTGAGCACTTTTCCTTTGGTTCTTAGGTTAAAGAACTTTTATAATGTTGGTTCTACCGGTAGGTCATGGTTAGGGTCGCACTTCTGATAATTTTGGTTCTACCGGCAGGTCGTGGTCAGGGTCAAGTTCCTCCTTTTGCCTGCTTTCAAGACGGTCCCTTGTAAGATCGTGTCATTTGGTATCAGAGTTTCGGCTCTTGAAATCAAGCGTTCTCTATCCTTGGTGTCTCTATTTTTTTCAATTTATTATAAAAAAATCTGTTAGTTCTTTTGATATTTTCCCTACTTTGTTATCCTTATTTATTCTAGTTATTTGTGTCCATTCATATCCCTTTGTTTAAGTCATTAAGTTTGTCATCCTTCCTTTTGCCTCATTGTGTTTTGTTTTCTTTCGATAAAAAAATAATCAAACAAAAAAAAAAGAACGAAAGAGAAAGGTGAAAAAGATAGAACGAAAGAGAAAGGTGAAAAAATAGAGCAAAAAAAAAGGCTAGTAGTCAATCTGTTATTTTGCCTTGCATATTGCAAAAAAAAAAAAAAACTAAACAAAAAAGCTTGAATTATTGTCATATTTCCCCCCTTGCATCTACACTACTTTCATTGTACTTGTGAAACAATCTAGAATTCCTTGTTTGTTGCTAATTCTTGTTCTCTAAAGTTATCAAATTACCAAATCCTTATTGTTTATTGTTGCGTACCATCATTTTTAAAGGTTCTTACTTAAGAGCTCATAAGAAAAAGTTGAGTGGTAAAAGGCGAGAGTGGTGAAACAAAAAAAAAGCCAAATTGAGTGATACACGAGTGATTACAACATTTCGAGCGTAAACACGAGAGAGTGTTGTATGAGGATTTTTTTCTGTCTAACTTGATTTTGCAGTATTTTAATCATGAGTAGCGAAGAAGGAGAACGAAATGTTGATCTTAAATTATTCATCAAGGTTTTTCAAGAACAATTCAAAGTTGTAAATGCCAAGTTGGATGATTTACAACCTATACCCAGGTATAGGAGCCCTACAAGTCAACACAATGATGATAAAGAAGAAGAGGAGTATTCAAATGGAAGATATAATGAAAATGAAAGGAGAAGAAGAGGTGAACCAAGACGTGACAATTACTTGGGTAATATTAAGATGACAATCTCTACATTCCAAGGGAAGAATGATCCTGAATTACTTGGAGTGGGAGAGAAAAGTTGAACATATGTAGATGGAGAAGTAGAAAGTGAGAGCTCAAGTGATGATGAAATGCCATCATTGGAGGATTCTAGTGATGTGGAAGCTGCTGAACTTGTAGATGGAGTTGTACTTAATACTAGGCATGCTCTTAGCATACTACCTAAGGAAGATGGTGATGTGGAGCCACGTGAGCATATTTCTCACATGAGGTGCCTTGTTCAAGGAAAAGTGTACAACATGATTCAAGATGGAGGGAGTTGCACCGATGTAGCTAATACTATCCTAGTGGAGAAAATAAATTTGCAAACTGCCAAACACCCTAGGCCTTATAAACTGCAATGGCTTAGTAATATTGGAGAAGTAAATGTTGACAAGCAAGTTTTAGTGCCTTTTGGTATTGAGAATTACAAAGATGAAGTGTTGTGTGATGTGGTTCTTATGGAGGCAGGGCATATACTTTTGGACCGCCCATGGCAGCTCGACCACAAGGTGACCCACAAGGAGTATACCAATTGTTTGCCTTTTATTTACAATGAGCTGAAAATTACTCTTACTCCATTGTCTCCAAGGCAAGTATGTGAAGACCAAATAAAAATGAGAGAGTGTGAGGAATCAAAAGAAAAAAAGAATGAAAGAACATGTGAACAAAAGAATGAGAAAAGCAAAAGAAAAGAAATCTATTCAGAAAAGAAAAAGCAAATGAGCTTCTTTGTAAGAGAGAGAAAAGAAAGTATGAGTAAAAATAAGCAGAAGAAAGAAAAACATGAAATTGAGTGCAGTGAAGAGAAAAATAAGAAAATAATTGCATTTGCAAAGACAAGAGAGGTTGAGAGTGCGTTATCAGCAAAAGAGAAACTACTTGTACTTCTGTACTAGGGAGTTTATTTCACTAACAAATTTCATTCTTCTCTTCCTTGTGAAATTGAGTCTTTGTTAATGTTTTTCCAAATGAAGTGCCTTATGGATTACCTCCTTTAAGAGGTATTGAGCATCAAATTGACCTTGTTCCTGGTTGTCCAATTCCAAATAGACCAGCCTATAAAACAAATCCTGAGCAAACAAACGAAATTCAAAGCTCAAAAGGAATAAGTGTGGATGAAGAAAAGGTAAAGACAATTAGAGAATGGCCTACACCTAAGAATGCAAACGAGGTAAGAAGTTTTCATGGTTTAGCAAGTTTTTATAGGAGGTTTGTGAAGAACTTTAGTTCTATTGCTACACCTTTAAATGAGCTTGTTAAAAAGGATGTTGTGTTCAAGTGTGATGATATGCATGAGAAAGCTTTCAATTTGTTGAAAGATAAGTTGACCAATGCACCTGTACTTTGTTTGCCTAATTTTGATAATGCTTTTGAAATTAAATGTGATGCTTCTAGTGTTGGAATAGGAGCTGTATTGATGCAGGAATCTAAACCAATTGCATATTTTAGTGAGAAGCTAAGTGGGGCTGCATTGAACTATTCTACCTATGATAAAGAGTTGTATGCTTTGGTGAGGACATTGCAAAGTTGGCAGCATTATTTGTGGCCAAAGGAGTTCATAATCCACTCTGACCATCAAAGTTTGAAGTTTTTAAAATCTCAAGGTAAGCTTCAAAAGAGACATGTCAAGTGGCTGAAGTTCATAGAGAGGTATCCTGATGTGATCAAGTACAAGAAAGGTAAGGAGAATACTGTGACTGATGCATTGTCTAGAAGGTATACATTGCTTACTTCCTTGCAAACTAAGTTACTTGGTTTTGAGATTATAAAGGACTTGTATGTCAATGATTCTGATTTTCATCATGTTTGGAATTATTGTATTAAACATGCTTTTATAGACTATTATAAGTATGATGGGTTCTTGTTTAAGAAAAATAAATTGTGTGTGCCTACTTGCTCCTTACGTGAAATGCTAGTTAGAGAAACTCATGGTGGGGGATTAATGAGACATTTTGGAGTAAAGAAGACTCTAGAAATTCTGAGTGAGCATTTTTATTGGCCTAATATGAAACATGATGTGCAATCTATTTGTAATCAATGCATTACATGTAAGCAAGCCAAATCTAAAGTCATGCCCCATGGTTTTTATACACCTTTACCTGTGCCTAGTCAACCTTGGACTAATGTTTCAATGGATTTTATATTAGGGTTTCCAAGATCTCATAGTGAAAAAGATTGTATATTTGTTGTTGTGGATAAATTTAGTAAAATGACACATTTCATTGCATGTTCTAAAACCAATGATGCGACACATGTTGTTGATTTGTTTTTTAAAGAAGTTGTGTGCTTGCATGGGTTGCCAAGAACAATAGTAAGTGATAGAGATGTTAGGTTCCTAGGTCATTTTTGGAGGACTTTGTGGAATAAGTTAGGAACTAAGCTTTTATTTTCCACCGTTGCACACCCATCAACTGATAGACAAACTGAAGTTGTGAATAGAACTCTTGCTACCTTGTTACGTGCAATCATTCAAAAGAATTTGAAAAAGTGTTTACCCCATGTTGAGTTTGCATATAATAGAATTGTCCATTCTACTTCTTCTTATTCCCCTTTTGAAGTTGTGTATGGTTTTAATCCACTGACTCCTTTGGATATCTTAACTTTGCCAAATAATGAGTATACTAACTTGGATGGAAAGCAGAAGGCAAAATTTGTTAAAGAATTCCATGCCAAAGTTCGAGCTAACATTGAGAAGATGAATGAACAATATTCAAGGCAAGCAAATAAAGGGCATGTTAAAGTCACCTTTGAACCTGGAGATTGGGTTTGGGTTCATATGCGGAAAGAAAGGTTTCCCATTGAAAGAAATTCCAAGTTGAAACCAAGAGGAGATGGACCCTTTCAAGTTTTAGCAAGGATTAATGACAACGCCTACAAGCTGGATTTGCCAACCACATATGTTAATATAAGTTCTACCTTTAATGTTGCTGATTTATCTTCATTTGTTGTAGGTGAGGACTTTGATTCGAGGACAAATCCTTTTGAAGAGGGAGAGAATGATAGAGACCCAACCAACAAAGTCAAAGATAATTTGCGTGACATTGAAGGTCCCATGACTGGACCCAAAACCCAAATAATGAAGCAATCGTTGCCAGGCCTAAGTTTGGGAGTTACGGAAATTTTAGAGCAAAGGGAATCAGAGGCTGCACCAAAATGGGTCATTTTATTACAAGTTGATGAAGATTTGAGCCCACATTGAAGAACATATATAAAGCCTAAAGTCATTGTCATGTAATTTGAGTTGAGTAGTTAATTAGGATTTATTTACATGTATTTTCACATAAATCATTTTTTGATAGTTGGTAGAAAAAGGGAAAATTGGATAGTTGGTAGAAAAATAGGAAGGTCGTTAATGATGGAAATAAAAGGTTAGTGGGAAGATCTAGTGGATGAGATTTTATGCCAATTAAAGTATTAATGGACATTAAATCCATGAGATTTTATGCCAATTAAAATATTAATGGGCATTGATTTTGGGGTTGTCTAGTTAAGCCTATAAATAAACTCTTGTAACCATCCAGCAGGACAGAATTTGGAATTTGAATAAAATTCGTGTTTATTTGTGAGCACTTTTCCTTTGGTTCTTAGGCTAAAATACTTTTATAGTGTTGGTTCTACCGGCAGGTCGCGGTTAGGGTCACACTTCTAATAACTTTGGTTTTACCAGCAGGTCGCGGTCAGGGTCAAGTTCTTCCTTTTGCCTGCTTTCAAAATGGTCCCTTGTAAGATCGTGTCACAAAGTCTTGCTCTGATTAATGTGACATCGGGGCTTTGGAATTTAGAATAGTTGTTCTATGTCTTTTGTTGTTTGAAGAGTTTATTTTAAAGATGATAATGACTTTGTTTTTCAATTATAATATTTAGAATTAAAATCTTCTTGAAAATTTTGTAGCTACTTGTTTAATGACCATGTGAACCTTTTACCCTTAATATGAATTGTGTTTCTTTGGTTTTAACTATTACCTTGTCTTCCTTTTTATTTACATTATTATTTTAATCTAAGTATTCGGGGTAAAAGGGTGTCATAGAGTCTGCATACCTTGTTCTTCTCATTGTGAGAATAGATTCCTAGGGATCTCCATGTAAACTTCTTCTTTTAGGTCTCCATGAAAAAAGACATTTTTAACATCAAATTGTTGCAAGTTCTGCCAAAGTGAGCCGGTTAAGGAAATAATAACTCTTATCGTGTTCATCTTTGCTATAGGGGTAAATGTTTCCTCATAATCTATTTCATAAGTTTGTGTATACCCTTTAGCAACCAATCTTACTTTGTATCACTCAAGGGTCCCATCATATTTACACTTGACAGTGTATATCCATCTACAGCCTATAGCTCTTTTGTGTTTGGGTCTATCAACAATCTCCCAAGTTGAGTTTTTCTCTAACGCCTCTATCTTTTCTTTCATTGCTTGAACCCAATTCTAATCTTTCAAAGTTTCCTATATTGATGTAGGTGTTTTGATTGCATCAATGGAAGTAATAAAACTTTGATGTTGTATAGAGAAATGGTCAGTACGCACGAATTGAGAAATAGGATACTTGACGCATGATCGTTTCCCTTTCCTCAAAGCAATAGGCATATCATCAATAACATCCTCAATGGAGTTATCAGGAATACTTACCTTCGGCTCAAACAATTGGACTTGCTCCTCAATTGAGTTATCAAGGATACTTGCATCCAGCTTAGACATTTGGACTTGCTCTGGGACCAGAGTGGGTTTCGTGACTTCTTGAACTTGAACATCCTTACTAGGCATGACTTCTTGAACTTGAACTTGAACATCCTGAGTAGGCGTGACTTCTTGAACTTGAACTTGAACATCCTGAGTAGGAAAAGGTAATGACTCGATGACAGACTCAACTTCTAGATAACTCTCCCCCTGAAATGGAGGACCAACAAAGAATGACTATGTTTCATGAAAAGTAACATCCATTGAAACAAAGAACCGACGACTCGGAGGATGATAACACTTAAAACCATTTTTATTTGAGGGATAACCAATGAAAACACATTTGATAGCTTCTGGATCTAACTTCCCACGATGTGGATTATGAAAGTGAACAAAGGCGACACACCCAAAGACACGACTTGGTAAGCTTAACATTAGGGGAGAAGATGGAAAGAAGGATAACATATGTTTAATTGGACTAATACCGTTTAAGACCCGAGTGGGTAACCTATTGATGAGATAGGTTGTAGTTAGGACGGCTTCTCCCCAATATACATTAGGAACAAACATTTGGAAGAGGAGGGCTCTAGCAACTTCAAGGAGGTGCCAATTTTTCCTTTCTGCAACCCCATTTTGTTGGGGAGTATTCACACATGTCAGTTCATGAACCACACCATTATCTTTAAGAAACTTGGAGAACTCAAGATTTACAAATTCGGTACCATTGTTTGACCGTAGTCTTTTAATGGATTTATTAAATTGGTTTTTGACAAGACGAAAAAAATCAACAAATATTTGACAAACCTCATATTTATGTTTCATAAGAAATATCCATGTCACACGGGTACAATCACCAATGAATGATACAAACCACTTAGCCCTTGATATAGAATTACTAGCTGGCCCTCACACATCAGAATGAATGAGGTCAAAAGGTTCAAAACTTTTATTATTACTAGGAGAAAATGTTGCATGATGGTGCTTTGAAAACTGGCAAATATCACACTTAAAGGACTCGACAGACTCTTTTGTAAATAAATATGGAAACATTGTCTTAACTAACCCAAACGGTGGATGTCCAAGACGTTTATGATAAAGTCAAATTTGAGAAGCTGCCCAAATTTCTGAGGTTGCCTGTTGACTAGAAGGCAATTCTTCCTTATTGGTGTTGTTACCTATCTTTGTATGTTGTAAGTAATATAACCCACCCTGCTCTTTAGCATATATGTAACCTCTTAATAGGTTACCTATTATATCTTATCAGATATTTAGAATACAACAAATGATTTTGAATCATTCTTCCACAAAATTGTTCTAATGAGAAAGTCAAAAATTTAACTTTCTCGAATTGGAAGAAAAAATTTAATGATATAAAAAACATAATGATACATTCATTAGCTCATTTAATGCAATCATATAATTTTAAATTTCTTACTAAATTGAGAAATAATTAAATATAAAAATAAAATATTAATAAATAATGTTAGTATGTACATATATTATAATTTTAAAATAAGATAATTTTATAAAAAATACATTATTTCAATATATAAGGTGTTTCAAATGAGACAGTCTTAAAATCAAAAAATGAAAAATTTTAATAATAGTTTTTAAAAAAATATTATAATAGCAATGATGGTGAAAACAACATAATAACAATCACACAAGTGTTTATAATTGTAGTTTAATCTTAGTCACAATTTTTTTTAATTGTAATCCAAGAATTTTATCATTAAAAATTCTCATTTTTATATTAATTTTTTATTTGAAACATCTTTTTATATATATATATTAAAATTGGATTTATTATATGTATCCATAAAAGACTCTAGTTTTGTTGGGCCCTACTTAATTCGAGAATAATTTAGAGATTATATATAGTTAAATTACTTGAGTTTAGAGAAATGAATTGTGAATATGAAATATACCTTTTCTTTCCCATTTTCTCATTCTTTGATAAGAACTATCCCCAAACATGAACTAATTTTGTATTTTTGTGGGCTTCGTTTTCAGTTATAAACCTAATTAACCTATTGCTATTTACCCCCCCTGTTTCACTTCTAACACTCTTTTTCCCTTCTTTTTAATTGTTTTTACCTAAATAACAATAGCCATCTAATTAAAGCAATAACAAAACAAAAGGCCTAGACCATGGAGAAAAGAGCCCAATTACCCAAATAAGCACAGACATTGAATGCCAATAACGTTCAGTTGGTCCCAAAATAACCAGAGACATTAAAAGGTCAAGATTCGACTCTATCCGTTTACTTATCCTTTTCTTTTTGGTAAAACACTTATCTTTTTTTTTTTTTCTGTTTTCTAAATTTAAAATAATTAACAATTTTTTCGTGTATTGTATGATTTATTTCAAATTTAAATAAATTTTATATATAAAATAATTAAAGATAATAATAAATGATTTCATTATTAATAATAAATATTTTATTATGTTAAATAAGACTAAATTAAAGAAGTAAAACTTTTGAAATTGAGGAAGAAATTATGAAAATAAATTATTAAAATTAAGATGCATCTTTATCGATACTAGGGATTTGTGCCTCTTATATTTTTTTAAAATAAAAATAAAATAAAAAAGAGAAGGTTAAATAAAAAGTGAGAGGGAATAGTTAATTCTTGATAATTACATAATAAAATCCAAAGGTACACATGTTTAATAAAAGAGAAAATAAAACGCGTAAAATAATTCTATAATGTAATTCAATCATGATCTATCGTGTATGGTAAATTTGTTGACTTTTATATTAAATATCTCAAAGTTACTTTATTAGTGATTTGTAATTGGATGACAATGTAAAACTACATTACCCCATTAATGCATGACCATTAAAATTTTAATAAAAAGTGTACACTAAAATGGGACATTCTTGATTTAATAATTATAGATTATAAATATTCATATATTAAATTTTGAGATTTAAAAGTCAAGTTCACATTAGAATTTATTAAGATTTTAATAATCTTAAAATTTTTAGTTTATCTAAAAAAAATATCATCAATTTGATAAAGTATATTAAGATATGAATTTTAAATCAAAATAAAATTAAGAATTAGTATTTGAAATAAAATTACAAAAATAAAATAGGATATACAATTTGGAGAGTGAGATTCTTACTCTCTCAGTTAAATATTCATAGTATTTTTTCTCTTTTTTCTTTTAGATGTGCTACTACTAGAAGAAAAATGTTATGTCCACCTCTCAAACTATTCTCCTTTTATCTTTATGTGTATATTTGATCTTATTAATTAATTGCTCATCTCTTTTGATCTATCACCTTTCATCTATATCTCTAAATTGATTGCTAATAATTTTTTTTTAAAGAATTTATCTTATATTGATGATTTTAAATCTAAAATTAATTTATATATTTAAAGATATGTATTTATTATAATTTATATATTCTAAAATATATATTTAGTATAAATTTTAATTGTATAAAAACAAGTTCACATAAAAAAATATTTATTTTGTATAATACACAAACTAAATGTTAGTTAAAAATAAAATAAAATGCTCAGGGTAGAAAAAGCCACGTGATTTAATGAAAACAAAAGTAATTCTTGGAAATGCTTTTATTAAAAATAAGGACTCAAATTTACAACTTTTACTGGTAAGTTTTTGATACATTGAGCTATATTTGTAAATTTTAATTAAATTTATAGATAAAAATTAAATAAAATTATATTTTTCATTGTTCATAAAGAATGTTTTATTTTATTATATAGGAATAAGTGAAAGAAATATTTCTTCTTTTGTCATACAAAAGGAAATTTTGGGAGTGAGTATATGAGATGCAATTATGATTGAATATATATATTAATTAGGAGAGATATACTTATTTTAAGAATAATTCTAAATTTTTTTCTCAATTTCTACTTATTTTCTTTTAATCTAACGATTCTAGTGAGTAACTTTATATATATATATATATATATATATATATATATATATATATATATATATATATATATATATATATATATATATATATATATATATATCGCTTATTGATAATGTTGTCAAGACACTAAAAAATCACTAGATTTCTCTTATATTTGCAGTGTAGGAACTAACCTAGCTTGAATATTTGAAGGACATAATCCCATAATGTTTAATCCTATTGAACATAAAGTGAATTGAATGTAATGAGGGTTTTGTGCATGTAAACAAAATGCAAAATAGATCTAACAAAATAGAATTGAAAATGCGTAATTGTGAAACACCAATCCAAGGATCCAATCATGTAGTTGAATTATAATTGAATTATTACAATTCCAATAGAGATGCATATTCATATTAACTCAAAATTCATTAGGCAATCATATAACATTCGTCCATAGAAATTAAGATCACAATTGCAATCCTTAATTAGCATGGATTCAAGTGAAAGTAATTGGTTGATTTAGGCGGTCAATCAATTACTTAATCTCGATTGAATTAATTAATCATAATCTAATACAATCCAAAACCACAAGTGGGATCAATATCATGAAAACAATTTAAGAATTGGAAAGAAATGAGGTATATAATAGAATTCACAAAAGGGAGAATCAAGAACTCAAACCTAACCACAATCGTGGAACCTTGAATTGATAAAGAAGTTTAGCTTTCCATGGCAATCACCATAGGAGTGCAGAACCAAAACAGAGCAAATTGCAGAAGAGAGAAAAAGAGGAAAAAGGAGAAAACTTATATTCCAAGAAATCTCCAAGTGTCTAATGTGTAAAGTATCTAACCATTTCCTAACTAATTAAAACTAACTAATACATGCTTAAAGTGTTTAGTTATGTGCTCTAGATAGAGACTTTCGTGGTCTAAAGGCCTAGCAACAAGAGTTCCAAAACTGGGTCGAAATCTACAAGGGAAGGCCTAACATAGTGGATCTAGAGGTTGGAACTTCAAGTAGATTTTTCACAATGAAGGAGCTTGATCTGGATTGAGCCCAAAAGAGAAAAATTGTAGATTTTCACTTTAGCTTTTAGAGCCACCAAGATTGCCCAATTAGGAGATTTGTAGCTCCAATTATGGCCTGCACAAGACAACATAATGAAAAGTAAATTTGAAAATAAGCAATGATTAGCAGTTAAACTCAATTAGGTCTATTAACCAAAAACTCAACAAATGTATCAATATTAATCATAAAACATGTGAAATATGTCAAACATGAGTTACTATTGAGTGCCTAAAAAATGCTCTATTAAATTCTCTCACATTTGAACTTTTGCACTCTATGCAATATCAATCAAAAATCCAAAACAAAAGGAAATGAACCAAAACAAGTACAAGTAAAGTGAAACATTTTTCAATGAATCTTTAAGTGAATAAAAAGAATAAGAGTATAAGCATAATAAGTATCAAGGTATCCAATAATTTATGAATGCATTTTTAACATCTAAAGCAAACAAGAGAACAAGACAAATTAAAAATTAAAAATTAAAAAATAATCCAAAATGATAGAACCTCTCTCAAGATACATACTCTCAGTCTCTCAAATGTTTAAGTTTGTGCTTACATTGAAGCACCCTATGCTAACTAGCATTACCAAGCTTTGATTAGCCTCTAATTTCCACAACTTGAAACACATGAAAAAATTAATAAAAGGACTTTTATTAAGGTTGTAATGTGGCCAAAGACAAGGTGGAATATGAGAAGTGATTTAAGGTTACACAACCAAAGAGGGAAGATGGACAATGTGGAATAAGTCAATAAGCATGAAGACTATCCCCCCAAAATAGTGCAAGACAAGTGAATTCTACTTTGTATCTTTTCAACTTTTTCATTCTTCTTTTTTCTTTTATTTCAATTTCACTATTTTTTGCACTACTACAACCTTTTGTTACTTTTTTTCCTTCAACTTTTGTTGCATTTTTTTTTCTATAACCTTTTGTTGCATTTTCTTTTGTAATTTTTTTTCATAAACAAATCAACACAATAATTACAATATGCAAAGTCAAACTATCAAGATACCACTTGCAAAGCCTTGGGACGTCACCCCTACTCTTATTTATAACACATTCCTAAAACAATTCCAAAGCTCCTTTAACCCTTAAGGTTAAGGTGAATCATGGTTTTCCATTTTAAGTGCTTATAATGAGCTATAATATAAAAAAATGATTAGATAGACATAAGAGGGGTAAGCAAGGAATTTAATGAATGGTAAGCCAATTTGGCTAGTGACTACAAAGAAAGAAGGCCTAAATCATATCAATAATGCATGATAGACAAGAAACATAAAAAAGAGTCAACAGAACACCTAGAGTAACTAGCAACATATGTGCAAATCACAAGAAAGAAGAAAATGACAAGATGCAAGTCATCAACATATAAGGCTTAAAATCTAATAAGTATAATTGCTCTATCACAAAGGATTCATGCTTTAATTTCCAAGCCACTCATTATACTAAAGATACAAAAATGGTTCCATATTAAGCTATGAAACCTCTTAACTTAGAATGATGTAACTATTTACAATTTACACAACTTAGAAATCCACTAAAAAATATTAAAAATTACAAATTTTAAGCAATTTTTTTTGCAACAAACAATAAATAATAAAAATAGTAAGAACGAAAAAAATAGAAAATAACAAAAACAATAAGAACAGTAAAAAGCAAATAACAACAATAGAAAACAAAAATAGAAACAAAATAGCAGCAATACTACAAAACTACAGAAAACATAAAAGCAACATAATTACTATAGAACTACATAACTATTACAAAAAATATAGCAATGCAGAAAAACAGAAAAATACAAAAAATAACAAAACAACAAATGCATCAAACACCCCCCACACTTAAAATGAATATTATCCTTAATGTTAGTATACAAAAAGACAACAATGTAGCAATAAGGTAAAAACTCTTTCTCAAGGTGAAAAATATGCAAAATCTTGTATCCAAAATCTTCACTATGCTCCTATCTCTAGTTTCCTAGGGGGGCAACATCCATCTTAGCAATTCTAGTGCCACCTCCTTTGACAGCTTCTTTAACAGGAATCTTATAATGAAGTGCTTCACGAAGTGCTTATAAAAACTTGCCATCTTGTTCAAGTTCTACAACAACCTATCTTATAAAAACAAATATAAATTGGTGGAGGATTCACAAAATCTAGTAATATATAGTAATTGAAAACAAACACGTGTTTTTACTAACATTCCAAAGGCCAATTTCTAATGTCATAAATGTAAAACCAAACTTAATTACAAAAACACCTCAATGTCACATATCCTATTAGAGTGTAACATAAGACAAAATAAGAACAAAAAGGAAAGGCAAATGGTAGCTGAGGAGCGATAACGCATTTTCGTCATGGTGGCTTTATCAAATAAAACTAGAGCTAACTATAGTACAACTCTGGGTCATTCTTTTAAAGGACACAATGTGTTCTATTACGACTTGTGTGGAAATCAATGGTTCATGCAAAATATTGAGTGCATGCTAAACGCCGACTAGGACTCGGATAGAACCGACCGGATGCTGACTCTATTGTGGACTCGGACTAGTCTCGGATAGAGACACTAGACTTGGACTAGAGTCGGACTGACTCAAAGTCAGAACGAAAACATAAACGGGGGGGTTTGTAATGTAGGAGATAGAGAATGAGACAGAAAGTAAACTAAGTACGAAAAGTAAATGTAAACTAAACTACACTCGGTTCTTGGTTCTTAAATCAAAATTGTGATTCCAAACCAACCTAAGGTTCTTACGACAATCGTCGAACGTTCGTTTGTTGCTGATCGAGGATTTGCATAATCGCTACCTGATGAGTCATATTTTATACAACTTACAGGACCCTAAGATGAGTGTTTTAGAGATCATTTGGTGCCTAAGAATTGAGTATTGGCTAAGATTCATATTATGAACCTAAAAATAGAGAGAATGCAAATCTGTGCTAATTTACAGGTTTTAGCTAATAAAAGACTCATTCCATTTTGCAGGATAGATCTAGATGATCTCGGCCCAGCATAAGAAGTCTCAACCGAGATGAAGTCGTCCCGGCCAGACTGACTCCATCTCGGCCAAGCCAGGCTTCTCGGTCCAATCGACTCCTTCTCGGCCGACCGACTCAGCTCAAAGGTGTATCCACCTTAGCTCCAGCTCAGTTGCCACGTCACCCCTAGAGATGCTTGCAGCGCAAGTTATGCAAGGTTAGAATAGGCAATTCAGTTGTAATTCTATTAGGAATAGTTAGGAGTAGCGCGCCAGTTGTTGTATGTATAGGAGGAGTTGTGCACTTTTTTGAGGTCCTTGGAATTCATATTTTCCTGCTTTCATTGTTTCCATTCTCTTGCTCTCATCTTCTCCGCTTACGGTGGTGCACGATGCTGTCATTGGTGCTTCTCTCGATTGAGGAAGTGTAGGTTAGGAACTGAGAAGCCAAAGCTAGAGGGGACCGATTGGATTACCAATGCACTCTGGTGGACCTGATCCTCATCGTCCTAGCTAGCAGAGGTGGACCATCGCCGTCGACCATGGCGATCGTCGTGGAAGATGGAGTCACCAAATCCAGGCCCCGTATTTGTGTTTCATTCTTAATAATATAAGTGCTTTCTAATTCTGATCTCTAGTTGCATTCCTATACTTTAATTCATTATCTACATTGCGATTGCACAAAGTAACGTGAATCATGTTGAACTAAGCCGATCAGAACTGGTTTAACTAATACAGTAGGTAATCAATTGGAGAACCTAAAATCAACTCTGGACTTAATCCCTGCCAACTGATGAGGTAGCGATTGCATAATTCCTCGGTATGGCAATGGACGAATGTTTGGTGATCGTCATAAGAAAATCGAAGGTTGATGTGGATTGTGAACTGGAGCAAATAAACTAGAATGAACTTGATTATTGAGACTAAACAGAAACACAATAGTAGCAGTAGAAGTAGTTTAGTGTAATTGCATTTACATTCGTAGTTTAATTTCTGTCTTTCGTTACTCGCATCCAAACCCCCCTATTTCCTACTTTTCAATCTAAGACAGAGTTAGTCCGACTCTGTAGCGTCTGTTACTCTTAGTTGAGACCGTGCCGGATAAGACTCTACTGAGTCCATCTTGGACCAGTCTCTGCCGAGAGCAAGTCGACACTTTGCACTCAAGAGTTTCAGTTTTACTTCAATTTTCACATAAAATCACAATTGAGCACACTGTGTCCTTGAGAGAATTTGACCTAGGGTTGACTATGCTATAGTTAGCTTAGTTTATTTGATAAACAGAATACGACTAAAAATGCTCTTATCAAATTGGCGTCGTTGCCGGGGACACAAGTTCTTTTGTGTCTTTGTGTTCCAAACCTGAGTAAGCCGAATCCCAAGTTTGTGGAGTGCTATGTCAATCAAGTCATAGAGTCTAAAGTAAGTCTATGTATGTTTGATTTGGATCCTGTAATAATAGAGCATGCCAATTTTGTGTTAAATCTTTGCGTGAATTCATTGACAAAAAAAAAAAACAAAAACCATACATTGCATTCAGTTTAGCATAGTTATTTGTAGTCCGTAGCATACTTCCCTTTTACTGTTTTTGTACTTTGCATTACATAATCGACTTGCTTTTTCTAACATTGCATTTTCTAACAGCATCATTTCAATAATTATTGATTTAACTCTAATCTTGTTTGCATAATTTTTAACAATGCATGACTAGGAGTAGCATTGACCCCTTGTACAATTTAGATCTTGAATTAGAACTAACTTTGCATAGATTAAGGAAAGCTAGGAAGATAGTAGTAAATAATAGTAGTAGCTCTAGTTCTATCATTAACTCTAACCAGTTTTCTACTGATATTTCCCTTTCTAGTGGTAGTCATTTTGCAGAGCCAAGACAGATGGAGAACAATGACAAAACCCTAAAGGAGTTGGCTATACCAGATGTGGTGTATCAACCTTGGTGCATCCAATATCCACAATTTGAGCCAGCTCAAACATATGAATTAAAATCTGGTCTTATTCATTTGTTGCCAAAATTTCATGGTCTTGCAGGAGAATCTGAATGTGATCTGAACGCCACGATGCAAGATTTAAAAATGCAAATTGGACAACTAGCCAATTCAATGAGTCAGCTATAGTCAACTAGTTCCAACAATCTTCCCTCACAAACCATTCCAAATCCAAAAGGAGGGAACAAAAGTGCCGTGATGTTAAGAAGTGGTAGAGAATTACCACAACAGCCGACACCCCAACACTTGCCGAGACCAGCCAATGCCGAGTCTAAGCCGAAAGCCGACTTGCCAATACAGCAACAAGCTAGACTCACCCCATTGTCGTTTCCCACTCGGACACCCCCAGCAAGAAAATCTGAGATGAATGAAGACTTGCTGAAGATGTTTAGGAAGGTGAAAATTAACATCTCGCTCCTTGATGCCATTAAAAAGGTTCCCAAGTATGCCAAATTCCTTAAGGAATTATGCATACATAAGAAGGAGAAGATAAAAGGAGGAGTTGAAATGAGAAATGTCGTGTCGGCGTTAGTTCAAAACAAAGGAGGCATAGTCAGATCACAATTAGTTTTGCCAAAGAAATGTGGAGACCCTAGGATCTTCTCGATCCCATGCACTATCGGTAGATGCACTTTTGCCAATGCCATGCTGGACGTAGGGGCATCAATAAACGTCATGCCAACATCATTATACAAATCCTTGAATTTCGGAAATCTAGAACCAATGAGAATGATGATACAAATAGCCAATAGAAGTGTCATACAACCCTTAGGTATTCCCGAGGATGTTTTAGTCTAGGTCAATGACTTGATCTTCCTAGTCGACTTCTACGTGCTGGACATGGAGGATGAAACGTCGAGAAAGGGATCTGCCTTAATTCTGGGACACCCATTTCTGATGACCATGAAGACGAAGATTGACATATATGTCGGGATGCTCTCAATGGAATTCGATGACAACTTGGTGCAATTTAATATTTTTGAAGTAATGCAACATCCCATCGAAGACCATTCACTCTTTGGAATTGATGTGATTGACGAGCTAGTTGAAGAACATACACAACTAGATGCCGACAGTGATGAAATGCCAAGTTTTGTTGAAATTATTAATGTACTTGACTGTGCAGCTTCTGTGGCAAAAGCAGCCGACTCCGTTGAAATGAGTGAAGTGCCGAATCTGTTCGACTCTGGAGAAGTTATTAGCGACCCTGCTAACTTGACGAATATTTGTGAATTTCCTGATTTCATTGACTAGGTATGCAGGTATGATGAATAATCAGTGTATGTAAAGCGTGCAGGAATCCAAATTGCCGAGATTGAAAGGCCGACACGAGTACAAGTGGAAACAACAACAAATGCTGAGTCTGATTCGGCCAACCAAGGTCAAGTCCCAAGAGCGACTTGAGCAATGAGACAGATGCTGAGTTTGACTAGCTAGCCGAGGCCAAAAGCTAAGACGAGACGAGACTGACTCGTGCGAAGAGACACATGCCAAGTCCGACTGGAACATGTAGCCGAGAGTTGAATCCAATTCGACCAATCAAAGCTAAAAGCAAATAAAGGGCGAGATCGACTCGGCACACCAAGGGCCGAATCCAAACCAAGTCAGTCATGGTGGGTGAGGTGGAGAGCATCTTGCTAAGTAAACCGCCATTACTGGATGACATACCTTGAAAGACCTTTCCCCATTCCCATGATATTCATGTTATGCATTGGGGACAATGCATCATATAAGTGATAATGCGTGGGGGGGGGTGCAACTAATTCCTATTTGCTTATTGTTCATTTGTATTTGTATGTTTTCTTCGATCTGACTCCAGACTCTGCAGTTCCACGTTGTTTTCTGTCGAGTCCGTGCCGACTTCGGCTTCGTATATTCCGGGTCTGCATGCCGACTCTCACTCCGTGATTTCTTTTGTTTTCTACCGAGTCCGTGCTGACTTCATGTTGCTTTATGTCGGGTCTGCACATTTACTCCGGTTTCGCGTTTTTCCTTTCGTTCTTGTTTTCTTTTTGTTTGCTTTTGTTTTTCTGATTTCTATTTTCTATTCAAATTTTGTTGTTGTTTTGTTTTTGTTTTCTTTTCTTTCCCGAGTTCGTTTTTTTCCTCAATTTGATTTCTTTTTTCTGATTGTGAGAAAAATATTTTCCGAAAATTCAAATAGAATTATTTAGGGTGAATAAAACACGAAGAAGTAATGCATAATCCTGGATAAGAGGTTTTTCAAGTGGACATGTAAAGAAAAATTCTTCATCTTTAGGAGATAAGTGACTGAAAATAATTTATTAAAGTTAAAACCATTAGTGATAGAGCAATTTATCCGTGTGAGAATTTTTGAGCCTTGTAAATAATGATGGCTTTACATCTCACCATTCTCTTCTTTCTTGTGTGATTTTTGCACCTATGTGCTAGATTACTCCAGGTTTTTCCTTGACTCTCTTGATACTTCTTGTTTCACATGCATGAGTGATATGATCTAGGTCATTTTTCTTTATAAGCTACTAGCCAAATAGACCTACCTTGTAAATGAATCCCTTGTCTACCCTCTTTGAGCCTATATAACCATTTCTTCGGATATGATAGCCCAATACAAGCCCAAAAGCAGAAAAGCCATGATTATCCTCAACCTTAGGGGTCAGAGGAGCTTTGGAATTGTTTTAGGAGTAAGTTTCATATAAGTGTGGGGTGATACCTCAAGACATTGCGAGGGTGGTACATTTGAAGAGTAGTTGTTGTGAAAAAGGGTTGATAAAAAGGAAGAAAGGGGTATGAAAAGAAAAATGAAAGATGAACCAAAGAAAAGTCAATAAAAACAAAAAGTTGCAAGAAAAAATGCAACACAAGGCTGCAAAATAAAAAGTGAGAAAAAGAAAGAAAAAAATTACAAAGGGAAAAGTAGAGTAGGAATAGTACATAAGATGCTCTCAAAAGACTTGTAGTGTCTTGGGGGATAGTCTCCATACTTATAGACTTATTCCCCATTGCTTCTCTCTCCTAGTTAGTTACTAAGCTCACTTCATCTTTTTATCCTACCTTACCCTTGGCCAGGTTACAAGCTCGAAGCAAGTCCTATTGATCACTACTGCATGTGTTTTTAAAGTTGTAAGAAGGAGAGGCTAGTCAAAATGTTGGTAGTACTAGTTAACATAGAGTGTTTTGAGTGTAAATACAACCTTAAACACTTGAGAGATTGAGAAGCATATACCTTGTGAGAGCTCTATCGTTCTTGGTTGCACTTTAAAATTTTTTTCATGTTATTTGTCCCATTTGGATGAGTAAAAGAGTACTTCCATGTGTTAATTGAATACCTTGATTTTAGGGTGAAAGCGTGCTTAGTTTGTTTTGTTACTTTGAAAAATTATTTGGAAAAAGTGTCTTATTTCTCGCAATCAGTGCTTCCTCAATTTTCCGTGTTGTTTGTTTCCGATTTTGCCTAGAAGTGCAAAAGTGTAAGTGTGAGGGGTCTGATAATTCATATTTTAGCCACCTTACAAGGTCTTAAAAGGGGTACAATTGAGGTTATCTTGTAACTAAGAGACACAAATTAGCTAAGATTCAGATTATTAGCCTAAAAATAAGGAAAATATAAATCAATGCTAATTGGATGATTTTAGCTAACAAAATATTCAACTAAATTGTGTAGGCCAAAATGGGAATTAGGACCTACTCCACGAACCAACTCCAGGCACAAAAGGGCACGTGTCTAGCGTGGCAAGCCAACACGAGATTAGCATGGCAATTTAGCATGTGACCAACGAAGGAATCTAGCACGTGAAGGAAATGAAGCACATGATTCACAAGGAAACCAAACAGTTAATTCTGTTAGCTAGTCAGTTAGGATAATCACCATGGGACAAACGTTTAACATGTGATTAATGTGTAACTCGTGAGTTATTAGTTAGTCCGTTATTTTCGACTGAGAATTGTATATAAGGGATTGCATAGATCATTCTTAGGTTAACTAAGTCGCCCAATTACACAAACACTATCCATTGCACACACATACACTTAGTTCAAAGTTCATCCATTCACGGTGGTGTACGATGCTTCAATGGCCTCTATTTCAGTCGAACGGATGCAGAGCTAGAGACTGAGTAGCCAGAGGTCACAAAAGGGGACTGTTAGTTTAGCTAACACACTACTGGTGGACTGAACCCTCAGCGCTCTAGTCATCTCTAGTGGACCACCACCGTTCGTCCATGGCGGTCGCCGTGGGAAGCAGATTTCATCATTCCATGTAACTCTGTATCAATACCTTTGGTTGTTAATAAAATTGGTTGCATGTTTCTACACCTTTTTCTGCTTGTGATTCTTGTATATTTCGCTGCTTTGTACTCCATGCTTGCAAGAGGAATAGTAGTTGATAACGTTAGATTAGGTCGGTCGGAACTGATCTAACAACTAGTTAGGTAATCGCTAAGAAAACCTAAAATCAATCGGGTGTGTAATCCTTGTCCCCTCGAAGCTGTGGTTGTGTAAGTCCTCCGAAGGCAAGGGACGAATGGGCGGTAGTCGTAGTAGGTCTTTGGGTTGGTTTGGAGTCATAGTCAGCCATTAAAGAATTGAAACCATTTCATTGTTCAGACATGTGTGTTGGTATGATAGGTATCGTAGCATAGTATAGCTTAGTTGTAGTTACTTTCAATAATTAGTTTACTTTTTGTCTTACTTTGTATTTCTGCACAAACCCCCTTGTTTCCCAAGTCAGTCAGATCCAAGTCGAGTCTGACTTTGTCCGAGTTTGACTTTGTCTGAGTCGTCTCTATCCGAGACAAATTCGTCTTCGTCCGAGATTGAGTCTACGCCAACTCCATTTGAGTTGTCTCTGTCCGAGACTAATTTGTCTCTGTCCGAGACTAATTTGTCTCTGTCCGAGACTAATTTGAGCCGCCTTCATCCGATGCCAGCTTTGTCAGAGTCATAGTTGGCATTCTACATGCACTTTAGCATAAATTCCTATTTCCACACTAAGCCGCCAATGAATACACTATGTCTTTGAGAGAATCGACCTAGGGTTAAGCTATACTATAGTTAGCTCTAGTTTTATTTGATAAGCCACAACGACAAAACGCTTTATCAGTACCTTTCTAGCTTTTCCCAAGCTTAGGCACCCACAGGATAAATATCCACCAGGGTCATTCTTGTCCGTCACAGACTAGGTCACTTTTCTCATTTTCCTTTACCATTTTTATATGTCATATCGTTGTTCTCAATGTAACAATAATTATAATAGTATAATTCACACAATCATTGTAGGTTAACAAAGAAACAACAAATATAGTTGGACATCAAAGATTCATACAACATAGATAGGGTAGCATGACATGCATAGTCGATGTACCTCTACACTGGTGTGTATAGAACTTGCATGGGCATGCATAGTTTGCACAGGCGTGCATAGGTTCTACATAATCGTGCTTAATGGATTACTATCAAAACCTATTGGATTCTTGTCTGGGTTTTGAATCTAAGGCGAACCTATGTTTTTTTTTACATTTTGAAAACACATACATAATTGCACACACACAACTAATTACACAAGCAAGACTCAATAAATTAGGGAGTTCAGTCCCCTTCAAAGAACACCAAGAACAAACACTTTGGGGTTAGGGGTTTCTCCTTAACCCCTGGCTATAAGGTGTTAGTTTATCATAGCTAGAAAATTATACACACATTGGGGGTCCTAGGGATAACCCCTCTCCTACCCATAGTCATACTCATACCTTGAGTGAGGTTTCTCACTCCCCTTTTTACTTAGAGAAGCGTAGACATAAAGAACATGTTCCTTAGGGTTGTTCTTCTTATTCCTTTGGGGTTTCCTCCAGAGGTTCTCCTTTAAAAACTTTGTAGACTTGAAGCAAGTGTCAATAGCAGAGGTCCTTCCAGTTCCTCTAGGCACTCCTTTATATAGCCTTAAAATGGCCTTACAATTCCCACTAACAACCTTGAATTCTCTTTTGGTCAATCATTGAATTGAATATGAATGAAACATGAATTTCTTCTAGTTCTATATAGTATCTTTTCCACAACCCTTACATAAGTTTTATATTTTGAGAAAGATTTAAACTATTTAGGTTCGATACTTTGCATCAATTCCAACTTGTTTGAAGACTCTCTTGTCTTCCTTTACTTGGTATCCAACTCCTTATATAGGAGAAGGAGAGAATGTGAGCCTTAATCTATCCCACTCCTTTATATAGGAAAAAGAAGGTGAGATACAAGCTTATGTTGTCCGACGTGAGACTAAAACTTTTAATATATTTAAATAGCCTATTTTTCTTAATTTAATTCATTAAAACTCAATTTAAAATCCAACTTATGTTTCTCCAAAAATATTATTTATTTAATTATAAAACAATTAAACCACTTATTAATAATAATGAATGAATTACAAAATTTAAAACCAATAATAAATAAAATAAAAGTACGATATTACATTTTCCACCTAATTACAAGAAGAACATAACATTTTCTGATTTAGTGAATTAAGTTTCAATGCCTCATACTACACCTCATTTATAACTCAGAAATACAATATGGCCAATTTATGTCTCTTGCAAGAGAAAACATCCACTACAACTACCTTGAATCATGGTGCATCCAACGATATGATTCTTTCTACTTGTCCTTTGATTATTTATGTGATTGTAAGCTTGTTGATTCTAATGCTAGCATTGTAAGCTTGTTGATTCTAATGCTAACATTCACATTGCTTGCTCATTATAATTGTTTTTGTCATATAAGTATATTTCCAATAAAATTGTTACTTTGCCCAATCAAGCTGTTGTTCCTGTCGTAGTTATTGGCATAATTTTCTTATCTCCAAATTTATTGTTGCATAATGCATCCTATATTCCACAATTTACTTTCAATGTCAGTTAATGCACTTTTCACTGACACTATTTTTTCGATCACCTTTTTCTCTAAATAACTTCTTCATCGAGAAAATGTCTCACTCCAAGAAGATGGGCAAGTGTGATTTTACTAGAGACCTATATATCTTAGCTATAAAAGACACACTTTTACATCTAATACTTGCAATTATGTTTCTTTTCATTCTTGTAATAATTTCAATATACAATAATGTAATAATTTTACTATTTGAAAAATAAGATTTGGCTATATTTTTTATAAAGTCCTTAGAGTGTTAAGCAATGAAATTCTCTTTGTTATGTATAATGAATTTTCTACTTCTTGTAAAAAAAATATGCCCTTTTGCAAAATTCAGAAGGTTATCTTTTAATGCCTTTAATCATGTTCATGGTTTCCCTTTTTTTGCTTTTTTTGCATTGTGACATTTGGAGTTCTATGGTCATTATACATATGATGGTAAGAGATACTTTCTTATCTTACTAGATGATTTCTTGAGATTTACTTAGATATAATTTCTCAAACACAAATATGAAGTTGCTGCAACCATTATGAAATTCTTCATCATGGTGAAAACTTAATTTGGTGCATCTATTAATTGTCTTTGATTAGATAATGCCAAAGAATTGACTTTCACTAATTTTCTCCTTTCCCAAGGCACATTGCATTAGTTTTCTTATGCTGAAAGACCATAATGGAATTATGTGGTTGAGAGAAAACATCAATGCTTATTTAACGAGGCACATGCAGTATTCTTCCAATCCAAAGTTCCCATCACTTTTTTGGGGTGAATGTGTGGCCATTATAGCTTATTTGATTAATCATATGTCATCATCATTATTGTAGAACAGATCACTATATCAAGTTCTTCATAGGTTAAGTCCATATTATCAATCCTTACGAAATTTTGGTTGTTTAGCTTTTACAAACAACTTATCTTCAAGAAAAAATAAATTTACTCCTTGACTATCCCAACTGTGTTTGTTGGCTATCCAAAAGGGTATAAATGGTACATTTTATACAATCTACATGGCAAACAATTTTTCATCTCTGATGATGTGACTTACCATAAGAATATATTTCCTTTTCAAACCTTACCTTCTACCTCCAACATACTCATTCCTTTAAATAACTTAGTCATATCCTTACCTATTCTTGATCCCTCAACATGCATGACTTAAACTAATCATGCATCACTTATAATTCTCGCATAGAGATCCTTTAAGCCTACCAAAACACCATCTTTTATCTATTTGATTATCATGACTCACCATGCATAACCTTACCCTATTCAACATTATTGCTCCTTCACATACCTTAGCCATATTTACCAAGCCTTGATTAATCAAATATCAGTTGTTTATGAATCCTAATTTTTTCATCAAGTAGTTTCCATTCTTGAATGGTGGTAGACCATGAATAAAGAAATTCAAGCATTGGAAGCCAATGCAACTTGGTCTTTTGTTCCTTTACCATTTAACAAACATTGCATCGATTGTTGGTGGATCTATAAAATCGAGTATAAGTCCAATGGGACAATAGCTAGATATAAAGCATGATTGGTAGCTAAGGGTTACACATAGCAGGATAGGATTGACTTCTCAAACACATTTTCTCCTATTGCAAAACTTACTTCTATTCATGTGCTTTTCACTATTGTAGATGTTAGGAATTAGTGTTTAATATAGCTAGTCATCAATAATGTTTTCTCAATGGTTAATTATATAAGGAGGTGTATATGGAGCTACCAAAGTGTTTTCATACAACCAATAAAGAGCTTGTTTGTAAGCTAAATAAGTCTTTCAACGAGCTTCGTCAAACATCATGACAATGACTCTACAAGTTCTCTTATACCTTGTTGAATCATGGATTTGTTCAATCTAAGAATGATTATTCCTTGTTCATTCTAAGGTCTAGTTCATCCTTGGTAGTTCTCCTAGTTTACATTTGAAATAAATAGAATACACACAAAAGGAAGGGGGGTGAATTTGTGTGTGAAAGTTTTTATACTTTTAAAACTATTTTTCAAAGAATATAAGTTCACAAATAGAGTGCAAATCATGTAAAGCGTGATACTGCAGAAGGATCGAGAAAGTCACACAAGATCTTTATCCTGGTTCACTTTACAACTTAAAGCTACATCTAGATTATTCCTTGTTCATTTTACGGTCTAGTTCATCCTTGGTAGTTCTCCTAGTTTACATTTGAAATAAATAGAATACACACAAAAAGGGGGGGGGGTGAATTTGTGAGTGAAAGTTTTTATACTTCTAAAACTATTTTTCAAAGAATATAAGTTCACAAATAGAGTGCAAATCGTGATAATGAAGAAGGATCAAGAAAGTCACACAAGATCTTTATCCTAGTTCACTCTATAACTTAAAGCTACACCCAGTCCCTTTTTTGAAGGATTTTTCTACTATGATTTACAACAAGTATTTTCATAGCTTTTTCAGACAAAACA
Source organism: Mucuna pruriens (assembly GCA_025330945.1). Classification (NCBI taxonomy): domain Eukaryota; kingdom Viridiplantae; phylum Streptophyta; class Magnoliopsida; order Fabales; family Fabaceae; genus Mucuna; species Mucuna pruriens. The sequence goes on from JAENHJ010000520.1 coordinate 3,109,472, forward strand.
ACACTTGTAATCTACAACCAAGATTACATGTCCCCCAAATATTCTTTAATACTATGCATTTTCATGCTTTAAACAAAGATAATAAACAGTTTTACAAGATAATCCTATGATGTAAGCATAAACATATTAGTACAAGATGCAAAACTTTTTTTACACAGAAATATGAAATAAGCAAAGAGCGTCCAAAGAATGGTTAAGATAACTTTCATATATCACTTAAGAGTTTTTCATCTTATTGTTATTGTTGTTCTTCTTGAGATGATGCCTTATATGTATGAGAAAGAGAGTTGTTGATTCATTTGATTCTTGATAATCTTTGCAATAAATGCATAAGATATCTTCTCTTCATGTATCACTTGACAAGTTTTGTCTAATTTTGTTGGAGAGAGAAAAGGTGTAGTAGATTTATCCTTTTATGCTTTCCTTAAATATGTTTTAGACAACTTCTTGTAGAGGAAAGTTCTTTTGGCTTGTTTCTTTCTTTCTTCATATAAACAATTATGAAGCTTGGATATTTTGATATATTGAATTGCTCTTGTATAGGGACAAAGGTGAAAAGATAGAGCATGTATTATTTCTTTCTCAAGAGAGCTTTTTGAGAATAACAAAGATGAATTATAGATATTAGATCATAATAGATTCATACATGTAAATATTTTAGATAAGAGTTAGTGAATATATATGTAAACATGAACATTAAAACATGATAAGATAAGTTATAATTACTTTCAACTTTAATGGATGCATTTTGTTTTGAATCAAATTATTGTACACTTTTTCAAATCAGATGCTATAAAAATGGATTTTCTTTGTAGAACAATAATTATACTTCAAGATTACTATAAGAGATCCACAAGCAATACACATTCGTTGTAGAACAAGAATTATACTTCAAGATTACTGTAAGAGATCCACAAGCAATACACACTCAATGTGAAAAATAATTTGTTATCATCAAAACATTATATAGAGATGGACAATTTTACGTCTTTAGTTAACAATCTCCCTATTTTTTATTATGACAAACATTATTAGAAGTAAAATAAAATCTTTATATAAGATATTCATAATAGATAAGATATATCATATCAAAGCATATATAGAACTGGAAAAATGGGCTACTTGGTCCATTATATGCCGACCTAGTGTAGGTTGTAGGTTATAACGGATTGGGATAAAAAGCTCAGATTAAATAATGACCTCTAATTTAAAGCCCAAGGTTGGTCCTATGTGGGCTAAGGGCTTTTTGGGTTAGCTTGGTACTTTTCTATTTTTATTTCCTTTCAAAAATAAAAACTAACAATTATTATGATAATTATTTTTATTGATATATTTATTTTAGTTTAATAAATAAAATCAAGACTAATAAATACTATAAGATTATATCATCTATCTTTTTTATATCCTTTGCATTTACATTTTTCTTTTCCATATGTGCTAACATCAATTTTAACAAAATAATTTTGCACATAAGAGGTTAGGATCTTACGTTTTTGATCTTCAAATTGAGAAGTCTTTGTTCTCTTTTGTACATTGGTAATATCAGTTTGGGTTTTGGTAGTGGAGTTTCCAATATTTGGTAATTAACATTGTAACATGCTAAAATTTATTTAATTATTTTTAGAAATAAATTTCATTACTATTATTATTAATTTTATTTTAATTATTAATTTCTACAGGAAATTATTTTATTAAATAATTGCATTTTGAAACTGAAATGTTATTATTATTATTATTATTATTATTATTATTATTCTTAATGATGGAAGAAAATTAATTTAGTACTTAAATATTTATATTTAATTTTATTTTAATAGAGGAGTTAATGGTTTTATAAACCGATGAGACATTAATCTGAATTATTTTCATTTATTAATTTAATTAATCGAATTAACGGGAGGAGGCTGACGGACGGGTTGGGGTTGACCCAACCCAGCTAGAATATTAGACACGGGTTAATCAGTTTAACCTAATTGATGTTTTGCGCGTCAAACAGCCAGACCTAGAGGAGAGAGAATGCAGGCCTACAAGGAGGAGGAGCTAGGGTGTTCAGATAGTCCTGGAGCTGCATCAGATCCTCGCTGTTCTTCGCATCTAAGGTACGTGGGAGATGGGTTCAGTTATATGTGAATGAGGGGGTGTACGGGTAGTGAAGGCAATCCCTAAGTCCCTCTAGAATCTAAATTCTCAATTTTGTTTCGTTATTATGTTCTAAAAATGTTTTAATCGGTAGAAAAGATTCGTCAATGTGTACCGTGATTTTGGTTGACTTAATTGATAATGTAATCAGTTACCTTTAGTGTGAAGGAAAACCTCTAGAGGGAATCCCAAAGGAACAAGAAGAATGACTTTAATGAACATGTTTTCTTCATTATGCTTCCAAGTATGCAGAGATGCCAGTTCTATCTCACTATTTGGGTTTCACTTACATAAGAAAGAGCAGTAAGGTCTTCCTTAGGGCCTTTATTAATAATTGTTATTGTATGGTGTCTTGTGGCATTTGAAGGGGGATTAAATTCTTGGATTAACGTTTTGTCTTAATGTGATTTTCGTTTGAAATTGTATGGTTACTCGTCTTAATTACTTGATTCTCGTGGTTGTTCGTGGTTGTTCATGGTTATTCATGGTTGAGGTTCAATTTGGGACTCTTGTGTGTAATGGTGAAATTGGGTGGAATTCGATGGTGTTTTATGTGCGTTTCTGTGTGTTCTTGTAATGATGGCTAAATTGATATGATTTTGGCATGATTATGGCATGATTATGGACTGTGTGAATGATGTATGAATCATGAGAATGAGAATGTGGATGAGAATGCATTGAGCATGGACATGAGATGCATGAGCTGCATGAGAAGCCATGCGTGGCTATAATACCCTGGCCATATGTGGTGTTTAATAGGGACCCTAGCCAAAAGTGGTATTTAACATGGAAGACTAATGATGGGGGACATTCATATGCATGGGCCATAGGTGGTATTTAACCATGCTACACGCTGGCCATAGTAAGTATTTAACGGTTGTGTAGAATATCTTCGCATGGGCCATAGGTGGTGTTTAACTGTGCGACACACTGGCCACATGGGGTGTTTAACGGTGTGCCCATCATTAGTGATAACTAAGGGGATTAAGGAGGTTCGCCCATGGTGTGGAGTTCCAAATCGAGACTCTTAGGTGTAGTGATGAACATACGCATTGTGCGTGCATGTGCATTTTGTAAAAATGAATGGAATGTGTTTGATTTTGAATGCGATGGAATGTGTGATTGATATACGAGTAATTGTTAACTGTTAGTAATTGGGTACGGTAATAGGTGGGATTTAGGGTACTATCTGCATTTGTATATGATTGAATGCTATTTCTCACCGTACTCTCTTGTGATTTTCTTTTAGGTAATGTTGAGGGCACTCGTGTTGTCGAGTTTTGAAGAGGCGGGGTCTTGCTCTGATTTGTGTGACATCGAGGCTTGGGATCTAGAGTAGTGATTCTATGTCTTTTCATATGTACTTTTGCATCTTAAATATTTGAAAACGATGGACATATCAATAAATCACTAAATGTATACAGAAATGAAAGTGATATATATATTTGAAATATGTGTCAAACGCATGAATGACGTGTTTAGATCAACATTATTAATTTATGTGATAATTTTTTTTTATGTGTACTTAATGTTTGAACATGGTAATGACCATGTGAACCTTTTATCCTTAATACGAATTGAGTTTCCTTGGTTTTATCTATTACCTTGTCTTCCTTTTTCTTTACTCGGTTATTTTAATTTAAGTATTCGGGGGTAGAAGGGTGTCACAAACATCATTAACATTCTTTATAAAATTAAGAATATAGTTGCTTCTACGATTCTAGGTTCCAAAAATGTGTGCGTGCATGAAGGAGTGGTCTTATTTGTGGTTTGTGGACTATAGTTTAATGTTTGTAGCATCTTAGCATGAAAGTAAAGAAAGATAGATCTTTATCAATTATTTTTTTTAGTCTCTTAAACTTCTCCTTTTAAATTTTAATAAAATTTTAAAAAAGAAGCAGGTAGCCTGAACTCGGCTAGGCATGCTTCATCGGATCGATCTAAAAAGTCTTGCATTTTATTTGGGATCAAACTTTAAAGTCCAAACCCTTAATTTTATCGGGATGTTTTGGGCTAGCCTAGTAGGCCCAACTCATTATGATAGCTCTACATATAAGGAAAGATGAATGTGATATTACTTGCAATGTGCAAAAGTATTAATGTTGTGAAGCTCATGAAATTCCCCTTTGAGTCTATAAACATATAAACTTAAAAGGAAAATTGAATATATAAAAAAATGAATATAGATTTTCTTCTCTTTCCAATGATCATTATTTGGTCATTAGACAAAAAGTTGAGAGAACATAATTGTTTTAAAGAAATAAAATCAAGAAAAAAAAAAGATGGAGGAGGTAGAGGAGGTGCATTCTAGTTTTTGAATTGAGAAATGAAGTTACATTGGATCATTGCTTCAAAACAATCCATGTGTTGATCAATATATGGTTTGTCTTCATCCTAAATTTGCTAAGGGGTGAGAATAGGTTTAGGTTAAGGTGGATATCAAGATGGAGGTTGGATAGTAGTATATGGAGGAATAGGTTTAGAAGGTGTTTGTGAGGTTCTTTATATTGTAAAGATAGGTTGAGGTGGAGGTGTAGGTAGTGATGAAACTACTGGAAGAGCCAAGAGTGGTCTTGTTCCATTATAGTTCCAATGAATAAGATCCCTATAAAACTTAAAGAACTTCTCCCAATGGAATGGATGTTGCAAGCATGGTCTACCAAAAGATAGCAGAACAACCATAATAGCATAGACCATGCCAATCTCATTATCAATGATGTTGCAATTATTAAAGAAATATGCTTTAAGAAGGACAATGAGCTAATCATTAAAGTGGTAAGTTTTATTTGCTAAAGTAGAGTGACATCTTTGAACACTATGTGAATGTCCTTCTTTTCTTCAAATGTAAGGCAACTGGTGAACACTTGATGATTGTTGATTCTTAAGAAATCCTTTTACTTATTGTTTTTGGATATAAACCAAATCCAAGGATGGATGGCTTCTCAAGAGTGGTGTAGATGGAGTAGGCATAACAACAACAATGTGTCTTGTCTTCTCTTCCTTATACTTGTTCTTGTCAAGTATAGGTAATCAAGGGTAGATTCTATCTAAATGTATTAAGGCTCTTGTGGATGCCTTAATATGTTGAGATGGATGGATGGATGACTATTTCTTTAGCTTTGAGCTAGCATAGATCATGCTACACATGTTTTAGGCTAAATTATAATTTTGATCACTTATCTTATTGTAAAAATTTGTTTGTCCTTTATCTTTTGAAAAATCATTTTGGTCATTTTTTGACTAATTTAAAACATGAAACTTATCTCATTAGATTCATTTACATACAAACTATTAAATTCAACTAATGTTCACACAAAAAAGTGTCATTAACATAAAAATCATATGGAAAGTGAGTCTCATGAGCAATTGAAAAATTAAAAAATCTAGGATTATTTTTTAGTTGCTCACTAAACTCATTTTTCACGTGATTTTCACCATGTTTACTTATACTTTTTGTGCGCATATTAGTTGAATGCCATAATTTTCATATAAATGAATCTAATGAAACAAGTTTCATATATTGAATTAGTTAAGAAAAAGTTCAAAGTTGTATCCCAAAATCGAAAAATGATCATGATTTTGAGAGGACAACATTAACTTAAATTTAAAAGTTAAAAGATCAAAATAGATCTTTAAAAGATATAGGACCAACTTGAATTTTCACGTTAAGATAAAAGACCAAATTATAATTTAGCCATTCTTTTATATCCTTAGTTTATTGTGAAGTTTATTAATGAGTCACTCATTTTTCAACAAAGTGAATTCATTGGACTATTAATAATATAAATTTCACCAATTAGTTGAAAGAATTATTCCTTAAATTACGAATAGTATCATTAAATATAACTAATACTTAAATTATTTAATTATATTGGTATTTTTAGAATAAAATTTAAATTTATGACATTACTTAAAATTGATTAATTCAATTAGTTTCATTGGTTTTCATGAATTATTTATTTATTTATTATATATAGAACCATAAGTAATATAATATAATAAAAAAATAATTTTATTATTTAATCATATTTTATGATTTTCTTATATTATATAAATAGAGAAAAATTTGCTTTTAATCCCTATATTTTAGTCAAACATAATTAAATTCTTTATACTTTTATATTGAAGAATTTGATTATCAAACTTTGAAAAATATGTGGGTTTAGTTATTCATTTCTAAGAATTTGTCATTTTTTTTAAAGTTAGGGATGACTAAATTTTACATATTTTTTAAAATTGGAGGACCAAATTCATTAATATATGAAAGTACAGGAACTTTAATCACATTTAATAAAAAATAAAACTAAAAATATATTTTTCCTAAATAATAACATTGTATTATTAAATTTTTTAAAAAATATAACAAAAGTTCAGAAATGCAGTAGTTTTATGATTATTATTTATGAAATATTTATAATATTAATATTTTATAGAATTAATATCTAGCTATATTTCAGTTAGTGACCGAGAAAGTTTCTCATCATAATTCAATTAGAAATGAATTGGTGTTTAATCATACTTCACTTAGTGTGACCAATTGATTCCTAAAATGATTAACAGTGACTGATAAATTAGTGTCTAATTATATTTTCATTAGAGCTGAAAAGTGGGTCCGTAAATCTATTACATATAGAGACTGAAAAATCAGTCTCTAGTTATATTTGAATTAATAATTAAAAAGTTAGTTTCTAATCATATTTCAGTTGACCGAGAAATCAGTCTTTTAAACGACTTATAATTTAATTGGAGGTCGCAAATACGGTCTCTAATTAAATAAATATATTTTTAAACAACTTAGAATTGGCAATTACATTTAAATTTTATTTACCATATAGATCAATTTAGACAGTAATTTGTTTCAATCTTTAAATCAATGTTTATTAATAACTAAAAATTAGCAAATTTTTTATTTTGCTTCAAAATTATTGAGTATATTTAACATAATTCAAATTTTATTTACAAGTTTGTGAACGATTTTTGAATATAGTTAGTAAATTAACTTAGCCATAAAATTAATTTATGATTACTTAGAATTTTAGTGAGATTTTGCATGATTATATCATTTGTAAGTGTCACCATATGTGATGACATAACTAACCTGGTATAGTATGGTTAGTAAATAACAATATCTCTTAAGTTTATAGACAGGAATATATTCATTAAGTTCGTGTGGACGAAAAAGTATCTGTTAAAAGATGTTAATATCTTAAATGGATCTTCGAATTTTAAGGAATTATAATCTCTTACTCTTGGCTTGAGATTCCCTGGAAAAAAAAAAAGTGTGTGATAACACACCAAGGTGACATTTTTTATTAAGAATTTGTACAACTTATCTTCTTTAAAACTTTTCATCAAAAATAAGAGAGCATGAGCAAACCACAATTGCTAAGAAAGTATAATGACCCAGGAGCTGAACAATAAACAAACAGCATAAATCAGATATATATATGCTGTGCAGCCAAGCTCCAGAGATATATTAGATGCCTATGTTCATTGTTTGGAATTTGAGGCAAATATTTCATTGTTTAAATGCTCAGCTCAAGGCAATCTTTGTACATCTTTTGCTCTTCTCCTTCTTCTTCATTGTTTTGTATCATTTTCCTCCAAGTTACACTTCTCTATGGCCTTGCCTTCTCTGTCAACCATGAAGCCTCAACTCTCTTCTCTTGGCTCCATACTACTTCTGCAACCCCACCTCCATTTTTCTCTAACTGGAACATCCTTGATCCCAATCCATGCAACTGGACATCCATAACATGCTCCTCACTAGGCTTTGTCACTGAAATCAACATACAATCCATCCCTCTAGAGCTTCCTATTCCCTCCAACCTCTCTTCATTTCACTCTCTCAAAAAGCTTGTCATTTCTGATGCCAATCTCACTGGAACCATCCCTTCAGGCATTGGTGACTGCTCTTCCCTCACTGTCATTGACCTCAGCTCCAACAACCTTGTTGGCTCTATTCCTCCAAGCATTGGCAAGCTCCAGAACCTTCAGAACTTGTCCTTGAACTCTAACCAGCTTACTGGAAAAATTCCAGTTGAGTTAAGCAACTGCATTGGCTTAAAAAATCTACTTCTTTTTGATAATCAGCTAGGTGGGACTATCCCACCTGAGCTGGGGAAGTTGTCACAACTTGAGTCTCTAAGAGCAGGAGGGAACAAAGATATTGTTGGGAAGATTCCTGAAGAGATTGGAGAATGCAGCAATTTGACTGTGTTGGGGCTGGCTGATACCAGAATATCTGGTTCTTTGCCTGCTTCTTTGGGAAGGCTTACAAAGCTTCAGACGTTGTTCCTCTATATTACCATGCTGTCTGGAGAGATTCCACCAGAGTTAGGAAACTGTTCTGAACTGATTGGCTTGTTCCTATTTGAAAATAGCTTATCGGGGTCTATTCCATCTGAGCTTGGTAAGCTCCAGAAGCTGCAAGAGTTGTTTCTATGGCAGAATGGTCTTGTAGGGGCTATCCCACAAGAGATTGGTAACTGTACAAGCTTGAGAAAAATTGATTTCTCTTTGAATTCTCTATCCGGGACTATACCTTTGTCTCTGGGGGGTCTTTTGGAGCTTGAAGTGTTTATGATTGGTGACAACAATGTGTCTGGTTCAATCCCTTATAGTCTTTCAAATGCTAAAAATCTTCAACAGTTGCATGTTGACAGAAACCAGCTCTCAGGCTTGATTCCAGAAGAGCTTGGGAAGTTGTCAAACCTTATGGTGTTCTTTGCTTGGCAGAACCAGCTTGAAGGAAGCATTCCCTCCACTTTGGGGAACTGCAGTAACCTTCAAGCACTTGACTTGTCGCGCAATTCACTAACTGGTAGTATTCCTGTTGGCCTATTCCAGCTCCAAAACCTCACAAAACTGCTGCTGATTACCAATGACATATCAGGTTTTATACCAAATGAAATAGGCAGTTGCAGCTCTCTTATAAGGTTGAGGCTTGGAAACAATAGGATCACTGGTAGCATTCCCAAGACAATAGGCAACCTCAAGAGCTTGAACTTCTTAGATTTCTCTGGGAATCGCCTCTCCGGGCTAGTCCCTGATGACATTGGAAGCTGCACTCAACTCCAAATGATAGACTTCAGCAGTAACAACTTAGAAGGCCCTCTGCCTAATTCTCTCTCTTCACTATCTGCAATTCAGGTATTGGATGCATCTTCCAACAAGTTTTCAGGTCCTATACTGGCAAGTTTGGGCCGGCTTGTTTCTTTGAGCAAGCTAATCCTAAGCAATAACTTATTTTCTGGACCTATTCCTGCATCACTGAGCCTGTGTTCAAATCTCCAACTGCTTGATCTTAGTAGCAACAAGCTCAGTGGAAGCATACCAGCCGAACTTGGCCGCATGGAGGCACTAGAAATTGTTCTCAATCTTAGTTGCAACTCACTTAGTGGAACAATCCCAGCTCAGATATCTGCTCTTAACATGCTTTCCATACTGGACCTCTCACACAACCAGTTAGAAGGAGATTTGCAACCTCTTGCAGAGTTAGACAGCCTTGTCTCCCTCAATGTTTCTTACAACAAATTTTCTGGTTGTCTTCCCGATAACAAGCTTTTCAGGCAGTTGCCATCAAAAGACCTCACTGCAAATCAAGGGCTATCATGCTTTCGGAATGATTCTTGCAAGTCTGGTGTGGCATTGAATGGATGTGATGTAAGGAAATCGCGAAGGCTTAAGCTAGCCGTTGGATTGCTGATAGCCTTAACAGTAATAATGATTGTTGTGGGGATAATTGCGTTGATCAAAGCAAGGAGAAATGTTAGAAATGATGATTCAGAATTGGGGGACTCGTGGCCATGGCAATTCATACCATTCCAGAAGCTAAACTTTTCAGTGGAACAAGTGCTGAGATGTTTAGTTGATAGAAACATAATTGGGAAGGGATGTTCTGGTGTTGTTTATAGAGCTGAAATGGATAATGGTGAAGCTATTGCTGTGAAGAAATTGTGGCCTACAACAATTGACGCAGGAGAGGCATTTAAGGAAGAAAAAAGTGGAGTTCGTGACTCGTTCTCGGCCGAGGTCAAGACCCTTGGCTCAATCCGTCATAAGAACATTGTCAGATTCTTGGGGTGCTGTTGGAACAGAAAAACAAGATTGCTTATTTTCGATTACATGCCCAATGGAAGTTTGAGTAGTCTACTTCATGAGAGGAGTGGAAACTCTCTGGAATGGGAACTTAGGTACAGAATCTTGTTAGGTGCTGCAGAAGGCCTTGCATATTTACACCATGACTGTGTCCCTCCTATAATTCACAGAGATATTAAAGCCAATAACATCCTCATAGGCCTTGAATTTGAGCCTTACATTGCTGACTTTGGCTTGGCTAAACTTGTTGATAATGGTGGTTTTGGTCGTTCTTCCAATACAGTTGCTGGTTCCTATGGATATATTGCTCCAGGTTAGTGACCCTTCCACACCAACTTGATTATATTCTTCCTTGGATTTTTACTTGTTTTTTAGTTGCAAAAATTGGTTCTGTTCTGCATAATTAACTCCTATCTTTATCAAATACAGTTAGTATCTTAATTGAAGGAAAACAAATGTGAAGAAACTAACCTAACAATTTGTTTTAGAAAGCTTCACATAGTTGTTTGCACTTGATTGAAATCCTTTACATTTTGCATCTTGTAACATATTTTAGATAAATTATTTAGCTTGTTTAAAGCGAGTTTTTGAACTTGTTCCAGAATATGGTTATATGACGAAGATCACAGAGAAGAGTGATGTTTATAGCTATGGAGTAGTTTTGTTAGAAGTCTTGACAGGTAAGCAACCAATTGATCCAACCATAGGAGATGGTCTACATGTTGTTGATTGGGTGAGACAGAAAAGGGGTCTTGAAGTGCTTGATCCCAGCTTACTCTCTAGACCAGAATCAGAAATAGAAGAAATGATGCAGGCTTTGGAAGTAGCCTTATTCTGTGTGAAATCATCCCCTGATGAAAGGCCAACAATGAGAGAGATCGTCACAATACTCAAGGAGATAAAGCATGAAAGGGAGGACCCGAGGAATATGCAAAATTTGATGTCCTTCTAAAAGGGTCTCCTGGAAATGGTGCATGTGGGAATAACTCAAGCTTCTTGTTCTTATCACTTTCTTTGTTAATGATCCTTCTATTATCTTCTTTATATGTTTGTAAATTATGTTATATCTGAATTAAAATCAACAAATAGATCCAGAAACTAAATGTGTAGCTTTTGGAGTATGTGTTTCCAAATCAAAGTAGCTTGTACTTATATCCAATTTCAAATTCAGATCAGATCAGCTTGCAACTTAATAGAATTCTCCCACTTTCCCATGAACTGGCATTTAATTTCTTTTCTTTTCTTCTTTTTTCAACAAACTAGCCTTCAATTTCTAAATTCTCCGGTAAAAACCTTCTGTTAACTTTTGCCATCTGGGCTTTTAAGAGTATTTGGCATTGTTCAAGTGTGAAAAATACTTGAATTGAAAGTATTTGATTAATAAGCTAGTTATTATGTGTAAGTTTATGATAGAATATTCTCCTCCTATTTTTTTCAACGAAAATTTTGCACTTCATATCACCCATTCATATGTATCAACTCATTTTGGATTTGGAAGTTTTTTAGATTTTGGACTTGGAAGTTTTTTGTATTCCATCATCGGAAATGGAATAAAAAAAATACTATCAATACACGTTCTAACACGTTTTACTAAATATGACTCTCATTTTTTATTTAACCATTAAATTGGTGAAATTCATAAATTTCAATCAACAATTAACTTTTATATTAAAAAATGTGTTGTTATCATAAAAAAATTAAATATTTTTATAGTTAACAAAGATAAAAAAAAATGAAAGACGAGAATATGAGAATATAAAACACTACAATATAAACTAGTATAATACAAAAATATATTAAAGAATGAGACATGACACCCACAATTAAAATGGTCAATTTGAACCAATTTAATAATTATATGAAATATTGCTAGTTTAGTCTAACTCTTGACGAGTTGACAAATAAGTTCATCCACAAATTACTTGTTTTTTTAATATAAAAAATTAAAATTATTAAAATAATTTTTTTTATATAACAAGTTAATAAAAAATTTTAATCACTAAAATTAAAATAAAAAATATAAATTATCATTTGTACTATAAAATATAATACATAATCATATAAGTAAAAAGAGCATATCAATTGTAACAATAAATAACAACTATAAATTTAAAACAAAACTTAATCAACATCGAATATTAACTTTATAATAGACATTAATAATACATGTTATCTTAAATTTGTCATTTATAATTTTTAATTATAAAATAAAAATTAAATCAGGTCTAACAGACTTATTAGCTCACTTTAGATCAATAAATATGTAAATCAAACCGAGTGATGAGAACAAGATAAACCCTGTCCTAAATTTTCACGTACCAATCCTACTCAAATATGGAATTAATCGAACAACCCAATCATGCCAAACCCCTTTTCACACCCTTACCACCCACCAAGCTTTTTTTTTTTTTTTTCTTTTTTTCTTTTTGATACAACCACCCACCAAGCTTTTATCGCCATGGACATACGTGACCCAAGTAACATTTAAAATTGACTAGACAATAATGCTTCCTAGTCTACTAGATGATGCAATATTCCTCACTTCCAAACAATACACTCACTACACCAAAAAATCAAAATAAAACGCCAACGAAAAGAAGTGAGTATCCAGAATTTGGAAGGGCAGTTCTATCAAGATATTATGAATATATGTAAAAAATACTCGCGATGAATACAATAAATATATTCTTAATAGGAATAATTACAATATCAAATATTTACGTACATAATATATATATATAGAGAGTTAGGATTTGTTAACCTCAAAAATAAAATTTAGTTAAATTACACCTTCAAATAACTTTTTGTATAATATATTTTCGAATATCAAATTTCATATAATTTAAAATTTTTTAGATATGTGTAATTTGACTGACTTTGGTTGGTTAAATTTCTATTCTACAAAAATTATTAAATGTGTAATTTAACTAACATTGACACATAATGTCAAGGAATTTTGACTCTTATATATATATTCTTCCACTTTTAATTTTTTATATTATCCTCTTTTGCTCCTTTATGATAAAGGAGAGAGATAGAGTCTCTTTCTTTTGTATCATTAAAAAAAAGTGTAGAAATAGAATAAAAAAATTAAGGTTTAAATATATTTTTAGTCCTTATAAAATAAATAATTTTTTTAGTCTATATAAAATATTTTTAATCAATTTTTATTCCTTTAACATTTGAATTTTTATTTTTTTTCAATACTATTATGTGACATTTGTTAGTCATATATACCTTTAAAGAAAGATCAAGTGCTCATCACAGGTTATACACACTAGTGTATGTGATATCATGTTAGTGTATGACATTTTCAAAAAAAAAACTTAGATCCCTAAAATAAATGTTATTTATCTCTCTTAAAATGAAAATTAGGCATTAAAAATAGATATTTCAAATTTAGAGGATGAAAATCAAATAAAAATATTTTACAAGGATCAAAACTAAAATTTGCTCATTTTATAGGGACCAAAAATTAGTGATTACAAATTTTCGAAGGATGAAAATCGATCAAAAATTTTTATAGGGACTAAAATAAAAAATCACTTATTTTATGAGGACTAAAAATATATTTAAAAAAAATAAAAAAAATGTGAAAGATGATATTATTCTACTATGCAGTTATGTAACTTCGAAGTTCTAACCAATGTTGTAAAACTACTATGAATAATTTTCTTTTTAAATTATATAAGTTGATTTTAATATATACCAATAATAAAATATAAATTTGATTCAAATTAGATTATCTTTAAGATTTATTCTCTTTGTTATTAAGTTACAAGAAATTTCTTGCATTGAATACTTACAATTATTTTTTCTTCTTAGTTTTATTCCTTAAACACTACTTCAATTTTATTTAAATATAAAAAATTGAATATTTTTATATCCTAAAATTGAGAGATATTTTTTTAAAATAAATTCAAATTTAAAATTATTGTAATCTCAATAAATTGTAGTTTGGATTTATTTTTAAATTTCAAAATTTAACATATTATACCAATAAAGATAATATGCCTTCATCCCTTAAAAAGATTTTTTGTTTTTCATCTCTAAATGTTAAAATCACTGTTTTTACTTATTGTAAAATGAGTGAATTTTAATTTTTGGTCATAATAAAAATTCCTCTAAAATCTAAAATTACTATTTTTGATTATTTTAAAATAGATAAATAAAATTTATTTTAAGAATTTAATAAAAATATTTAGAGATGTTACATGCTAATATGATATTGTAAATACTAGTGAGTGTCACTTAGAATAGTTATTTAATTTTTTTTATTAAATATATAGGAAACTAAGGAGTGACATTTGACAACAAAGATAAAAAAAAATAGATTTCATATCTTTGAAGGATGGAAACCAAAGAAATTATTTTATGAGGATTAAAATCAAAATTTACTCATTTTATAGGGACTAAAAATATATTTAAGCATTTAATTAATGAATTTATATATATTTCTTCAATTTAAAATTCTTATTTCTTTTATAAGAAAATAAAATATTCTTTGAGTAATGAAAACACACAATTTTATTTCATTTATTTTTATTCATAAATTTATTTTAAATTTACAAATATAGTGCAATGCATAGAAACATACTAGTAGATTATAAATTTGTATCCTTATTCTCGCACAAGAGCATTTTAGGTTATTCTTGTTTCCATAGTCACGTGACTTTTACTATATTGAGCACTAGTGTATTGACTTGTGCATAGCAAGAATTGTGTTTATGTCTTTGTTGTGAATATATAAGAAATGTTTATAAATACAGTGTATTTAAAAAAGTTGTCACGTGAAATGTCAGTTAAAATGTTCATTTATAGTAGTTTTTATATTAATATGATTTTATGTAAAATATTCAATCTTCTTGCTGTAGATTTTTACTCTATTTAATTTACATATTGTATATTTATGTAAATATTAATATACTCTCATATAAAATTTTCATTTGTATTTTATTATTTTACCTGAAGGTTATTATATTTTTATTTATATTTATATTTGTACGTTAATATGGTTTTGTTTAATTTTTTATTTTTATGTGATGTAAGTATTTTCTTCTAAAGTTAATACGTTTTGAAGTAATATTTATTTTTCTATTTATAAGATATATTCACATTTATAATCTATATATTAATAATTTTTAAAATTTTAATATAATTTTTGACTCCATGGATATAAGTATTCACTGATATATCATTTATATACTATACTTTCGTATATATTAATGCATATAAGTAAATTTTTACCTACTTATGATGTATCAAGAAAAAAAAATCATATTAAGTAAATTTCATTTTTTAATGATTCCAAACAAAATGTAAATCTTATAACATATTTTTTCAACAGCCAATAAACATTAGAAGTTAGATTATTGGACCATTGGTTATCTATTCATTTGAGAATGATAGACTTCTCAATATAAAAACGAGAAAAGTATTGAATTAATAAAAAAAAAATAGAACATTTTGAATATTTTCGATGTCAAAATATGTTGTTGCCTTTTTTTTCTTCTTCATTGATGAGATAAACAAAACTTTGTGTAGTATCAACTTAGAAGCAAAGCATTCAAATAAGAAAAACATAGTTAAAGTGCAGCATTCAAAACATTCAGTTTCAAAATGATAGAGTCAAAGCATTCAATATAAGAATCATTATGATATTGATACTTGTTGAACGAACATAAAAGACTACACTCGAGTAATGGAATCAAATACTTTTAGTATTAATAGTGCAAGAATCACATAGCCAATGACATGGCATTAGGTATGCATAACTAAAGAGATTTTACAAAGCTAAATTGTAGTATATTGATACCATTACTATAAATTTATAAGCTACATCATCAAATAACAAATCAAATATATCTTTTTAGAATTATATTTGTGCTATATTTGATAGAATTCTTTTTTATTAAACAGATACCAAATCTGCAATAAATGCCAAAAGAAATATATAATGTAGAGAATATAAATCCAATAATACAATGCTGCAAAACTATGTCTACTATAAAAATTTTCAAGTTTAGTGATTGAAGAAATTGGTTGCTAAACCTGAAAAGTTGGTCGCTAATATTGGATTTAGTTCGTTAAATGATTTAGTGATGACATTAGCGACTGATATTTTCTGTCACAAAAAACCTAATCGCTAAACAATTTAACGATCGAATTGTTTTCGGTGACAAATTAGAGACTGAAATTCAACCGCTAAATCGATCGCTATTTTATTTTTAAAAATTTGACGACTAATTTTTTATTTTTAATTATTTATAATTAAAAAATCGGTCGCTACCTTTTTTTAAAAGTAAATGGGTGACGATGGTGGTTGGTTGGTGGAGGAAGGAGTGAGGGAAAAGGAAAAAGAGAGGGAGAAGGGAGAAGAGAGGGAAAGAGAGGGGAAGGAGGAGAACGAATGGAGGGAGGAGAGAAAGGAGTGGAAGGAGGTATGGAATGGAGAAGAGGTGGTGGTGGTGGTGGAGGAGGAGAAGGAGAGAAATGAGGAGAGGAGGGTGGAGAATAGAGAGGAGAAGAGGGAAGAAGAGAGGGGAGGCGACGAAAATAGCGGCGAAGTGGTGGTGGCAACGACGGCGATAGCGATGGCTGCAACAGCGGTGGAGGGAGGACAGGAGAGAGTGAGTGAAAGGTAGAAGAGGGAGGGAGAGGAGGAGTGTTTAAATAAAAGGGAGTGGGAAAGAAAAGAGAGGAAAAAAAATTTCGAAAATTTGAAAATCGGTCGCTAATTTATATTTTTTTTGACTTTTTTATTTTTGGTTGCTAAATCAATTGCTAACATATACTTTTATCTATTTTTTGGATGTTTTAATTTTCAGTCGCTAAATTGTTTTTTTATTTTTTTATTTTCTAAATTTCGGTCGCTAATTTGGTCTCAAAACGCAACCTTTTTCCTTTTCTGTTCTGCTATTTTGGTCATTGATATATATTTTTATTTATTTTTTGACGTTTTATTTTTGGTCGCTAAATCGATTTTTTATTTACTGAATTTTGGTCGCAAAATGCAACTTTTAACCATCTATGGCCCATGCATATGAATGTCCCCATCATTAGTCCACCCTATTAAACATCACTTTTGGCTAGGGTCCCGTGTTAAACACCACATATGGCCAGGGTATTATAGCCACGTTTGGCTTCTCATGCATTTCATGCATCTCATGTCTATGCAAATGCAGTCTCATCCATATTCTCATTCTCATGATTCATACATTATTCTCACAGTCCATAATAATACCAAAATCATATCAATTTAGCCATCATTATCATAAATCATTTATAAGAACACGTAGCTAATATTCTTTAATTAATCATGGCAACATCACATACATTTACAATTTATAACAGCATGATAGACAACGATACATACCGAATAATCACATATTTCCATACTTCAATAATTATATCTACTCCATATATGATTATGGAGTAACACCTTTCACAAAATGCAACCGATTAAATTATCAATTAAATCAACCAAAATCACAGAACACATTGACGAATTTTTTCTACCGATTAAAGTGTTTTTAGAACATAATAACCAAACAAATTTGAGAATTTAGATCCTAGAGGGACTTAGGGATTGCCCTCACTACCCGTACACTCCTACATTCACATATGGCCGAACCCATCCCCTGTACCTTAGATGCAAATAACTGTGATGATCTGATGCAGCTTTGGGACGATCTGAACACCCTAGCTCCTCCTCCTTGCATTTTATGCGTTTCTCTCCTCTAGGTTTGGCCGTCTGATGCGCAAAACACCAATTGGGGTAAACTGATTACCCCCTATCTAATATTCTAACTGGGTCGGGTCAACTTTGACCCGCCCGTCAGCCTCCCATTAATTCAATTAATTAAATTAATAAATGAAAATAATTCAGATTAATGCCTCATCAGTTTATAAAATCATTAACTCCTCTATTAAAATAAAATTAAATGTAAATATTTAAGTACTAAATTAATTTTCTGCCATTATTAAGAATAATAATAATAATAATAACATTTCAGTTTCAAAATGCAATTATTTAATAACATAATTTCATGCAGCAATTAATAATTAAAATAAAATTGATAATAATAATAATGAAATTTATTTCTAAAAATAATTAAATAAATTTTAGGATGTTACAATTCTCCCCTCCTAAAAGAAAATTCGTCCTTGAATTTACATAGAGTAAGTACTTTCCGTACCCTTACAATTGCCCTCCCCTTACTCATTTTGTGTTTCTAATGACAGTCCTTACTCTCTAAACCAGTTAACCTTAAATCTTTCACAAATTCTAGTATCAATTCTCATACCTAGTCTTCTTTTAACCTTCAAACAAGCTAGTTCGATTACTTGCCAGAGTAACAAATGTACGTCCAGAGTTGAAACATGTGCAATTATTGTGTACATGGCATGGGTTAAGTGATAGACCAAACCCAATCCAATTAGATTCCTTGAGTTTAACAAAATCTCTCCCCCAAGTTCTAAAATAGTTCTAGGATTCCAACATGTCAACCAAATAGGTGCTCACACATATCTACTCTTCCTATGATTTAAGCTACCAAAACATCTTCCAAAGATCCTGTCCTCTAACCACACGAAAGGATGCGAAAGGATTTCCTATTTACGACATATTCTACTGTCTTGATTCTACCTAGTGATGACTTCCTAAAACCTTGGTCATTTGGAAATTCCAATCACCTCATCTATTTTAGGTTCCACTCCTACTAGTTGAATTTCCACTTAGTGTTTCTACGTCATCAAGAATATCGACTTAAAATCATGCAAGTAGTGTCTTCGAATCTTAAGAGTAGCCACTACTGCTACTACCTACAAGCTAGGGGTTACATAATTCAACTTACAACTCCCAGTTGTCTATGAGATTAAAATACATCCTCACCGTCTAGTAACAACACTCTTCTCAAGAACTAAGGTCAGGTATTACTAAGGTTGACATGCTATCTAATGCTTCTCCAAGACATTAGGAACTAATTCCAATTTATCAATCCACCTAAACCTTGCTCCCTTCCTAGATTCTTGAGTTAAAGACTATACTAACTTAAGGAATACATCTAGGAATTCACCGCGGTATTTGTCCGATCTCAGGAAAATTTATAATCTTGCTCACTAATGCAAGGTTTTTAACTTAAGAGAAACTCCTACCTTAAAAGGTTGACTATTGGGTTCTCACACTAAAGATCGCATAACTTAAAGAACTCACATCTTCCATTTAACTTTTATTAAACAACTATACCATGACTCATCTCCAATAGTACGGACTAGTATCCTTAGATGCTACTCAAGCTTCTCTCAAACTAAACAATCATTAACAAAATCCACTATGTCTCTTTCCATTTAGGCCACCAAAATATCCCCTTAAGGTCTTGATACATCAAAGTTACTTCAGGATGGAAATTAAGCCTACTTCTATAACCTTCCTCAAAATCAAACACCAAAGTGTAGGTTTACTAGGCACACATATCCGATTTCTAAGTCTTATTACTCTATATACACCCAAGGTGAACTCTCTCCCACTATTTTGTCCTATGGCTACACGTCTAGCAACCAAAAATGAATCCTCCAACTGAGCTTCTCTAATCTCCCTCAACTAATCATTACTTACCCGAATCATTCCTAATCTTACACTACTAGGGGTCATCTCATAAGCCAAACTCAAATCCCTGAACTAGGTAAAAAAGGTCCATGTCTCTAATTGTCAAGGAAGATATAGGAAGAGATTTCCTACTTAAAGCTTCCGCTACAACATTAGTCTTACCTGGATGGTAACTCAACTTGAAATCATAGTCCTTAAGAAATTCTAACCATTTCCTTTGCCTCATTCAATTCCTTCTGATCGAATAAATATTTAAGGTTCATATAATCACTAAAGACCTCAGACTTAGAACCATACGGATAATGTCTCCAAATCTTAAGAATGAACACTATAGCCACCAACTCAAGATCATGGGTAGGGTAATTCCTCTCGTGGATTTTCAATTGCCTATAAGCATAAGCTACCACTCTACCCTCTTGCATAAGCACTCCACCTATACACATCCTAGCAGTATCACAATATACTACAAGAGGTTTACTAAGATCCGGCAAAACTAAAACTAGTGCTTTAGTCAAATTCTCCTTAAGGGTTTGGAAACTATGTTCACACTTACTATTCCATACAAAAGCAACCCCCTTCCTGGTCAACTCAGTTAAAGATAATGCTATCTTAGAGAATCCTTCTATAAACCTCCTATAATATCCAGCCAACCTAAGGAAACTCCTAATCTCACTCATTGACTTGGGGTCTCCCACTTAAGAACGGCTTCTACCTTAGAAGGATCAATACCTATACCTCCCCTAGAAATCACATGACCTAGGAGACTCACCTCCTCTAACCAAAAGTTACACTTAGAGAACTTAACATACAGTTGTTTATCCCTAAGAACCTGAAGTACTACCTTTAAGTGTTCCTCATGCTCCTCTCTAGTCTTGGAGTAAACTAGTATGTCATCCATAAAGACAACTACAAATTTATCCAAGTAGGGATGAAAAATTTTGTACATATAATCCATAAAAATAGCAAGGGCATTAGTCACACCAAAAGGCATTACCAAATACTCGTAATGTCCATATCTAGTCCTAAAAGCAGTCTTAGGTATACCTTCCTCCTTAACTCTAATCTGGTGATAACCCAACCTAAGATCAATCTTACTAAACACGCATGCCCCTACCAATTGGTCCATAAGGTCATCTATCCTGGGCAATGGATACTTATTCTTAATAGTTACCTTATTCAATTGTCGGTAGTCTATGCACAACCTCATGCTTCCATCCTTCTTCACTAATAGTGCAGGTGCTCCCTAAGGTGATACGCTAGGTCTTAAAAATTTCTTTTCCAATAAGTCCTCTAATTGTTTCTTAAGTTCAGCCAAGTCTAAGGGTGACATCTTGTAGGGTGCAACTGAAATAGGTCTCGTTCCCTATATTAAGTCTATAGAAAACTCTATCTCTCTCTTAGGCGGTAGCCTAGACATACCCTTAGAAAACACATCAAAGAAAGCAACCTTTTTCTTTTTCTTCCGTAATTTACTTTTATTTCGTTTCAGTAGTAGTATTGAATCAATTTACAAAATCATACTTTTTCTGTAATCTTTTTCTATGATATGAATTTAAGAAACTTCATACTTAGTTTCTTAATTATAATAAAAATTAAAATTACATAAAAATGAAGTTTAAAAAAAGTTTTAATATTATTGTCATAAGGATGAGTTACCTAATAAGAGGCTCACAATAAAAATATTACATCAAATAAGTGTGAGAATTTTGAAGTTATACATCAAATAAGTGTGAGAATTTTCAAGTTATACATCAAATAAGTGTGAGAATTTTCAAGTTATACATCAAATAAGTGAGAATTTTCAAGTTATACACTGCATGAAGATGGTGTATAAATAAGATTTAGAAGGAGAAAAAAAATAAATAATGCCTATAATATTTTTAAACCTTGCAGTGTCTACTATCATAATCCACACTTTAAATTCTAATTTATCTCTTGATTTAAGGGTTGAACTTCTGTCAAACACTTCTGTGTGTAAAATTCTCCAACTTTCTCAAGTCCAATTGTTTTTATTTCTCTTGACCCCTCTAATTGCAAAACTAAACAACTCAATCCAATAGCTTATTTACCATAGAAACACGATTCCCTTTCAAAACCCTAGTTTATCAAAATCAAACTCATAGAAGTAATTCAACAAATATGAGTGCACAGATTAAGAGAAAGAATAGAAAATTGAAGTTCGAATTCAAAATCCCTCACGGAACGTAGGTGGATTGTTCCTTTGGAACCGAGCAAACCAATCCACCTCTTGGCGTTGATTCAGATTACCAACACTGCCTAACCCATAGCCATCAAGGTATCAACAATAGCACGGTTGTTTCTACCTCCTCCAAACATTACTTTTCGTATTCACATAAAAGTAGAGCAGTCAAAATAGAACAAATCAATCAAGACAATCATCACATCCAATCAATATCACACTTCAGCACAGCACAAGCATAGTAAACACATAACTCATGGTCGATGAATCAACCTGCTCTGATACCACTAAATGTGACACCCTTCTATCTTGAATACTTAGATTAAAATAATAATATAAATAAAAAGGAAGATAAGGTAATAGTTAAAACCAAAGAAACACAATTCGTAATAAGGATAAAAGGTTCACATGGTCATTAAACAAGTAGGTACAAAGTTTTCGAGAAGATTTTAAATCTAGATATTATAATTGAAAAATAAAGTCATTATCATCTTCAAGATAAGCTCTTCAAAGAACAAAAGACATAGAACAACTATTCTAAATTCCAAAGCCCCAATGTCACACTAATCAGAGCAAGACCCCACCCCTTCAAACTCGACACCATGAGTGCCTTCAACATTCCCTAAAGGAAAACCACAAGAGAGTACGGTGAGAAATAACATTCAATCATATATAAATGCAAATAGTACCCCAAATCCCACCCATTACCGTACTCAATTACTAATAGTTCCCAAATACTCATATATCAATCACAAGTTCCATCACATTCATAATCAATCACATTCATAATCAATCACATTTCATTCATGTTTACAACGTGCACATGATCACACACTACATATGCCAATCACCACTCCTAAAAGTCTCGATTCGGAACTCCACATCATGGGCGAACCTCAATTCCCTTAGTTATTGCTAATGATGGCCACACCATTAAACACCATTTATGGCCGGTGTGTCGCACAGTTAAACACCACCTATGACCCATAGCTAATATTCTTCAATCAATCATGGCAACATCACATACATTTACAATTTATAACCGCATGATACATACCGAATAATCACATATTTTCATACTTCAATAATTATATCTAGTCCATATATGTTTATGGATTAACACCTTTCACAAAATGCAACTGATTAAATTATCAATTAAATCAACCAAAACCACAGAATACATTAACAAATCTTTTCTACCGATTAAAGTATTTTTAGAACATAATAACCAAACAAATTTGAGAATTTAGATCCTAGAGGGACTTAGGGATTACCCTCACTACCCATATACTCCTGCATTCACATGTGGCCGAACCCATTGTAACATCCTAAAATTTATTTAATTATTTTTTTTAGAAAATAAATTACATCATTATTATTATTATCAATTTTATTTTAATTATTAATTGCTGCAGGAAATTATTTTATTAAATAATTGTATTTTGAAACTGAAATGTTATTATTATTGTTATTATTCTTAATGATGGCAGAAAATTTATTTAGTATTTAAATATTTACATTTAATTTTATTTTAATGGAGGAGCTTATGGTTTTATAAACTGATGAGGCATTAATCTGAATTATTTTCATTTATTAATTTAATTAATTGAATTAATAGGGGAGGCTTATGGGCGGGTCGGGGTTGACCCAACCCAGCTAGAATATTAGATAGGGGTTAATTAGTTTACCTTAATTGGTGTCTTACGCGTCAGATAGCCAGATCTAGAGGAGAGAGAATGCAGACCTACAAGGAGGAGGAGTTAGGGTGTTCAAATCGTCCCAAAGCTGCATCAGATCATCACAGTTATTTGCATCTAAGGTAAGGGGGAAATGGGTTCGGCCATATGTGAATGCGGGGGTGTAGGGTAGTGAGGGCAATCCCTAAGTCCCTCTAGGATCTAAATTCTCAAATTTGTTTGGTTATTATGTTCTAAAAATGCTTTAATCAATAGAAAAGATTCATCAATGTGTAGTTTTGTTTGACTTAATTCATAATTTAATCGATTGCCTTTAGTGTGAAGGAAAACCTCTAGAGGAAATCCCAAAGGAACAAGAAGAATGACTTTGTTGAACATTTTTTCTTCATTAATTTTCCAAGTATGCAGAGATGGCAGTTCTATCTCACTATTTGGTTTTCATTTACATAAGAAAGAACAGTAGGGTCTTCCCTAGGGCCCTTATTAATAATTGTTATTGTATGGTTTCTGCTGGCATTTGAAGGGGGATTAAATTCTTGGATTAACGTTTTGCCTTAATGTGATTTTCGTTTGAAATTGTATGGTTAATTGTCTTAATTACTTGATTCTCGTGGTTGTTCATGGTTATTCATGGTTGAGGTTCAATTTGGGACTCTTGTGTGTAATGGTGAAATTGGGTGGAATTCAATGGTGTTTTATGTGCGTTTCTGTGCGTTCTTATGTATGATTTATGGTAATGATGGCTAAATTGATATGATTTTGGCATGATTATGGACTGTATGAATGATGCATAAATCATGAGAATGAGAATGTGGATGAGAATGCATTGAGCATGGACATGAGATGCATGAGAAACCAGACGTGGCTATAATACCCTAGCCATGTGTGGTGTTTAATAGGAGACCCTGGCCAAAAGTGGTGTTTAACAGGGTGGACTAATGATAGGGGACATTCATATGCATGGGCCATAGGTGGTGTTTAACCATGCTACACGCCGGCCATAGGTGGTTGAACGATTGTGTAGAATGTCTTCGCACGGGCCATAGGTGGTGTTTAACTGTGCGACACACCGGCCATATGGGGTGTTTAATGGTGTGACCATCATTAGTGATAACTAAGGGGATTGAGGAGGTTCGCCCATGGTGTGGAGTTCCGAATCGAGACTCTTAGGTGTGGTGATGAGCATATGCATTGTGCGAGCATGTGCATTTTGTAAACATGAATGGAATGTGGTTGATTTTGAATGCGATGGAACGTGTGATTGATATATGAGTAATTGTTAACTGTTAGTAATTGGGTACGGTAATGAGTGAGATTTGGGGTCCTATCTGTATTTGTATATGATTGAATGCTATTTCTCATCGTACTCTCTTGTGGTTTTCTTTTAGGTAATGTTGAGGGCACTCGTGGTGCCGAGTTTTGAAGAGGAGGGGTCTTGCTCTGATTTATGTGACATCGGGGCTTGGGATTTAGAATAGTGGTTTCATGTCTTTTCATACGTACTTTTGCATCTTAAATATTTGAAAATGATGGGCATATCAATAACTCACTAAATGTATACAGAAATGAGAGTGATTTATATATTTGAAATATGTGTCAAACACATGAATGACATGTTTAGATCAACATTAATAATTTATGTGATAATTTTTTTATGTGTACTTAATGTTTGAACATGATAATTGTGGCACCCCAAAATTGTCCGGGCCAGAGCGCCTTTCCAATCTTTCCTAAAGCCATCCGAATCAGCCTCCTTCGTGGCCCAATCCCAAACTTTTGGGCCACCTCCTGGCGACTCCAAATTGGGCCGAGACTGAGTCCACCCCAGTCACATCTTGACTGAGTCCACGTTTGACTGAGTCTCCCACATCTCAGTGGATCCCATATGATACGTACCAAATCGTAGAAGACTCGCATGAGAAACAGAAACCAGGAAAGGATAATATCTACGAGAATCTCGGGATTTGGGTTGTTACATTCCCACCTCGGGCCCTATATAAAGCCGTGAGATGAAGAATTCAGGGGGACGAAAAAAAAGGGGAGAAAAAAGAAGACAGAGCAAGAGCACATCACGGCAAGAGGCTAGTGAAGAGAAAGCTGATGACTACACGCTGAACACAGAAAGGGAACCTCAAGGGCTGGCAGAAGGAGAGGCGTAAACACTGGATGAAAGCTGGGAAAAGGTGTTCACCATCCCCAAATACCAGGTTTGTATTCTCGAACTACCTCTTTGCATCATTCCAAATTAGAAACCCTTGTCGTCCATATCAAACCAGGACCCCTACCACCCTGTAGCCGCCAGGGCCGAGTCTATATCGGCCCAAGGCCCTCAGGCCGGCGACCAACATGACCAGAACCCCCCCCTTGTCGAGTCTCTTCATAGTGGCCGACTCGGTTTCGGCCGGCAAGAGAGTGTCTCCTACTTGTTTGTGCCTTAGCCATAATGCCGATCTTGTCCCGGCTCCAGCGGAGCCGAGTCGGCACAAGCCGGCTCAGTCCCCCCTGTCTTGACCCATGTGCCGATTCCGTTTCGATCTCAGCGAGGCTGTGACGGGGCGAGCCGTTTCAGCCCCCATCCTAACCTCACCCTCTTCCAAAATTAGGCCTTGCCCAGAACTACGTGGACTTTGACTCCTCTAAAATTGAGGTACGTAGGCACAGGAGGCACACTCCTATCAAGTCTTGAAACCCACAACTCCAAAATACCCCCAAAACATAAGCCTCGTCCCTGCCCCTTGCAGCTAACCTAGGGTAACTACCAAGTGATAGACATGTTGGGGCCCCTTGTGCTCCCAATGTGTAACCAACCCCTGAACTCGTGGCTCTGATGGCCTAACTAGCCTTCCTTTAGGTTTTCTGGTGTTCCACAAGAAAACGTCGGTGGTGACTCCCTACAGCCGAATCGGTCTCGGCTATCCCATGGCCGAATCCACTTCGGCCTAACCCGAACCATCCTGCGCTTTGTCACGAACAGGTTGTGACAGATGGCGACTCCATTGGGGACGATATTGTTACTGAGGGTTGAGCCTTGATAGGTTAGCGAGAAGATAAGCGCGCTCGAAGAACGGATGCGAGCTATTAAGGGGACCGGGAGCCACGGCATAGGCGCCGCCAACCTCTGCTTGGTGCCCAATATTGAGCTACCTTCTGACTTTAAGATCCCTAAGTTCGAAAAATACAAGGGGAGATCATGCCCTCGCGTACACCTAGCCATGTACTACCGAAAAATGCCCCCCTATACTCAGCAGGAGAAGATCCTGATGCACTATTTTTAGGACAGTCTGACAGGGGCAGCATTGAGATGGTATGTCGGTCTGGATGGCGGGCATATAAAGACATGGAGGGACCTAGCCGACGCCTTCCTCCGATAGTACAAATACAATGAGGATATGGCCCCAGACCGCTCCCGCCTACAGAACTTGTTGAAGGCGGATACGGAAGGATTCAAAGATTATGCTCAAAGGTGGCGTGAGCTAGCTGCACAAGTGCAGCCGCCCCTCTCGGAGAAAGAAATGACCTCCATGTTCATCGACACACTCCCCTCCCCATTCTACGATAAGGTCGTAGGAAGCGTGGCCTCCAACTTTGCCGACCTGGTCACCATAGGAGAAAGAATCGAAGCAGGCATTAAACGGGGCAGGTTCGCACAAGATCGAGGGAATACGAGCTTTGTCAGAAAAGTAGAAAAGAGAAGAAGGGAGACCAATGCTGTGATGAATGACTCCTCTCGCCCGCAGGGCCAGAGTAAACTCATCCTAAGCGGCTCAGGAGTAGTACCTCCATCTGACACACCGTCCCAAGCCGAGGCAGCCAACATACCAGAAGTCCAGAACCCACGCCTGGTACACCAAAGGAGGGTTTTTACACCCATTCCCATGACTTATACGACTCTGTTTCGCCTCCTGCTCCAAAGAGGTATGATAGCCGTCTTACCCCTGAAGCCGCTAGAGCCTCCTTACCCCAGATCCTACGACCCCAATGCCAAATGTGACTATCATTCGGGGGCTGTAGGTCACTCTACCGAAAGATGTTGGAGCTTCAAGCACAAAGTTCAAGACTTGATAGATGTAGGATGGCTCGAATTTAAGGGAAATGAGCCCAACATTAGCACAAATCCTCTCCCAACTCACGAAGGGCGGTCCATCAATACCCTAAGCCATCACACTTTGGCTCTCGATCAAGAAAAGGGGATGGCACGAAAGGTAGGGCAGATGGCAACTGTAGGGCAGGAGGGAACGCGTCCGTTTCAGCCACTAATTATCCAGTGTGATCCCATCCGCCCTACGCCGCTAATCATCATAGCCTCGCCAAAATCTGCCTATGAAAATAATCATGCCGTTCCTTGGCACTATGATCCGGTATCAGAGGAACCCCCTAAGAGGCAGGCTGATGATCTCCCAGTAGGGGAAATCACTAACATTGCGGAACCGAGAGGAATGACACGTAGTGGGAGAATCTATACCCCAGAAAACCTGGGAAAGAAGAACCCCAAGGAAAACCCAAAAGGGACTCCCAAAGAGAAGGAGGCTGAAGAATTCCTAAAATTCATTCGGTACAGTGAATATGAGTTGTTGGATCACATGAACAAAACTTCGGCGCGCATCTCGCTGCTATCCCTACTGCTGAACTCGGAAAGCCATCAGAACCTCCTGTTGAAGGTACTAAATGAGCCTCACGTAGCCCAGACATAACCGTAGAGAGGTTCGGGGGTATTGTTAGTAACCTCACTAGTAATGGACGGCTAACCTTCTCAAACGAGGAAATCCCGACAAAAGGAAGGCGGCACAACCAGCTCCTCCACATTTCTGTCAAATGCGGTGATTATATGATCACCAAAGTGCTAATCGATAATGACTCATCCCTCAACGTCCTGCCCAAAGCTACTCTAGACAAACTGAGCTCCATCCACTTGCAACTGAAGGCCAGCACGGTGGTAGTAAGGGCATTTGACGGCTCAAGGAGGGACGTCATGGGAGAAGTCACTCCCCCTATTTACATTAGCCCCACCTTATTCAATATCGCCTTCCAAGTCATGGATATCCACCTAGCGTACAATTGCCTTCTAGGGAGGCCGTGGATTCACGAAGCCGAAGCTGTACCCTCCTCTCTCCACCAAAAAGTCAAATTTATCGCAGACCGTCAACTGGTTAGCGTAATGGGAGAGCGAGAGCTAATAATCAGTACCCCCACACCAGAGGTTTACATTGAAGAAGATGAGGAGTCCCTGGAAACCTCCTTTCAAGCACTAGAGTTTACATCAGGCTCAAATGCAAAAAGCCCCGCCTCCTCATCTGTGGCAGAAGAAATGGCATTTGGAGTCATGATCAGAGAAGGATACCAACCGGGAAAGGGGCTTGACCCCCTCCTAGATGGTATACCGGCTCCGATCAGGATCCAAGAAAACAAGGGGAGGGCCGGGCTCGGCTACCCAATAGGCAACCAGGACGGGAACTGGCAGGCACCCCCAGCCAAGGCCACACTTGGCCAGCACTTTGTCTAGGGAAGCGTGGCGATGATAAGAAGCCAGTCAATGGGCCGATACGGGAGAGTCTACACCTCTGGCGAGCAACTTGCTAATTGGACGGCTGAGTTACTCGAGACGAATCAAGATTACTAAAGTTAAGCATGCATTTTTCATTCATTTCCCGGTTATTTCTTCCTTTTTGCTCTCTCACACCTAATCTCACTAAAACAAGGCTCTCTTTACTTAAAACCAGCACCAATAATGAACCCTCTTTAAACAACGATACGACCCCCATGTGCGATGAACTTAGCTTTATAGAGGAGCCAGCGGAGGATAAGGACGCAGAAATTGAAGCCTTGGCGGAAATAGAAAGGCGAATAGAACAAGAAAGACCAAAGTTTCAGCCCCTAGCCAGGGAACTAGAAAAGGTGAATCTGGGCGACGAAACGGATAAGAAGGAAATACGTATAGGAAATCAGATGCCGCTTGAGTAAAAAAGAACCCTCGTAGAACTCTTGCAGGAATACTCGGACATATTTGCCTGGTCGTACCAAGATATGCCGGGACTCGATCGTAACATCGTAGAGCATAGGCTCCCTCTACTCCCGAGATCGATCCCCGTCCGTCAGTAACTGCGAAGGATGAAGCCGGACGTGGCCCTGAAAATCAAGGAAGAAGTAGAGAAGCAGTGGGAAGCAGGGTTCCTGGTTGTGTCAAACTATCCACAATGGGTAGCAAATATTGTACCCATACCCAAAAAGGACAGAAAAATACGCATGTGTGTTGACTATAGGGACCTAAATCGTGCTAGCCCCAAGGATAATTTTCCTCTACCCCATATTGACATGCTCGTAGACAATATTGCATGCCATGCCTTCTTTTCCTTCATGGACGGCTTCTCTATGTATAATCAAATCCTAATGGCAGAAGAGGATCGAGAGAAAACAACCTTCGTCACCCTATGGGGGACATTTTGCTACAAGGTGATGCCATTCGGGCTTAAAAATGCCGGGGCAACCTACCAAAGAGCAATGGTAACCTTGTTCCATGATATGATGCACAAGGAAATCGAGGTGTACGTTGATGATATGATTGCAAAATCAAAAACCTTGGAACAGCACATTGAAGACCTACGAAAATTGTTTATCAAGCTTCGCAAGTACCGGTTAAAGCTCAACTCGGCCAAGTGCACCTTCGGTGTGAAGTCTGGGAAACTCTTAGGCTTCATGGTGAGCGAAGGGGCATCAAAGTGGATTCGGACAAAGTAAAAGCCATCAGGAAAATGCCTCCTCCCACAACAGACTCGGAAGTTCGAAGCTTTCTGGGACGGATAAATTTCATAGCCTGATTCATTTCCCAGTTAACTGCAACGTTCAATCCGATATTCAAACTTCTCCGAAAAAGCAGAAATTTGAAGTGGGACGCGGAATGCCAAGGAGCCTTTGAAAAGATCAAAGAATACTTGGAGCATCCACCGGTCCTCGTCCTGGCAATTCCCGAGAAACTTTTAATCCTCTACCTTACGGTGCTCGACGAATCTATAGGTTGCATGCTGGGACAGCGGGACGAAACAGGAAAAGAACGAGTCGTCTACTACCTTAGCAAAAAGTTCACAGATTATGAAAGGCGATACCCAGCTCTGGAATGAACTTGTTGCGCTCTAGTCTGGGAAGCTAAAAGACTCTGGCCGTACATGTTGTCCCACCCAGTCTGGCTAATAGCCAAAATGGACCCCATCAAGTACATACTCGAGAAGCCTGCACTAACCGGACGCATAGCGCGGTGGCAGATGGCTCTGTCGGAATACGACATCACTTATGTGAGCCGCCACGCCATTAAGGGGAGCGCCCTAGCAGATCATTTGGCCTATCACCCGTTGGCAAAGTCACAGCCCCTGTCTCACGAATTCCCAGACGAGTATATCATGCTAATAGACGGCAAACCCCAATCCGAGAATGAATGGACAATGTGGTTTGATAGAGCATCTAACATACTAGGAAATGGGATCAGTGTAGCCCTGGCCTCCCCGACCGACTAGTATTTCCCCTTTGCCGCCAAGTTGGGATTTAACTGTACAAATAATATGGTAGAATACGAGACTTGCACCATGGGACTCGTAATGGCCCTGGAGCACCAAGTCAAGAGACTCCGGGTCTACGGAGACTCGGCCTTGGTAATCTACCAACTCTGCGGAGAATGGGAAACACGGGACATCAAGCTTATCCCGTACCATGACTACGCGAAGGATATGACAGAGGCCTTTGATGCCATCACATTCCAGCACGTGCCTCGCGAAGAAAACCAAATGGCGGATGCTCTGGCGACCTTGTTAGCCATGGTACGGGTAAATGAAGGGCGGGAAATGACTATACACGTCCGGCAACAATCCCGCACGGCCTACTGCCAACATCTGAGTCTGAAGCAGCAAAGGCAGACCAGGAACCCTAGTACCTCGACATAAAGAGATACTTGGAAAAAGGGGAATACCCAGAAGGAGCTTCAGAAAATAGCAAAAGGACATTGAGGAGATTAGCGGTTGGCTACCTCCTGAGCGGGAGTGCACTTTACAAAAGAAACGCGGATATGACACTCCTGCGATGTGTAGACCACCAAGAAGCCGAACGAATAATAGAAGAAGTCCACGAAGGGACCTTTGGTACTCACGCAAAGTGGCCACACTCTGCACGCAAAATACTCCGTGCAAGGTACTACTGGACCAAATTGGAATCAGACTGTCACCAACATGTCCGAAAGTGTCTAAAGTGCCAGATTCACGTCGACCGTATCAATGTCACCCCTTCTACTCTGCATAACTTGACATCGCCTTGGCCCTTCTCCATGTGGGGCATAGACGTGATAGGGCCCATTGAGCCCAAGGCTTCCAACGGACATAGGTTCATTCTGGTGGCCATCGACTACTTCACCAAGTGGGTAGAGACTGCCTCGTATTCGGCCGTAACGCGTAGCGTAGTGGTAAAATTCATCAAAAGGGACATCATATGTCGCTATGGCATCCCAACCCATGTCATCACAGACAATGGGACCAATCCAAACAACAAGATGATGACAGAATTATGCGAGCAATTCCAGATTCGTCATCATAATTCCACCCTTACCATCCCCAAACGAACGGGGCAGTAGAGGCCGCCAACAAAAATATAAAGAAAATAATACGAAAAATGGCGGTAACCTATAAAGATTGGCATGAAATATTACCTTACGGGCTACACGGGTACCAGACCTCCGTGCGAACTTCCACCGGGGCAACCCCCTACTCTCTAGTCTACGGCACTAAAGTAGTCCTCCCAATAGAAGTCGAGATACCCTCCTTAAGGGTCCTAGCCGAAGTAGACTTAGAAGACACTGAGTGGATCCAACGGCGCCTTGACCAATTAAACCTGATCGAGGAAAAACGCCTCGCAGCCTTGTGTCACGGCCAGCTCTACCAAAGAAGGATCAAAAACGCCTTTGACAAAAAAGGTGAAGCCCGAGTATTCAAGGCAGGAGACATGGTCCTCAAGAAGGTATTGCCTAATACCCGTGACCTAGGAGGAAAATGAGTGCCTAATTATGAGGGACCATATGTGGTAAAACACGCTTTCTCAAGAGGAGCCCTGCTCCTGGCTGACGTCGAAGGACACGATCTCAAATATCTGGTCAACGCAGACTCGGTCAAAATGTTTTTCCCGTGAAAATCCGTCAAAGCAATAGTGGAAGCATCCACGCCTAGTTGGAGCCAAAAAGGACTAGCGAAATCAAGCATGGGGTGTATATCGCTGGCTCTAGCATTAGGTCAACTTGTTCATACCCAATAATCCCCCCAGGAGGGCATCCCTGTAAACCACATTCCATCAATAAAATGTTGCTTTTTTTTTTCATTTCTCTCTCTCCTCGTTGCCTTTTTATTTTTGCATGCTAAATTTTATTTATTTGACAAAAGAAATAACATCGCTAAGAAGGACCTAAGGTGCGAAGGTCTCCCACCCGCAATTAAGGCCATTGCCTTCATTACGAATCCCTGAGCCCAGTTCTGGAGGATGAGCCCACCAGTCTGTAACAATGGCCTAGTCCAGATTGTTCGACATAGTCAAGAAAAAAGGAAACCAAAAAAACATCCGTAGGATAGACATAAGTACCCATAGGATAGACATGCATTCCCAAAAGTAAAGCCCATCTAAGGTTGATTCCATCTCAGTTCAGTCAGTTAGAATTGGTCGGCAAGACGCTCCTAACCCTAACCTTAGTTGCTCCGGGCCCCTCCATTCAAAATAAAGGACAAAGCATTACCCAAGCTAAAAAAAAAAGAAAAAAAAACAAAAAAAAAAACAAACTAAAAAACAATAAAAGGAAAAAGTACGAAAAAATATTAAAAAACAATAATAATAAAAAAAACAAAAATAATAATAAACACCTCAGAAAGTAAATAAAGGCTAATTTCATTAATAACAAGTGAGGTCTTATACATGAATCATTGGGGAGGGGGGTCAAGCAGGGAAACAAGCTTCCCATCCTTGATCTCCAAGGTCATCGAATAGGGACTCAAATCAAAGTCCGGCGCCAGAAGGGCTATCTGCTGTAGAGCCTTATTGAAACCAGCCTCGTGTTGATCGACGATGGCGTTCTCCAAGCGTTCCACTCTATTGGTTAGGCGCTGTTTCTCTTTTGTCGAAGTAGCGACCTCAGCCTCCAAAGCAGTGATCTTGGTCTCGGCCTCCTTCAACGCAGCTCCCAACTTCGTCTCGGTATCCTTGTCGGACGCCAAGGCAACCTCCACCTCGGTAACCTTAGAATGGGCCGCATTCAGGTCCCTGGATAGAGCCTCTAAAGACTTCTGCGCAAGCACCAAAGCCGCCTTCAGCTTCGCTATCTCGACATCGGATGCGGCTGCCTTGATCTTCCAGCTTGCTGCCTCAGCCTCGGCCTCAGTCATCTTCATTTTCAGCTTGGCTGCCTCGGCTTTAGTCGTTGTAGCCTTGCTCCCCATTGATGCAGCCTTCGACTTGGACTTTGACAAATCAGCCCACAAGCCCTCTCGATCAGCCTTCAATTTGGCTACCTCAGCCTTGGATCACTCCCCCTCGGCCCTTAGATCGTGATTGGCCTTGGCCACCTTCTCAAACTTTTTCTTGTTCAGGGCCTCCTTCAACAAGATCTGCTCCACCCTTTTTACCAGGCCCCTCGACACTTCCAAAGAAGCCAAGGATTGAAGGTGATATTCCTCCAACATATCGAAGGTTCCATCGACCCACGCAATGACGAGGAGACTTCGGTCATACTGAGGAATGGCACTGGGAGGGAACAAGCTATGGATATTCATGTTAGGCCCCCACAAGGATCTCACATCAGTTGGGGCGCTGAAGTAGGATAAACCCCCTGGCGGAAGCTCTAGATCAGAAGTGATGGTGACCTTGCTCTTTTCGGATAGGTCAACCAGAGTCAGACCTGGAGGCACGGCGCTCTTCCCCTTCTTCTTGGAGGCCTCCTCGGTAGCAGCAGACTCAGCCTTCCTCTTGGCCTCTCTTGTCTCAGCATCTGAGATGGATGGTCTCGTTTCAACTAGTGCCGGCCCCAATTCGGCCTGAACCGAAGTCGTCGTCGTCCTGGCGGCGGCCAAAACCACCACCTCCTCGGCCATCGAAACCGATTCCTTCCTGGGCATTGGCACCGGTTGCATCTCGGCCACAGGCGCCGAAGGCATCTCGGCCACATATGCCGAAGATGTCTCGGCCACAAGCGTTGACCTTGTTTCGACGGCGGATTCTATCGGTTTCGTTCTGGATCCAGCCCTTCGGGCCAACTTCACCTTCTTGATCAGAGCGGCCATGTCAATCCCTTCATCCTCGATCATTCCTAAAAATCACAAAACAAAAAAAAAAACACAAACAAGCAGAGGTTAGAAATCCACCCTAAGCCTAAACAGGAAAAGCCAAAACTCACTTCTTAAATGGGAGACAGGCTTCCTCCCAATCACCAAGGACACTATCTCCCTGCAATTCATCCCCCTGGGCAGCTCATCCAGCAATTGAAGGGTCACTTTCTCCTCGGGAGAAAGTTGACTCTTGTGCGTCCCTAGGGCCTTCAAGGGCAACCTTTAGTATAGCGGCATGGGCTGTCGGTCTATGCACAAAGACCCCTCACCAAGGGCCTTTATCTTCAAGAAACGATCCTTAAAGCCATTGTAAGACGCCGTATACGCTGTGAAAAGGCTGGTGTTGGGGAGGGGTGCCAAAGAGACCCAACCAACCTTCTTCCCCACACGAATAGTGTAGTGGCTCAGAAACACGGGGGCAGAAAGAGCCATAGACAGCACCGCACACACCACCTTGAACGCTTGCAGAGCTTCCCACCTATTAGGATGAAGCTAGGAAGGAGCCACCCCTACCAATCTCAACACATCCACCGTAAAGCGGTCCAGAGGAAAGGTTACCCCCAAGTCTTGGAGGACGGTTTCGTACATATATACAAAATTTCCCTCCCCCTCCTTGCATACATGGCAGACCCGCTTTGAGGTAGAGCAATGGGTCATCGCCAGTTGAGAAGCATGGGGTCCACAGACCCGCTCCCCCTTGCTAGCGATGGACTTCACTTCCGTAGGCGTCATCGTGGAGGCATAGGATAGAACGTCTTGGTGGACCCACTCGAAATGCTCCTCCCCTGACAGAGTGGGGGCAATGGGGCTGGACTCCGCCCTTTCTACCATGGCCATAAGCATGGCAGCTATGGCCTCGAGGCTAGAAGAAGTGGAAAAGGAAGAAGACGAAGAGGACTGGGGTTCAATGGTACCTGACATCATGCGAAAAACCTTCGAACAGAAGATGGATAGTGAAAAGAAGAAAGGGAGCTTTGGCAAGAAAAAACCCGAAGCACAAAGTCTGGATGATAAAATGAGGCTTCGAAAGGGAGTCAAGCATATATATAGCAATCAAAGCCTGCCTAGGGACAAAGTGTGACGCCCCATTAAAGAGGCATAATCCTCCAGGGTGGCATAATCATCATATCAGGAGTTAATGTGCCCCGAGAAATGAAAAGGCGCCATCAATGCACCCCAAGGAAACGAGGAGACAGACCAGAAAGGCGCGTCCTCTCAAGCGCGACTATTGATCTCCCAAAAAAAAAGAAAAAAGAAAAAACCAATAAAAACTCCAAAAAAGGAAAAAGGAAAAAATAAATTCCAATTAAATGGCATCAATCTGTCTCGGCCAACGTCAATCCCTCTCGACCCGTGTCAATCCGTCTCGGCCAGCGTCAATCCGTCTCGGCCAGCGTCAATCCGTCTCGGCCAGTGTCAACCCGTCCCGGCCAGCGTCAACTCGTCTCGGCCTGCGTCAACCTGTCTCGACCAACGTCAACTCGTCTCGATCAGCATCAATCCATGTCAGCTAACATCAGTATGCCTCAGCTGATGTCACTTCACCTAAATCAGAGTCAGTTTAGCCTATCTAGTATCATGTCGACCGCAATTAGAGGGATCCATCCTGCCAAACCTGGGCACCTAGTGGAAAGCCCAAAGGCCCATCAAATCAAGATAATTTAACAACACCATCAAACCTAGGCGCCAAGCAGAAAGCCTAGCAACCACTTAAAAGTAGATAGTCCAATGGCTTCTTCAAACCTGGGCACCCAGTGGAAAGCCCAACAGCCATTCAAATCAAGGTAGTCTGCCAAAGCAAGATAAATAAGCAACTTTATCAAACCTAGGTACCTAGAGGAAAGCCTAGTAGTCACCCTCAAGTCAAGATAATCCAACGGCCTTCCTCAAACCCAAGCACCCAATGGAAAGCCCAAAGTCCCATCAAATCAAGATAATTTAACAACACAATTGAACCTAGCCGCCAAGCAGAAAGCCTAGCAACCACTTAAAGGCAGACAATCCAATGGCTTCTTCAAACCTGGGCACCATGTGGAAAGCCCAACAGCCATTCAAATCAAGGTAGTCTACCACCGAGGCCCCAATCCCAGAATAACCTCGTCAAAACCCTAATACTACCAGTTCACCAGTAAAAGCTTAGAGTCTTTATTTGTTTTCATCATCACCACCTCAATGCTGAGTACAAATAAAGAGGGGGCAACTGTGGCACCCCAAAATTGTCCAGGCCAGAGCGCCTTTCCAATCTCTCCTAAAGCCATCTGAATCAGCCTCCTTCGTGGCCCAATCCCAAACTCTTGGGCCACCTCCTGGCGGCTCCAAATTGGGCCGGGACTGAGTCCACCCCAGTCACTTCTTGACTGAGTCCATGTTTGACTGAGTCTCCCACATCCCAATGGATCCCATACGATATGTACCAAATCGCAGGAGACTCGCATGAGAAACAAAAATCAGGAGAGGATAATATTTGCGAGAATCTCGAGATTTGGGTTGTTACATACCCACCTCGGGCCCTATATAAAGCCGTGAGATGAAGAATTCAGGAGGACAAAAAAAAAGGGAGAAAAAAGAAGACGGAGCAAGAGCACGTCACGGCAAGAGGCTAGTGAAGAGAAAGCTGACGACTACACGCCAAATGCAGAAGGAGAGGCGCAAACACTGGATGAAAGCTAGGAAAAGGTGTTCACCATCCCCAAATACCAGGTTAGTATTCTCGAACTACCTCTTTGCATCATTCCAAATTAGAAACCCTTGTCGTCCATATCAAACCAGGACCCCTACCACCTTGCAACTGCCAAGGCTGAGTCTCTATATCGGCCCAAGGCCCTCGGGCTGGCGACCGACATGACCAGAACCCCCCCCCCCCCCCGTCGAGTCCCTTCACAGTGGCCGACTCGATTTCAGCCGGCAAGAGAGTGTCTCCTACCTGTCTGTGCCTTAGCCATATTGCCGATCCAGTCCTAGCTCCAGCGGAGCTTAGTCGACACTAGCCAGCTCGGTCCCCCTTGTCTTGACCCATGTGCCGATTCTGTTTCGGTCTCAACGAGGCTGAGACAGGGAGAGCCGTTTCAGCCCCCATCCTAACCTCACCCTCTTCCAAAATTTGGCCTTGCCTAGAACTATGTGGACTTTGACTCCTTTAAAACCGAGGTATGTAGGCACAGGAGGCACACTCCTATCAAGTCTTGAAACCCACAACTCCAAAATACCCCTAAAACATAAGCCTCATCCCTGCCCCTTGCAGCTAACCTAGGGTAACTACCAAGTGATAGACATGTTAGGGCCCCTTGCACTCCCAACGTGTAACCAACCCCCGAACTCGTGGCTCTAATGGACTGACAAGTCTTCCTTTAGGTTTCCTGGCATTCCACAAAAAAACATCGGTGGCGACTCCCTACGGCCGAATCGGTCTCGGCTATCCCATGGCGGATCCACTTCGGCCTAACCCGAGCCATCCTGCGCTTCGTCACGAACAGGTTGTGACAATAATGACCATGTGAACCCTTTATCCTTAATACGAATTGAGTTTCCTTGGTTTTATCTATTACCTTATCTTCCTTTTTATTTACTTGATTATTTTAATTTAAGTATTCTGAATAGAAGGATGTCACATTTAGTGGTATTAAAGCAGGTCAATTCATCGGCCATGAGTTATGTGTTTACTATGCTTGTGTTGTGCTGAACAGTGATGTTGATTGGATGTGATGATTGTCTTGATTGATTTGTCCTATTTCGATTGCTCCACTTTATGCATCTAAGAAAAGTAATGGTTGGAGGAGGTAGAAATGACTGTGCTATTGTTGATGCCTTGAAGGCTGTGGCTCAGGCTGTTGGTAATTTGAACCAACGCCAGGAGTTGGACTGGCTTGCTCGGTTCCAAAGGAACAATCCACCTATGTTCCGTGGAGGTTACAACCCAGATGGTGCTGCTGACTGGATCTTTGAAGTAGAGAAGATATTCCAAGCTATGGAATGTCCACTGGTGCAGAAGGTGACTTTGGCCGCCTTCATGCTTTCTGAAGATGCTAGCTTCTGGTGGCAGAGTACCCTTCAGAGGATGATTGCTGAAGGTACTCAGGTGAATTGGGATAACTTCAAGAGACTGTTTCTAGAGAAGTATTTCCCTCATGACATCCGCAACAAGAAGTAGGTTGAGTTCCTTGAGCTGAAGCAAGGAGATGATACTATGGCAGACTATGTGTCTAAGTTTGAGGCACTGGTTCAATTCTGTCCTACCTATGAAGGTGTTGTGAATGAGGAAGCAAAGTGTGTGAAGTTCATCAGCGGCCTACGCCCTGAAATCAAGTAGGTCTTCAACTACCAAGGTATTGCTTAATTCCATGAACTAAGGAACAAATGTAGGGTGTATGATGAGGACAAATGTACTAGAGTTGCCCATTATAGGAGCGGAGGACCAATAAGGGATCAAAGTAAGCATGACTCATCTAGCAGGAGTAAGCCTTATTCTCGTCCTGCTGGAAACTCTAATGTCAGAGGAGGTAGTGAAGGTTTAGTTCAGAGGAGGAGTCAAACTCTAGTTGTAAGCCAGGCATCTAGGGGAAGAAGTGTGGGTTCTACTCCTCCCATTAACTGTTATAGGTGTTGAAGACGGGGGACATCGTGCGTACCAGTGCGAAGCTAGAGATGTTACTTGCCTTAGATGTAACGAGCCGGGGCACATTTCTCACGATTGTCTTCGTGCGAGGCAAGAGTCTGCGGCACAAGTGGAAGTGCTAGCGGAAGTGCTAGTAAGCCGAAAGCTATTGGAAGAGTATTTTCCTTAAGTGGTACTAAAGCCGCTCAATCCGATGACTTAATCCAAGGTATGTGTTTCATTAATGGAACTCCTTTGACCGTGCTGTATGATTCTGGTGCGACTCATTCCTTCGTATCACATGCTTGTATGTCTAAACTTAAATTTCTTGTGTCTTCCTTGTCCTCTGAATTGATTGTAGAGACGCCAACTAGTGGCCCTGTTTCTACTTTTGATGTATGCTTGAATTGTCCTATACATATTAATGACAAAGATTTCTTGGTTGACTTGATTTGTTTGCCTCTAAGTCAACTATACATTATTCTGGGTATGGACTGGTTATCTTCCAACCATGTCCTATTGAATTGTGCTGATAAGACTATTGTTTTCGGTCAAACTTCTGTGAGGGAGAGTAAAGACTTTTTGAATACCAACCAGGTTAAGGTGTCTTTGAGAGAAGATGCCCAAGTATACTTGTTACTAGCTTCTTTAAGTTTTGAGAGTAGTGCTATTGTGAGTAATATGCCTGCTGTATGTGGTTTCCCTGATGTGTTTTCTAAGGATATGTCTAGGTTACCACCTGAGAGAAAGATAGAGTTTTCTATAGGCTTAGCACCGGGGACAGGACCTATTTCAGCTACACCCTATAAGATGTCATCCTTAGAATTGGCTGAACTTAAGAAACAATTAGAGGATTTGTTGGAAAAGAAATTTGTAAGGCCTAGTGTATCACCTTGGGGAGCACCTGTACTATTAGTGAAGAAGAAGGATGGAAGCATGAGGTTGTGCATAGACTACCGACAATTGAATAAGGAAACTATTAAGAATAAGTATCCATTGCCAAGGATATAGGACCTTATGGACCAGTTAGTAGGGGCATGCATGTTTAGTAAGATTGATCTCAGGTCGGGTTATCACCAGATTAGAGTTAAGGAGGAAGATATACCTAAGACTACTTTTAGGACTAGGTATGGACATTACGAGTATTTGGTAATGCCTTTTGGTGTGACTAATGCTCCTGCTATTTTTATGGATTACATGAACAGAATTTTTCATCCCTACTTGGATAAATTTGTAGTTGTCTTTATAGATGACATACTAGTTTACTCCAAGACTAGAGAGGAGTATGAGGAATACTTAGAGGTAGTATTTCAGGTTCTTAGGGATAAACAATGGTATGCTAAGTTATCTAAGTGTGACTTTTGGTTAGAGGAGGTGAGTTTCCTAGGTCATGTCATTTCTAGGGGAGGTATAGGTGTTGATCCTTCTAAGGCAGAAGTCGTTCTTAAGTGGGAGACCCCTAAGTCAGTGAGTGAGATTAGGAGTTTCCTTGGGTTGGCTGCATATTATAGGAGGTTTATAGATGGATTCTTTAAGATAGCATTACCTTTAACTGAGTTGACTAGGAAGGGGGTTGCTTTTGTATGGAATAGTAAGTGCAAACATAGTTTCCAAACCCTCAAGGAGAAATTGACTAGTGCACTAGTTTTAGTTTTGTCGGATCTTAGTAAATCTTTTGTGGTATATTGTGATGCATCAAGGATGGGTTTAGGCGGAGTGTTGATGCAAGAGGGTAAGGTTGTGGCTTATACTTATAGGTAATTGAAGGTCCATAAGAGGAACTACCCTACCCATGATCTTGAGTTAGTAGCTGTAGTTTTTACTCTTAAGATTTGGAGACATTACCTATATGGTTCTAAGTTTGAGGTCTTTAGTGATCATAAGAGCCTTAGGTACTTGTTTGATCAGAAGGAATTGAACATGAGGCAGAGGAGATGGTTAGAATTTCTTAAGGATTATGATTTTGACTTGAGTTATCACCCAGGTAAGGCTAATGTCATAGCGGATGCATTAAGTAGAAAATCTCTCCATGTATATTCGTTGATGATTAGAGAGATAGATCTCTTAACCCAGTTTAGGGATTTGAACTTGGCTTGTGAGGTGACTCCTAGTAGTGTAAAATTAGGAATGATTCGTATAAGTAATGATCTTTTGAAAGAGATTAAAGAAGCTCAATTAGATGATTCATTTTTGGTTGCTAGATGTGAAGCTATAGATCAAGGTAGTAGTGGAGAATTTGCCTTGGGTGTAGATGGGGTAATGAGATTTGGTGAGAGAGTTTGTGTACCTAGTAAACCTGATCTTAGGCATTTGATTCTTGAGGAAGGCCATAGGAGTAAGCTTAGTTTCCATCCTGGAGTAACTAAGATGTATCAAGATCTCAAGAAGATGTTTTGGTGGCCTAGGATGAGAAGAGATATAGCGGACTTTGTTAGTGCTTGTCTAGTTTGTCAGAAGGCTAAGGTAGAACATCAGAAACCTTCGGGACTACTTCAACCTCTAAGTATACCTGAGTGGAAGTGGGATAGCATTTATATGGATTTTGTGGTTGCTTTGCCTAGGACTGTTAGAGGACATGACTCTATTTGGGTTATTGTAGATAGATTGACTAAGAGTGCGCATTTTTTACTTATTAACATTAGATATCCTTTAGAAAAACTTGCTAAGATTTACATCAGTGAGATTGTAAGGCTGCATGGGGTACCATCTAGCATAGTATCAGATAGAGACCCTAGATTCACATCTAGATTTTGGGAGAGTTTACAAAATGCCTTGGGAACCCAGCTTAGATTTTGGGAGAGTTTACAAGATGCCTTGGGAACCTAGCTTAGATTAAGTTCAGCTTATCACCCGCAAACTGATGGTCAATTGGGATAGCTTATTGCCTTTGATAGAGTTTACTTATAATAACAATTATCATTGCGGATGTAGTGCAACAAACCACTGATAAGGTTAGATTGATTCAGGAGAGGATGAGGACAGCAAAGAGTAGGCAGAAGAGTTATGCGGATAAGAGGACGAAAGACTTAGAATTCAAAGAAGGAGATCATGTATTTCTGAAAGTCACTCCGTGGATTGGGGTTAGTAGGGCATTGAAGTTTAAAAGCTTACACCTCGTTTCATTGGTCCTTTCTTGGTTCTTAAAAGAGTCAGTAGCGTCGCCTACCAAATTGCTTTGCCTCCACATCTTTCAAATCTTCATAATGTCTTCCATGTTTCTCAACTCCGAAAGTACATTCACGATCCTTCGCATGTGATCAAGTCGGATCATCTTGAGGTGAAGGAGAACTTGACGGTGGAAACCATACTAGTGAGAGTTGAGGATCGAATGGTGAAACAACTTCAAGGTAAGGAAATTCCTTTAGTTAAGGTAATTTGAGGTGGAGCTACACTGGAAAAGTGCTACTTGGGAGCTTGAGGAGAAGATGAGGGAGTCATATCCGGACCTATTCGTTTCAGGTAAATTCGAGGACGAATTCTCTTTTAGGAGGGGAGAATTGTAACATCCTAAAATTTATTTAATTATTTTTTTTAGAAAATAAATTACATCATTATTATTATTATCAATTTTATTTTAATTATTAATTGTTGCAAGAAATTATTTTATTAAATAATTGCATTTTGAAACTGAAATGTTATTATTATTGTTATTATTCTTAATGATGGCAGAAAATTTATTTAGTATTTAAATATTTATATTTAATTTTATTTTAATGGAGGAGATGATAGTTTTATAAATTGATGAGACATTAATCTGAATTATTTTCATTTATTAATTTAATTAATCGAATTAACGAGGGCAGGTTGACGAGCTGGTCGGGGTTGACCCGACCCAGCTAGAATATTAGACAGGGGTTAATTACTTCTATCTCACTGTTTGGGTTTCATTTACATAAGAAAGAGCAGTAGGGTCTTCCCTAGGGCCCTTATTAATTATTGTTATTGTATGGTTTCTTGTGGCATTTGAAGGGGATTAAATTCTTGGATTAACATTTTGCCTTAATGTGATTTTCATTTGAAATTGTATGGTTAATTGTCTTAATTACTTGATTCTCATGGTTGTTCATGGTTATTCATTGGTTGAGGTTCAATTTGGGACTTTTGTGTGTAATGGTGACATTGGGTGGAATTTAATGGTGTTTTATGTGCGTTTTTGTGCGTTCATACAAATGATTTATGGCAATGATGGCTAAATTGATATGATTTTGGCATGATTATGGAGTGTGTGAATGATGTATGAATCATGAGAATGAGAATGTGGATGAGAATGCATTGAGCATGGACATGAGATACATGAGATGCATGAGATGCATGAGAAGGCATACTTGGCTATAATACCTGGCCATATGTGATGTTTAACAAGGGAACCTGGCCAAAAGTGGTGTTTAACAGGGGTGGACTAATG
Organism: Mucuna pruriens; assembly: GCA_025330945.1. Classification (NCBI taxonomy): domain Eukaryota; kingdom Viridiplantae; phylum Streptophyta; class Magnoliopsida; order Fabales; family Fabaceae; genus Mucuna; species Mucuna pruriens. The sequence continues at coordinate 3,153,544 of JAENHJ010000520.1, forward strand.
ATGGGGACATTCATATGTATGGGCCATAGGTGGTGTTTAACCATGCTACATGTTGGCCATAGGTGGTGTTTAACGGTTATGTAGAATATCTTCGCACGAGCCATAGGTGGTGTTTAATTGTGCAACACACCGGCCATTTGGAGTGTTTAACGGTGTTGCCATCATTAGTGATAACTAAGGGGATTAAGGAGGTTCACCCATGGTGTGGAGTTCCGAATCAAGACTCTTAGGTGTGGTGATGAGCATATGCATTGTGCGAGCATGTGCATTTTGTAAACATGAATGGAACGTGATTGATTTTGAATGCGATGGATTTTGAATGTGATGGAACGTGTGATTGATATATGAATCATTGTTAACTGTTAGTGATTGGGTACGGTAATGAGTGGGATTTAGGGTACTATCTGCATTTGTATATGATTGAATGCTATTTCTCACCTTACTCTCTTGTGGTTTTCTTTTAGGTAATGTTGAGGACATTTGTGGTGACGAGTTTTGAAGAGGCGGGGTCTTGCTCTGATTTGTGTGATATCGGGGCTTGGGAGCTTGGGATTTAGAATAGTGGTTCTATGTCTTTTCATATGTACTTTTGCATATTAAATATTTGAAAATGATGGGCATATCAATAACTCACTAAATGTATACAGAAATGAAAGTGATTTATATATTTGAAATATGTGTCAAACACATGAATGACGTGTTTAGATCAACATTAATAATTTATGTGATAATTTTTTTTATGTGTACTTAATGTTTGAACATGATAATAACTATGTGAACCCTTTATCCTTAATACGAATTGAGTTTCTTTGGTTTTATCTATTACATTGTCTTCCTTTTTATTTACTTGATTATTTTAATTTAAGTATTCGGGGTAGAAGAGTGTCACACTCATCTCCCCGTACCTTAGATGCAAATAACTGTGATGATATGATGCAACTCTGGGACGATCTGAACACCCTAGCTCCTCCTCCTTGCAGATATGCATTCTCTCTTCTCTAGGTTTGGTCGTCTGACGCGCAAAACATCAATTGGCATAAACTGATTAACCCCTGTCTAATATTCTAACTGGGTCGAGTCAACCCTGACCTGCTCATTAGCTCCCATTAATTCAATTAATTAAATTAATAAATGAAAATAATTTAGATTAATGTCTCATCAGTTTATAAAATCATTAACTTCTCTATTAAAATAAAATTAAATGTAAATATTTAAGTACTAAATTAATTTTCTGTCATCATTAAGAATAATAATAATAATAATAATAATAATAATAATAACATTTCAGTTTCACAATGCAATTATTTAATAAAACAATTTCCTGCAGCAATTAATAATTAAAATAAAATTGATAATAATAATAATGAAATTTATTTCTAGAAATAATTAAATAAATTGTAGGATGTTGCACTTTCTAGTCTTTATTAATTATTAATTAAAATGGGAGAATGTTATCGGTTATCTATTTTTATATTGTAAATTTAACTTATTTGAGATTATGTTTTAAGATTTATTCTCTTTTCTAGCATTTATTAATTAAGATTTATTCTTAAATAAAAATGTTTTTATAAAAAACTAAAATTAAAATTTATTTATTTTATATGTACCAAAAATCAGTGATGTTAAATTTTAGAATGATGAAAATCAAACAAATTTTTTTAAGAATTTACAATCAAAACTCACTCTTTTTAGAGACTAAAATTATATATTTTTTTTTCAAATACCATTTCATAGTTTTGTTTTGATTTAAATCTTTATCCATTAAGGTAACATTTTTTTTTTTTTACAAACTAAAAGTTTTAAGATTGTTGAAATCTTAATTATATCTAATGTAAACATGATTTTTAAATTTTAAAATATCATATCAATAAATATGATGCATCTTGTTGTTAGTAATTTTTCTCGGAATTTTTTGTTTATTTCTAAAAGTCTTATTTCATTAATTTAATCCAATTTAATATAATAAAATAGTCATTAATAATGAAGTCATTTATTATCATCCATACTTTATTTTTATTTATAAATTTTATTTTAATTATAATACACAAAAATTTAACAATTTATTCTTATATATATTATAAATTAAAATTCTAACATGAACATTAAGAGCACAAAATTGTCCATAAATAAATATGTTTCACAAAATTAAAATTAAATATCAATATTTAAACATAATTTTGAGCCTCTTCAAGTATAAACTAAAAAAAAAACTTTTTATTGGTCAAACCATAATTTTTAAGTACATTCCATTCACATCCCAATAGGAGTAAAGTATATATATATAAAAAATTCTTCCACCTAGAATTTTTTATATTGTCCTCCTTTATCAATAGATAGAGAATTTCCCTCTCTTCCTTAATTATATCATAAAAAAAATAAAAGTGTAGAAAATAGTATAAAATATTAAGAATGTGAAGAAGACATTATTCCACTCTCGCTCCTCTGTATCTATCGTTGTCAGCTATATACCTAACCCAACTTCTAAGCTCTAACCAATGTTGTAAAACTCTAACAAAATTATTGAGTTTTGTTAAATTTATAAGTAGTAATAAAGAGTTGAAAAAAATATTTTTTAATAATTAAATTGTATAAATTAATTTATATTTATATAAAGAGTTTAATTTAATTTATTTCATTATATTTGTTTTATTTCACTTTTATAGTTGTTTGTTAGAGAAATTTTATCTAAATTGACATATAGAACATATATGAAAGTTTCAAGTCATGTCCAAGTTAAGTCAATAATCTCCTTTCTAGTCTTTTCTTAATTAATAATTAAAACGGAGAATGCTGTTCCTTTTATATTATCACTTTTTATATTGTAAATTTGATTCATTACTTTCAAATGAGATTATGTTTAATATTTATTCTCTTTCTTATTAATATACAAGAAATTTCTTGCATTGAATACTTAATTTTATAATTGTTTCTTTTTTTTTTTTTGAACGTTTCTTGTTTTATTCCTTAAACATTACTGCTTCAATTTTATTTAAATTTAAAATTCGAATCTTGTTATACCCTATAATATGAAAGATAATTTTGTTTTTAATTAAAATAAATTCAAACTTAAAATTATTGTGAACTTAATAAATTTTAGTATGAATTTTATTTTTTATTTTCACACTATATCAATAAAGATAATGTGTGTCGAGAACATTACATTAGTCATTGAGATAGTGGGAAGAGTCTTAAAGTTATATATTCCAGACCAAATTGCACTTTTGTATGAGTCAAAAATATACTACAAAATTTACAAAAAGCAAGAGTAGAACCTAACACCTCTTTCTAACCACCCCCATTATCACCCAAGAACTTGACATGCTTGATCTAGAATGTAATTCATGTATTATATAACGTTACTGTAAAAGATAATAATGTACAAATTTAAAATATAATCTAGTTATTATAATATTTTATTATAAAAAAAATTTAATTTAATTTACAATCCACATAATGTAATTTATATTATTTAATAAAATATTATAATAACTAGATTATTTTATAAATTAAAATAATAAAATATTTATTAAAATTATAAATAATTTATTAAATATATATAATAAATTAAATTTCGTGTATTCTAGTTTAAGTTTAAATAAACATGTATTAATATAGTATTTAATATATAATATATTAAATTATATAATACAATTTGAATTCACAGAATTTAATTTAAATTATATAAAAATTTTAATTTATATTATTTAATAAAATATTATAATAACTAGATTTTTTTTAAATTAAAATAATACAAATTGATAAAAAAAAATTAAATTTACACATTACTATCTAATATATATTTTACATCTTAAGCCAAAGCATTCCAAGTTCTTCAGCGATAATGGAGGTCTTGTGCAAGTACCAGGACTTGAGTTCCACTCAATCACGGATTTTTAAAAAGACAAAAATTTTAAAAGAGTAGATTAAACTTTTTAAAATAATATTTCATAGTTTATTTTGATTTAATAAAATTTAAATCTTAATCCATTAAGGTCTTTGTTTTAGACAAACTAAAAGTTTAAAGATTGTTGAAAAGTTAATTAGTTCTAATGTAAACTAGATTTTTAAATCTTAAAATATCATATCAATAAAACAATGAATCATGATGTTAATAATTTATTCTCGTAATTTATTATTTAATTCTAAAAGTCTTACTTCGTTAAGTTAGTCAAAGTTAATATATTAAAATATTCACTACTAATAATGAAGTTATATATACACTTATTTTATAAATTAAAATTCTAACTTGAACATTGAGAGCACAAAATAATATTGAGGTGAGGAGTAAGTGAATGTTTGAATTATAATTTGCTTAACTTAGATCATGGTCTAGAGATAATTTTAAATTTTGTCCATAAATAAATATGTTTCACAAAATTAAAATTGAATTGCATTTAAACATTATTTTGAGCCTCAAATTACAATTCAAGTAAAAATTAAAAGAACAACTTTTTATTGGGTGAAACCATAATTTTTAACTACAGTCCATTCAAATCCTAAGGAGTAATATATATATATAATATTTCTTCCACCTTCAATGTTTTTATATTATCCTCCATTATCAGGAGAAAGAGCTTTCCTCTCTTCATTTTATATCATAAAAAAATAAAAGTGTACAAAATAGTATAAAATATTAAGAATGTGAAAGAGACATTATTCCACCCTTGCTTCTCTGTATCTAGTGTTGTTCGCTATATACCTGATCCACACTTCCGAATTTCTAATCAATGTTGTAAAACTCTACTGTGAATATTTTAAAAATATATATATTGAATTTTGTTAAATTTATAAGTGGTAATAAAGAGTTGAAGAAAGTTTTTTTTAATAATTAAATTATATAAAATAATTTTTATTTATATAAAAAGTTAATTGTTTGTTAGAGAAAATTTATCTAATAAATTGACTTATAGTACATATATGAAAGTTTCATGTGATGACCCAAGTCAAGTCAATAATCTCATTTCTAGTCTTTGTTAATTAATAATTAAAATGGGAGAATGCTATTCCTTTTATATTATTAATTTTTTATATTGTAAATTTGACTCATTACTTTTGAATGACATTATGTTTAAGATTTATTCGCTTTCTTATTAACAGACAAGAAATTTCTTGCATTGAATACTTAATTTTATTTTTGTTTCTTGTTTTATTTCTTAAACATTAGTACCTAAATTTTATTTTTCTTTTTATATAACATTTGAATCTTGTTATGCCCTATAAAAAAAATTTCAACCTTTAATTTTTTATATTATCCTTCTTTTTAAAGAGAGAGAGTTTTCCTCTCTTTCTTTTATATCATACAAAAACTGTAGAAAATAGAATAACATATTAAGAATGTGAAAGAGACATTATTCCACTCTTGTTTCTCTGTATCTATTGTTCTCGATTATATACCTATTCCACCACCAAAGTTCAAATCAATATTAACACTATACTTTGAATGTTTTAAGAAGAAACAAAAATATGGAGTTTTGTTAAATTTATAAGTGGTAATAAAGAGTTGAAAAATGATTTTATAATAATTAAATTGTATAAATTAATTTTTATTTCTATAAAGAGTTTCACTTAATTTATTTCATTATATTTATTTTATTTCTCTTTTATAAATGTTTGACAGAAAAAAATTATCTAAATTGACTTATAGTACATATAGAAAATTTTCATATCATAAGTGAAATCAATAATATGTTTTCTAGTCTTTATTAATTAATAATTTTATAGAAAATGCTATCACTCTTATACTATCTATTTTTTATATTATAAATTTGACTCATTACTTTTGAATGAGATTGTTTAAGATTTATTCTCTTTCTTGTTAAGATACAGATATTTCTTGCATTGAATACTTAATTTTATTTGTTGTTTCTTTTTCTATTCCTTAAACATGACTACGGCTTCGGTCCAACAACTATGTATCTACAAAATAGCATTAGTCTTTCGTTAGGAAACGGAAAAAAAAAATACTAGTAAAAGAACAAAAAAAGAAATAATTTTATTTAAATTTAAAATTATGAATCTTGTTATACCCTATAAAATGAAAGATATTTTTCTTAAAAAAATATATTCAAATTTAAAATTATTGTGAACGTAATAAATTTTAGTTTGAATTTGATTTTTAATTTCAAATTTTAACATGTTATAGAATGTTTGGCACGTTATTTTAGTTTATTTTTAACTTTGTTTACTAGTTGAAAAATTTGTTTGTTTTTATTAGTATTATTTGGTAAACATTTAGAAGTTTGTAGTATTATTTAAGAAGTTTGTAGTATTATTTAAGAAGCCACTTCAAGTAACATTTAAAAATATTCTTAGCTTTTATCTTCCAATTTCTAGCTTTTTTATATTTATTCATATTTTTCTTTTAAATGTTTATTACATTTTTTAATCCTTTTCCATATAAGGTAAAATTTTATTTTATTTTATTTTTTCTTTTTTATTCATAAGTTATGATTTTATCATGTTTTATTTTTTTATACAAGGGAGAATTTTATTATTTTTATCCTGTAATTACATAATATATTGACATTGATAAATAATATTTTTATTTTTATTTTATTATTATTATTTGGATATTTTTATATTATACAATTTATTTTAGCCATTATAATATTTATAATTTATCATTATTATTTTAGCATTATCCTTACATGACATATTATATGTTTAATTTATGTATTTTATATTAAACTATTTATTTTAATTATTACACTATTTATATTATTTATTTTATTATTTTTAACATTATAATTTAATATATATTTTTTGGTACAAGCATTTCAATATATTTTAACAACTAAACTAATTAACACAAAATAAAAAATATTAATATATACATTTATGTCATCTCACATTTATCAAATTTTTAACATATAATTTTAGTTATAATTTAATAAGCTAGCTTAATAGTTTTCAGATACCTACTACAAACTTTTAGTTTCCAGCTAGTTTTTCACCATCCATCTCAATTTTTAGGTAGCTTTTTAGCTAGATAGGCCAAACTTACCTATATCAATAAAGATAATTTTGGCCACCAGCATTATGCCATTTCAAATGAAATTAGGCTTGAGTTCCTTAAGTAAGATCTCGATTTGAACTTTAAAGATGAAAAAAGTGATTAAGAGGAGAGATATTACTAAAAATGCTAGTTAGAGTCTTCAATATATATTAGTCATTGACAAAGTCAATCAATATATCACACTTATAACAAGATAACTAAATAAAATTAAGATAATGTTTCTCCCTTTAACTAATTAATTTATATGTTTTCTTCTTCAAATTTTAAAATTCTTATTTCTTTCATTTATTCCTTTTTAATAAATTAAAATATTCTTTTTGAATACTGAAAATATATAATTCTATTAATTTTTTATTTATAAATTCATTTTAAATTTACAAATACAATGCAATAAATAGAAAACATACTAGTAAATTATAAATTTGTATCCTTATTCTTGAATCAAGAACATTTTTCAGGAGTTATATTATTTTTCTCATTAATCCATGTAACTTCTCCTCAAATGAGCATTTAATTTATTTTTAATTAGTATTTTATTTTGTGCATAGTACATTATAATTGTTTATTTTTTATATTATTAAAATTTATAATTAATAAATATTTTTAACTACATAAATTATATCTAATTAAAATTCATTATAAATAAATATATTTTATAAAAATATTACATTTAAAATGTGAAATAAATAGGATATACACAAGAAGGGGTAGTTAAATTGTGTACGTGATTTTATGCATTTTTAAAAGGTTTTTGCAGATAGATATAAATTTAAAAAAATAGCTTCAAGTAGACCATTAAAAAATACGTTGACAAAATAAAAATGATAGAGATAAAGACATCAATAGTTTATTTTATAACTTAGAGTTACGTTCAGTCTTTAGGATTCTTCCACTAAGTCTCACCAACTTACAGCAAGTACTCTTAGTTTCTTCAGACTTTACACATTTGTAGTCTACCACATATATTATAAGCACGAAATATTCTTTAACACTAAGCATTTTCATGCTTTTAAAAAAGTGTAAAATGTTTTTCAAGAAAACTGATGTAGTGATCATAAAATATTAAAAACAAAGCTTTAACTTTATAAACATATGACAAATACACAATGAAAGATCAAAGCATGAAATCAATGCTTAACAACAAAGTTTTTCTGTTTTTTTTTTTTGAAGAAAATCATAAAATGTCCAAAAACATATAAGTACAAATTGCTAGTAAGGTTCATATATTTTTGTTATCTCTTTATCTCTTGTTCACTATCTTCTTGATGTCACTTGTTTTCTCAAGGATGAATATATAGAATATTGAGAGATGACCGTTGTGTATTCAAGGAAAACACATCTTGGCAATAAATACCCAAGAATGTGTTGTTATGTAGAAAGGACACTAGTACTTCTTATCCTCTTCTAATGAGAGAGAAAAGATATAGTAGAGCTTATCTTTGGACCTTTTTTTTAAATGTAAACAAGCAAGGAATGAGTAAGACATTTTTTTTTGTTGGTTTGTCATCTTTTGCAAGCTTTCAAGCACAACACATAATTCTTAGAGCTATCTTGCTTCTCATGATCTAAGACAATGTTGTTTTGTTCTTGAAATAACAGAAAAAAAACCTACACTTAAATTGAAAATAACATTAGTGTATAAGTAATGTGTTTATGAGATAATCAATAAGAAATATACAAGTATAAACGCATGTCCATATAAATGATAGAAAAAAGTTCATTTGGACACTTTTTGTTACATTTATTTTATAGACACTTTTCATAATATTTATGTCTGGACGCTTTCCAAACATATGTATCACTTGCTTATGCTTATGATGACTTGAGTACTTTCTTAAAAACTATATATTCAACAAAAGAATCAACCATTACTATTTATTTATAATTTTTCGTGTCATCAAAATATATAAGAGTTTATATGCTTTTATCATCTTTGATTCAACCCAACGAACAAATTAAATTTTAACATAAGGTTATTTTAACTACCAATAAATTCTTTTAAAAAAGCTAGAGTAAATTACACTCTTCTCCCTTGAGAGATGTAGATATTATACTCATCTTCCATAATAGATTCAACTATATGATAATTTACTCATTTTTAAATTTTTTTGTTAAAGTTCCACTAGCTTTTGTTAATCTTTTTAGGCTTAATTGCACTTTTGGTCATAAGTTTTACAATTATGCGATTTTGGTCCTCCAAGTTTTAATTGAACTAATTAAGTTCCTCAAATATTACAATTGTGTGATTTTTGGTCCTCTAATTTCTAATTGTGTGACTTAAATCTTCAAATATCATAATTGTGCAAATTAAATCTCTTAAGTATCATAATTGTACAATTTTAGTCTACATGTCAATCTTTCAATAGACATTTGATGTATTTCTATCGATGTGACATTGAGTTTGACAAAACAAATGATGTGATACTAATGTCTAACACAATTGATTATGTAAGACTAATAGCTAACATAAATAAAAATATGTTAAAAATCTAATAAAAAATTCACAGACAAATTGAAATTACATAATTATAATATTTAAGGATCTAATTCCCACAAGAACTTTGGGGACCTAAATTGCAAAATTACAATATTTTAGGAACCTAATTGGCTCAATTAGAAGTTGGGGACCAAAATTATACAATTGCAAGTCCTGATTGGACCAAAAGTGCAATTAACCCTTTTCTTTTATTACCAAAATATTTCTTACATCGCCCTCCTCCTTGTGTTAAAATACATTTTTTCCTCCCTTAATAAATACAAATCTATTCATTTTACTATATAATATATATTTTTTATTTATAAAAACCATTTACAAAATTTATTTTAAATTTTATTCAATTGTACATATTTTTTTATATTTATGTATAATAACAATGTATCTCTTAATTTATTTCTTTAATTATTATTTTAAAAGTTATTTTCAATTATGATAAACTTATTTATATATTTAAGTTTTTTATTTTTAATTATTATTATTTTCTCAAAAACATATTTTAAAATAATAAAATTAAAAAAAAATTATGTAAATAAAATAAAATTAAACACAAGTATAAACTAGTTTTTAATTGATGTTATTAATATAATATTTTAAAAATATTTAAAAATAAATTGGTTTTTATTATATAGTATTAAATAATATATTTATCAAATTAAATATTTAGTTAATTTTAAGAATGTTATTAAATATTATGTTTATTAAATATAATATATTTATTGAATTTAATAAATGTATAACAAACATATAATATTTTTAATGAATTTATTTATATTAAAAAAAATTTATTAAATAAAAATGTCATTGTTGAAAAATTTAATACTTATAATATATATTAAAAAGTTATTAAAATTTTGTTTTACTATTATTATAAAATTAGTTTATAAAATATATTTTTAAATGAAAAAATAAAATATATATATATATACACACGTAATTTATCTCACAATTTTTGTTTTTAATTATCATTTTAATAAATACTAATTAATTTAAATTTAATTATATATTTTATAAAATATATAAGTGAGTGTGTGACACCCTTCTACCCCAAATACTTAAATTAAAATAATCAAGTAAATAAAAAGGAAGACAAGGTAATAGATAAGATCAATGAAACTCAATTTGTATTAAGGATAAAAGGTTCACATAGTCATTATCATGTTCAAACATTAAGTACACATAAAAAAATTATCACATGTTGATCTAAACACGTCATTCATGTGTTTGACACATATTTCAAATATATAAATCACTTTCATTTCTGTATACATTTAATGAGTTATTGATATGCCCATCATTTTCAAATATTTAAGATGCAAAAGTACGTATGAAAAGACATAGAACCACTATTTTAAATCTCAAGCCCCGATGTCACACAAATCAGAGCAAGACCCCGCCTCTTCAAAACTCAGCACCACGAGTGCCCTCAACATTACCTAAAAGAAAACCATAAGAGAGTACGGTGAGAAATAGCATTCAATCATATACAAATGCAGATAGTACCCAAATCCCACCCATTATCGTACCCAATTACTAACAGTTAACAATTACTCATATATCAATCACATGTTCCATCGCATTCAAAATCAATCACATTCCATTCATGTTTATAAAATGCACATGCTCGCACAATGCATATGCTCACCACCACACCTAAGAGTCTCAATTTGGAACTCCACACCATAGGTGAACCTCCTTAGTCCCCTTAGTTATCACCAAAGATGGCCACACCGTTAAACACCCCATATGGCCGATGTGTCGCACAGTTAAACAACACCTATGGCCTGTGTGAAGACATTCTACACAACTGTTAAACACCACTTATGGTCGGTGTGTAGCATGGTTAAACACCACCTATGGCCCATGCATATGAATGTCCCCCATCATTAGTCCACCATGTTAAACACCACTTTTGGCCAGGGTCCCCTATTAAACACCACATATGGCCAGGGTATTATAGCCACGTCTAGCTTCTCATGCAGCTTATGCATCTCATGTTCATGCTCAATGCATTCTCATCCACATCCACATTCTCATTCTCATGATTCATACACCATTTACACATTCCATAATCATGCCAAAATCATATCAATTTAGCCATCATTACCATAAATCATTTATAAGAACGCACAAAAACGCATATAAAACACCATTGAATTCCACCCAATTTCACCATTACACACAAGAGTCCTAAATTGAATCTCAACCATGAATAACCATGAACAACCACGAGAATCAAGTAATTAAGACAATTAACCATATAATTTCAAACGAAAATCACATTAAGACAAAATGTTAATCCAAGAATTTAATCCCCCTTCAAATGCCACAAGAAACCATACAATAACAATTATTAAGAAGGGCCTTAAGGAAGACCCTACTGCTCTTTCTTATGTAAATGAAACCCAAATAGTAAGATAGAACTGACAACTCTACATACTTGGAAGCATAATGAAGAAAACATGTTCATCAAAGTCATTCTTCTTGTTCCTTTGGGATTTCCTCTAAAGGTTTTCCATCACACTAAAGTTAACTGATTACATTATCAATTAAGTCAACCAAAACCACGGTACACATTGACGAATCTTTTCTATCGATTAGAACATTTTTAGAACATTTTTAGAACACAATAACCAAACAAATTTGAGAATTTAGATACTAAAGAGACTTAGGGATTGCCCTTACTACCCGTACACCCCCGCATTCACATATAACCGAACTCATCTCCCCCGTACCTAAGATGCGAAGAACAGCAAGGATCTGATGCGGCTCTAAGACGATCTGAACACCCTAGCTCCTCCTCCTTACAGGTCTGCGTTCTCTCTCCTCCTCTAGGTATGGCTGTCCGACGCACAAAACACCAATTAGGGTAAACTGATTAACCCTTGTCTAATATTCTAGCTGGGTCGGGTCAACCTCGACCTGCCCGTCAGCCTCCCCCCGTTAATTCGATTAATTAAATTAATAAATGAAAATAATTCAGATTAATGTCTCATCAGTTTATAAAATCATCAGCTCCTCCATTAAAATAAAATTAAATATAAATATTTAAATACTAAATAAATTTTCTGCTGTCATTAAGAATAATAACAATAATAGTAACATTTCAGTTTTAAAATGCAATTATTTAATAAAATAATTTCCTATAGCAATCAATAATTAAAATAAAATTGATAATAATAATGATGATGTAATTTATTTTCTAAAAAATAATTAAATAAATTTTAGGATGTTACAATTCCCCCCTCCTAAAAGAGAATTCATCCTCGAATTTACCTAAAACGAATAGGTATGGATATGACATCCTCATCTTCTCCTCAAGCTCCTAAGTAGCACTTTTCCAGTGTAGCTCCACCCCAAATTACCTTAACCAAAGGAATTTCCTTACCTCGAAGTTATTTCACCATTCGATCCTCAACTCTCACCGGTATGGTTTCCACCGTCAAGTTCTCCTTCACCTCAAGATGATCCGACTTGATCACATGCGAAGGATTGTGAATGTACTTCCGGAGCTGAGAAACATGGAAGACATTATGAAGATTCGAAAGATATGGAGGCAAAGCAATTTGGTAGGCGACGCTACCGACTCTTTTAAGAACCAAGAAAGGACCAATAAAAAGAGGTGTAAGCTTTTTAGACTTCAATGCCCTACCAACCCTAGTCCACGGAGTGACTTTCAGAAATACATGATCTCCTTCTTTGAATTCTAAGTCTTTCCTCCTCTTATCCGCATAACTCTTCTGCCTACGCTGTGTTGTCCTCATCCTCTCCTGTGTGTTGTGATTGGTGAGGATTATCTAGTCTGGTTGGGACCTGCTATTCGACATGGCTTGATCAAGGGCTCTACTTCCTTGCGGAGCTTTACGACCTGGATGCTCTGAGTATTGTGGGCCACGTCCTTTCTGCTAAGGTGGCGAACCCTACCAGCGTTGGGCTCGGCTTTTGGATCCCGTTTGGGTCTGGGTCCTTTTGCCTGTTCTAACTCGGTCAAGTCTCCTTTCTTATGGTGATCTAGAACAAAACCCCACATTATCCTTGTGTGGGGGCTTTGGGCTGTGGACCCTTTCATTTTTCTTCTGCCAGAGTACTCTTATGAGCCGGAAACTTTTGGGGTCTTACATTTATTAATATAAAAATAGCTCATTTTTGGTCGCTAATTCGGTGACTATTAGCGACAGAGGTTTTCGGTTGCTAATTTCGGTCGCTATTCTTGATTTTTCTAGTAGTGTACACAGGTTTATCCTATAATACTTCTTACATTTTTATTAAACTAAAGTTGAGTATATTATAGTAGTTGTAATAGCAAATCAAGCTATATGGCTAAGAAATTTTTTTATCATACGTTGGGCAAATTCCATATGAAGTAATTGTTATTTGGGTGGACTGCAAGTCAGCAATTGCTATAGCAAATAATCTTGCTTAGCATGGAAGGACTAAGTATATCAAAGTAAAGTATCATGCCATTAGAGAAGGAAAAAAATAAAGAAAATCATCTTGGAACATTGTAATTTAGAAAATTAGATTGTTGACATTATGACAAAACCTTTTTCAAAGGACAAGTTTGAAATATTGTGATCAATGCTTAAAGTATTGAATAAAAATCTCGATAAGTATTAGAAAATGAGATTTTTATATTAAAATATTGAATGTTTCTACCGTTTTTTATTGCTTGTAAAGTTAGTTTAATTGTGTTAAGAAAAAGCTAGTTGTAGTTAAATCATGCTCACTTTTGTAGCATATTAACGAGTTTTTTTTCTTTTCCCGATGAGGAGCTTTATAGCTTTTATATTTAAGAACTTCCTATAACACTTCATATGTGTACAAAACTAAAAGTATATCATACTGATATTTTGCTCCTTTTCTAATGAAACCTGGGAAGACATGAAGAGCATAGAGAGGACATTGAGCATACAGAAAGAAAGCCCTTCAACTACTTATGTTTAAAGATATTTTGAAAAGGCTTAAGGAGGAAGTCACTTCCTTAGTAGCTTGTAAAACCTTGTTGTGGGACCCTGAATCTGTCCGGCCCAACAGAAATTTCGAGCCTAATGATGGTACGTGCCCCAAAAGACCAAGAAGAGACCCAACCGGGAAGATCCCCGACTTGACCACAACTGAAAAGAAGAACATAGCGTATACAATGGTAGTCAACAGAAAAGAACCGACAAGGACACACACAGACCGGCCCACAACTCAGATAAGGCCCAAGCAACCATACCAGCACAGGGTAAGCATGGTCCAAGTGACCAAGTACCTACACGAGGCCCTACCTCAACAACAAGTGTCCATCGTAGCAGAATAAAAAAGGATCCACCACCTCAGCATAGAAGTAAAAACCTCACCAAAATCAGAGCAATCTAAGGCGCACGATCTTCTGAGAGGAAAAGAAGGGCTATCAATAGAGCCACGCCAGTAAGCCAAGGGCTCCACCACCATCAAAAAAATAAGATCCTCGCCAATTGCAACAGGGGAAAGAGCCATGTCAGCCATTACTCGTAGAGCGCATCGTGAATTTAGGAGAACGTGCCACGACCTAGCGCAAGATCCAATGAGCATCAACATGGGAATCGCCAGTGCCAACAAACTGGATCAGGAGGCAGGGATGCTTCCACCTGACAGAATCATGCGCTCTCTTAGTGCTTTCCCCAAAGACTATAAAAGGTCGCAATGCGAATAGATAAGGGCCAAGAATTGAAGACTAAAAAAGAAAAGAAGAAGAACGAAATCGCTAAAGGAGTGTTGCGCGAGCTGCGATTCGTAACCTTGAGGTAATCTATTGCTAGCACACGCCTTAACCAATCCTTCGGATACCAGGTAAACTTCTTCTCTTGGTCAAACTTCACTCCAAGCCATAAGTCGTCCACCTCTGTAGAGAACCAACTCAGCCTTAGCCCATCTCCGATCCTATCCCAGCCTCGTACAAGTTTCAAATCACTTGCCTCTATAAGGAACCAAGTCAACCTTGACCTGTCCCCAGTCCTACCCTAACTTTGCTCCCACTATAAACAACCTTTCCCCCCCACTCCCGACGGTGAGCCGCAGCTCACCTCTGATCGAAGTCGAGTCAGCTTTAGCTTCAATCCTAGCACATGCCCTGCATTCCCGTGTCCCCTCTATTCTTGTACTCCATATTACTGTCACATGGCACACCTTGCATCAAGCTGAGTCTAACATACTTCAAATGGCAAACGTCTAGTCCGCCACTGACAGAAGTTGAGTCAATACTACCCAGCACCACATTCTCTAGTTACCCCTCATGTCAGCCCATTGTTGCATATCCGACCCTGTTCGGCCCCTATGCCCCCAACCTTGATGGACGCCTAGCGGAAAGTTCATTCGCTCCCACATCCACATCTTGTTCGACCGTGTATTACGAGGAGGACGCCCAATTGACATTCTGACTCTACCCTGACTCACCAAAATTACGTCAACTTTGACTTCTCCTGGCTGGGAGATACGTAGGAGCAAGAGGCCCACTCTTGTCAAGTTGAGCTTCCTTTTTGCCCTATATCTTTGTGACACCTACCGAAACAGTAAAGGTTATGCAGCATGCTATCCAGAGGGTAACTACCAGATTGTAGGCGGATGGGGTGACACGTCATTCCTATGTGTAACCGAATCCTTACCCAGCTTCTTTGTCTCGAGACCCTGCCTTATCCATTCCCAGTTATCGGTGTACCATTGAACACTAGTGGCAACTCCCATTCAGGTTACTTTGGCTGGAACCAATCTTCCCCAGGTTGGCATAGCCGATTCTGACTCCTCTAATCGTGCGTCCGCGAATGCCAATGTCCAGCACCATTCAAGTCAATCTATTCCAATCAGAAGACGAAGCACGAAAAAAATATCAACGAGCTTCCTTCCACCGATCGCCGTCAGCGCGATTTAGGTCGTGTCCTAAAGTAACTTTGATGTATCAAGACCTTAAGGGGATATCTTGGTGGCTTAAATGAAAAGAGACATAGCAGATTTTGTTAATGATCGTTTAGTTTGAGAGAAGCTTGAGTAGCATCTAAGGATACTAGTTCGTACTATTGGAGATGAGTCATGGTATATTTGTTTAATAAAAGTTAAATGGATGATGTGAGTTCTTTGAGTTATGCGATCATTAGTGTGAGAACCCAATAGTCGACCTTTTAAGGTAGGAGTTTCTCTTAAGTTAAAAACCTTGCATTAGTGAGTAAGATTATAAATTTTCCTGAGATTAGACAAATACCATGGTGAATTCTTAGACGTATTCCTTAAGTTAGTATAGTCTTTAACTCAAGAATCTAGGAAGGGAGTAGGGTTTAGGTGGATTGATAATTTTGAATTAGTTCCTAATGTCTTGGAGAAGCATTAGATAGCATGCCAACCTTAGTAATACCTAACCTTAATTATTGAGAGGAGTGTGTTACTAGACGGTGAGGATGTATTTTAATCTCATAGACAACTGGGAGTTGTAAGACGAATTATGTAACCCCTAGCTTGGAGGTAGTAGCAGTAGTGGCTACTTTTAAGATTCGAAGACTCCATTTGCATGATTTTAAGTCGATAGTCTCGATGACGTAGAAACACTAAGTGGAAATTCAACTAGTAGGAGTGGAACCTAAAATAGATGAGGTGATTGGAATTTCCAAATGACCAAGGTTTTAGGAAATCATCACTAGGTAGAATCAAGATAGTAGAATATGTCGTAAATAGGAAATCCTTTCGCATCCTTTCGTGTGGTTAGAGGACAGGATCTTTTGGAAGATGTTTTGGCAGCTTGAATCATAGGAAGAGTAGATAAGTGAGCACATATTTGGTTGTTAGGTTGGAATCCTAGAGTTATTTTAGAACTTGGGGGAGAGATTTTGTTAAACTCGAGGAATCTAATTGGATTGGGTTTAGTCTATCACTTCACTCGTGACATGTACACAATAATTGCACATGTTTCAACCCTGGACATACATTTGTTACTTTGGCAAGTAATCGAACTAGCTTGTTTGAAGGTTAAAAGAAGATTAGGTATGAGAATTGATACTAGAAGTTGTGAAAGATTTAAGGTTAACTGGTTTAGAGAGGTGAGATGATTATTTTAGCCAACGCAAAATGACTAAGGATTGTCATTAGAAACACTAAATGAGTAAGGGGAGGGCAATTGCTAGGGTACGGAAAGTACTTACTCTATGTAAATTCAAGGACGAATTTTCTTTTTAGGAGGGAGAATTGTAACATCCTAAAATTTATTTAATTATTTTTAGAAATAAATTTCATTATTATTATTATTAATGATGGTAGAAAATTAATTTAGTACTTAAATATTTACATTTAATTTTATTTTAATAGAGGAGTTAATGATTTTATAAACTGATGGGGCATTAATCTGAATTATTTTCATTTATTAATTTAATTAATTGAATTAATGGGGGTTGACAGGCAGGTCAGAGTTGACTCGACCTAGTTAGAATATTAGACCTGGGTAATCAGTTTACCCCAATTTGTATTTTGTCAGCCAAACCTAGAGGAAAGAGAATGCAGATCTGCAAGGAGAAGGGGCTAAGGTGTTCAGATCGTCAAAGCTGCATCAGATCATCATTGTTCTTTGCATCTAAGGTACGGAGAAGATGGGTTCGGTTATCTGTGAATGCAGGGGTGTACGAGTAGTGAGGGCAATCCCTAAGTCCCTCTAAGATCTAAATTCTAAAATTTGTTTGGTTATTATGTTCTAAAAATGTTTTAATCAGTAGAAAAGACTCGTCAATTTGTACAATGGTTTTGGTTGACTTAATTGATAATGTAATCGGTTGTCTTTAGTGTGAACGAAAACCTCCATAGGGAATCCTAAAGGAACAAGAATAATGTCTTTGATAAACACCACCTAAACCCTTATTAATAATTGTTATTGTATGGTGTCTTGTGGCATTTGAAGGGGTATTAAATTCTTGGATTAACATTTTGCCTTAATGTGATTTTCGTTTGAAATTGTATAGTTAATCGTCTTAATTACTTGATTCTCATGGTTGTTCATGGTTATTCATGGTTATTCATGGTTGAGGTTTAATTTGAGACTTTTGTGTGTAATGGTGAAATTGGGTGGAATTCAATGGTGTTTCGTGTGCATTTCTATACGTTCTTATAAATTATTTATGGTAATGATGGCTAAATTGATATGATTTTGGCATGATTATGGACTGTGCGAATGATGTATGAATCATGAGAATGAGAATGTGGATGAGAATGCATTGAGCATGGACATGAGATGCATGAGAACCCATACGTAGCTATAATACCCTGGCCATATGTGGTGTTTAACAGGGGACCCTGGCCAAAAGTGGTGTTTAATAGGGTGGACTAATGATGGGGGACATTCATATGCATGGGCCATAGGTGGTGTTTAGCGGTTGTGTAGAATGTCTTCGCACGGGCCATAGGTGGTGTTTAACTATGCGACACACCAGCCATATGGGGTGTTTAACGGTGTGACTATCATTAGTGATAACTAAGGGGATTGAGGAGGTTCGCCCATGGTGTGGAGTTCCGAATCGAAACTCTTTGGTGTGGTGATGAGCATATGCATTGTGCGAGCATGTGCATTTTGTAAACATGAATGAAATGTGATTGATTTTGAATGCGATGGAACATGTGATTGATATATGAGTATTGGTTAACTGTTAATAATTGGGTACGGTAATGGGTGAGATTTGGAGTACTATCTACATTTATATATGATTGAATGCTATTTCTGACCGTACTCCTCTTGTGGTTTTCTTTTAGGTAATGTTGAAGACATTTGTGGTGCCGAGTTTTGAAGAGGTGGGGTCTTGCTCTGATTTGTGTGACATCGGAGCTTGGGATTTAGAATAGTGGTTCTATGTCTTTTCATACGTACTTTTGCATCTTAAATATTTGAAAATGATAGGCATATCAATAACTCATTAAATGTATACATAAATGAAAGTGATTTATATATTTGAAATATGTGTCAAACACATGAAAGACGTGTTTAGATCAACATTAATAATTTATGTGATAATTTTTTTTATGTGTACTTAATGTTTGAACATGATAATGACCATGTGAACCTTTTATCCTAATACGAATTGAGTTTCCTTGGTTTTATCTATTACCTTGTCTTCCTTTTTATTTACTTAATTATTTTAATTTAAGTATCCAGGGTACAAGGGTGTCACATTTAGTGGTATCAGAGTATGTCGATTCATCGGCCATGAATTATGTGTTTGCTATGCTTGTGCTGTGTTGAACGATGATGTTGATTGGACGTGATGATTGTCTTGATTGATTTGTCCTATTTTGACTGCTCCACTTTTTGCATCTAAGAAAAGTAATGGCTAGAAGAGGTAGAAACAACTGTGCTATTGTTGATGCCTTGACGGCAGTGGCTAAGGCTGTTGGTAATCTAAACCAACGCAAAGAGGTGGACTGGCTTGCTCTATGACACCCTTCTACCCCGAGTACTTAAATTAAAATAATCAAGTAAATAAAAAGGAAGACAAGGTAATAGATAAAACCAAGGAAACTCAATTCGTATTAAGGATAAAAGGTTCACATGGTCATTATGATGTTCAAACATTAAGTACACATAAAAAAATTATCACTTAAATTATTAATGTTGATCTAAACATGTCATTCATGTGTTTGACACATATTTCAAATATATAAATCACTTTCATTTCTTCTGTATACATTTAATGAGTTATTGATATGCCCATCGTTTTCAAATATTTAAGATGCAAAAGTACGTATGAAAAGACATAGAACCACTATTCTAAATCCCAAAGCCTCGATGTCACACAAATCAAAGCAAGACCCTACCTCTTCAAAACTTGGAACAACGAGTGCCCTCAACATTACCTAAAAGAAAACCACAAGAGAGTACGGGGAGAAATAACATTCAATCATATATAAATACAGATAGTACCCCAAATCTCACCCATTACCGTACCCAATTACTAACAGTTAACAATTACTCATATATCAATCACACGTTCCATCGCATTCAAAATCAATCACATTCCATTCATGTTTACAAAATGCACATGCTCACACAATGTATATGCTCATCACCACACCTAAGAGTCTCAATTCGAAACTCCACACCATGGGCGAACCTCCTCAATCCCCTTAGTTATCACTAATGATGGCCACACCGTTAAACACCCCATATGACCGGTATGTCACACAGTTAAACACCACCTATGGCCCGTGCGAAGACATTCTACACAACCGATAAACACCACCTATGGCTGGCGTGTAGCATGATTAAACACCACCTATGGCCCATGCATATGAATGTCCCCCATCATTAGTCCGTCCTGTTAAACACCACTTTTGGCCAGGGTCCCCCGTTAAACACCACATATGGCCAGGGTATTATACCCACGTCTGGCTTCTCATACAGCTCATACATCTCATGTCCATGCTCAATGCATTCTCATCTACATTCTCATTCTCATCTACATTCTCATTCTCATCTACATTCTCATTCTCATCTACATTCTCATTCTCATGATTCATACATCATTCACACAGTCCATAATCATGCCAAAATCATATCAATTTAGCCATCATTACCATAAATCATTTATAAGAACGCACATAAAACACCATTGAATTCTACCCAATTTCACTATTACACACAAGAGCCCAAAATTGAACCTGAACCATGAATAACCATGAACAACCACAAGAATCAAGTAATTAAGACAAATAACCATACAATTTCAAACGAGAATCACATTAAGGCAAAACTTTAATCCAAGAATTTAATCCCCCTTCAAATGCCACAAGAAACCATACAATAACAATTATTAATAAAGGCCCTAGGGAAGACCCTACTGCTCTTTCTTATGTAAATGAAACTCAAATAGTGAGATAGAACTGACATCTCTGCATACTTGGAAACATAATGAATAAAACATGTTCATCAAAGTCATTCTTTTTGTTCCTTTGGGATTCCCTCTAGAGGTTTTCCTTCACCCTAAAGGTTTTCCTTCACCCTAAAGGTAACCGATTACATTATCAATTAAGTCAACCAAAACCACAGTACACATTGACGAATCTTTTCTATCGATTAAAACATTTTTAGAACATAATAACCAAACAAATTTGAGAATTTAGATCCTAAAGAGACTTAGGGATGCTCTCACTACCTGTACACCCCCGCATTCACATAAAACCGAACTCATCTCCCCCGTACCTTAGATGCGAAGAACAGTGAGGATCTGATGCGGCTCTAGGACGATCTGAACACCCTAGCTCCTCCTCCTTGTACGTCTGCGTTCTCTCTCCTCCAGGTCCGGCTGTCTGACGCGCAAAACACCAATTAGGATAAACTGATTAACCCCTGTGTAATATTATAGCTGGGTTAGGTCAACCCGACCCGCCCGTCAACCTCCCATGTTAATTCGATTAATTAAATTAATAAATGAAGATAATTCATATTAATGTCTCATTAGTTTATAAAACCATGAGCTCCTCCATTAAAATAGAATTAAATGTAAATATTTAAATACTAAATTAATTTTCTGCCATCATTAAGAATAATAACATTTTAGTTTCAAAATGCAATTATTTAATAAAATAATTTCCTGCAGTAATTAATAATTAAAATAAAATTGATAATAATAATAATAATGTAATTTATTTTCTAAAAAATAATTAAATAATTTTTAGGAGATTACAATTCCTTCTTTTCTAGGGAGAAAAAATATCTATGAAAAATATTAAATATTTTAATAAATGTATTTCACTAAATTGTCACTTATAAGATAATGCAAGCTGTTTATTTTTCTCTTCTCATACTAATACTTTGTAATAGGTGACACAAATATTATTAAATATTACTACTTTCTTTTTGTATTTCTTTTTGTAATAACACGCCTTTTAAAGATGATAATGTATAATTAGATGAAATTTCTAACATATATATCTGATTTGTCTATTGTTACTTAAAAATATAGTTTTTTTTTTTTTAAGAAATAAGTCTATTAGACATTATATACGATAAACAATGTCTTTTTTATGAGACGATGCCTTCTTGTATATTATTAGTCGAAATTTTATGGGAAACATCCTATAATCCAGCAGTATTTCCTCCTAAACAAACTTTTCTCTGTCTTCAATAACTTTTAGATGAATAGATATAAAGATAAAATGTTATACAATTTTTATTTTGGCAGAAGTTTATTGGATTATGCAAGGGTAAAAGTATCCTTACATTATTTGTATTCCAATCGGATCATCCATCGTGATATGAATCCCCAAAATATTCTTATTGGTGCTGGATCTCTTGTCAAGGTTGATTTAACTACTAGTTTGTTCACATGGTGAAACATACACTTGAAACATATCGCTTATGGCTTGTTGCAGTAGAATTTTGCCCCTATCTTTTGTTATAGTTTACATTATACACCGAGTTAAAAGCTTTTGTTTCATCATTTATCCACTACAATTTTCCTGTAACACCTCCCTCCAAAGAGGCACTTTCTGCATGTTTGGTTCATCTCTTTTAGGGAAATAATAAAGCTCAATTTTGGAAGTACTGCCACTACTCAATTACGGTCTCTAAAAGCAATTCTTCTTGAAGTCTATTATACGTTAATTTTATTTTATTTAATGAAGCATCAAAATTTATAAACTCGATTTAAGAGGAATTTTTAATTTAACGGATGGTTAAAATTTAATATATACAAAGAATTGTTCAAGTGAATAATTTTTCGGTTGAAAAAAATTATAAATTTATTTTTATATTATAAAATAGAATACACAATTTAAAGAGTGAGATTTTTATTTTCTCAATTATATATTTTTACTTCTTCTTTGGATTTGTATTTTTCACACGATCTTTGTAGCTTTTTTTTTTTTCCTTTCAACCATAACAAATTATGTTTCTTTTTATATTTGATCTTTGTAACTAATGGCTTATTCATTTCAATATGTCTTTACTTTTAAATTGAATGTCAATAAGATTTTAAAGAATTTATCAATACTTAAAATAATCGTATATAATAATTGAATTATTCATTACCGTATCTAAAAGCAATTATTCTTGAAGTATATTATACGTTAATTTAAATTTATTTAACGAAAAGTATCGAAATTTATAAACTTGATATTTAATAAAATTAATTAATTTGAGGATAGTTAAAATTTAATATATTCAAAGAATGGTTGAATAAAATAACTTTATTGCTGGAGTAAATTGATTCTCACCATTAAAAGAATTATAAATCTATTTCTATATTATAAAATAGGATACACAATTTAGAATGTGAAATTTTTATTTTTTTAATTATATATTTTAATATCTTTTCTTCTTCTTTAGATATGTGTTTTTCACATTACTTTGTAGTTAAACAAACTTCTCTCAATCATGTAAAAATTATATTTCCTTTTATCTTTATTTATATATTTGATCTTTTTAACTAATTGCTTATTCACTTCAATATGTCATCTTTACTTTTAAATTGAATGTCAATAATTTTTTTAAAGAATTTATCAATAATTAAAATAATCTTATATTATAATTAAAATTTTCACCATAAATTTATGATATAATTTATATATTTAGAAATACTTATTTATTATGAATTTTAATTAATATAATTTATATATTCAAAAATATTTATTTATTGTGAATTTTAATTGTATAAAAAATAAATAGTTATCTTGTGTAATTACATATTTTTAATATCTTTTCTTCTTCTTTAGATATGTGTTTTTCACACTACTTTGCAGTTAAACAAACTTCTCTCAATTATGTAAAAATTATATTTTTTATCTTTATTTATATATTTGATCTTCTTATCTAATTGCTTGTTCACTTCAATATGTTATCTTTACTTTTAAATTGAATTTCAATAATTTTTAAAGAATTTATCAATAGTTAAAATAATCTTATGTTATAATTAAAAATTTTATCATAAATTCAAGATATAATTTATATATTTAGAGATACTTATTTATTATGAATTTTAATTAATATAATTTATATATTTAAAAATATTTATTTATTATGAATTTTAATTGTATAAAAAATAAATAGTTATATTGTGTAAGCACAAACTAAAATACTAATAAAAAAATATAAGAGAAGTGACCGAGTTTAATAAAACTAAAATAAAATTAAGTACTCAATGTCAATACAATAATTAAAAATGATGTAACTTAATGAAAACATAATTCTTGAAAATATTCTTGTTCAAAAATGAAGACCCTCAAATTTATAATATAACAATAACAATAAATAAAATAAAAGTGATAGTATTCTCTCTTTTAATTATTATTTTTTATTAATATATTATTTTTATTTAAAAAAGAATTATTTGACTTGAGATATGAAATGAAAATATCATAAATTGTGTAACAAACATTTGTCTAATTTAGATAACGTTTGCGTATACTATAAGTCACTTTAGATAAAATTTGTTTAACAAACATTTATAAAAATGATAAAATAAATATAATGAAATAAAATAAATTAAACTCATTATACAAATTTAAATAAACTTATATAATATATTTTCAAAAAATCTTTTATTAACTTCTTTATCACCCCTTATAAATTTAACAAAACTCAGCATTTTTGTTTTGCAAAAAAAATCTTCAAAGTTGAGTTTTATAATTATAGGCTCCCATACATCAATGGTGGATCCAAACCGGGCTTATGTCTTTCAACATGGGT
Organism: Mucuna pruriens; assembly: GCA_025330945.1. Taxonomy (NCBI): domain Eukaryota; kingdom Viridiplantae; phylum Streptophyta; class Magnoliopsida; order Fabales; family Fabaceae; genus Mucuna; species Mucuna pruriens. The sequence goes on from JAENHJ010000520.1 coordinate 3,178,720, forward strand.
TGGAACTTCGTAGTTTATGTTGAAAGAACAATCCATACAGAGAGGCAAGACTGAATAATGTCTGTTTCACATTCTTAATTTTTTTATAGGTTTAATACATAGTAGGTGTTTAAATTATTTAATAATTTTTAATTAAAATTTACAAATAAATCTCTAATTTTTTTTATAATTTTTGTATTTAAATCTTTAAAATTAGTATAACAGTTACAAATTATTTTTTTTATCGGTTTTAAGTTATCATAAACTAATTTTAAATATTCTAATTATAAAATTTATAAAAGATTAAGAATTTAATTACAATTTTTTAATTTAAAAATTTAATTAAAAATTTTAAATAATTTAAGAAACTACCGATACACTTCTATTTATTTTGATATAAATGCAAGAGGAAAACTATCTCTTTCCTTTATCATAAAAGAAGTAAAGGAAGATAATATAAAAAATTGAAGGTGGAACTATGTTTCTTTTTTTTTTTCTTTTTATGCTTCACTCCTTACTATGTGATTGGACTGTCGTTAATAAATTATGATTTCATCTAATAAAAAAGTAATCTTTTACTTGAATTATAAATTGAGGCTCAAAATTATGTTTAAATACAATTCAATTGTAATTTCGTCAAACATATATTGATTAATGGACAATTCTTTTCCTCCAATCCATGATTTAAGATGCATAAAGTACACAAACACAAGAGTTAATGAATAGAGTATCGCATCTTAAAAATTACAGCCTTCATTCGTATCTTTTAAATAAAATAAATATAAATTCTTTTATGAATATTTTTTTAAAACTGGAGACTTTTTCATCTTGAATATAAGACTGTTCTCCTAAATTTTCACTACCAAATTACAAATTCAAACATTCACTCATTCCTCACGTAAATATTATTTTGTGCTCTTAAAATTTACACTCATTCCTCACCTAAATTTTCCCTTTTATTTTTTCTTTCGACACTAACTAGGCTGTTTGAAAGTGAGGAGCATTGCATCATCTAGTAGACTAGGAAGCATTAGTGCCCCTGATTTGGTGCAGACTTTTAAGGAGGAGTTTAATGTGGAAGGATTTTTTTTTTTGTCTAGTCAATTTTTAATGTTACTTACTTGGGTCATGTATGCTTTCTTGTCTCCATAGTCATCAAAGCTTGTGGGTGGGGTTCATTATAAAAAAAAATATAACTTGTGGGTGGGCTGTCTTGCCTCATTTTTTAGTATATTTTTATTTTGCATTGTGCTATATTGTCAATTACTTCATACAAAGAGAGATTTTAGTCTTATATTTTTTTTTAAAAATAAAATTTTTAAAGAATTATTAATAATTGTTTTTTTAATTTAATAGATAATATTTTATAAAACATGATATTAATTTTATATTTTTATAATAACATTTTTTTATCTTGAAATACATATAAAATATACCTTAATTATAGTTTATAGATTTTTTATTATATAATTTAATTTTATGAGGTTAAGATTGATATATTATATTAAGAAATCAAATTAACTTGGTTTTATTTTATATATTATTGATTTTTAATCAAATTGAGTTTGAATTTGAGTTTAAATAAATAATTTTATTTAAATTTTAGAACAGAAAAGATTAAAAATAATTTCATTCTAACTCCTCCCACCAACACCCTTAATTATAATAACATTATGGGCCTTTAGTCCCTTTCTTCTATCCTTGTTAACCACCCCCAACCCCACCCAAAATATATTTTTTCAGTGATCAAAAACCATAAACCTCCATGTCTACTATTAAACATAGATTGGGGTTATAGGCTAAGAATTACGGTGGAGCAATTTAAATGTCTTCACGGGGGACTTGATTTCACCAGATGATGGAAATGTGAATTTCCAATCATTCATGTGTTGGAGAGACTATTTCTTATGCCAAAATAATATTCGTTTTTAATGATAAAAAACCAAAAACCTCTATTTCTATGTCTAAAATGTGCTAGAAACATGTGAGTGTATGGGAACAATTTTCATTAAAAAAATTAAAGGGAGAATAATCTGTCACTACTTCCGTCCTTAAATATAAGATCTTTTTAATTAATTCACATTTATTAAGAATGTTAAGAAGTAATGTAGTTAGTAACATTACATTTGCCGGTAATTTGTATTATTTTTTAAAAAATTGTCTTTAAAATTATTATGACTCATAATATCATTCTTTATCACTTAATTATTTTTTATTTAATTAATTAATGTATATTAATTATCTTTTTCAATTCCCATAAGAATGAGAATGAAATTATCTAATTAATTTATTGTACTTATTATAAAAAAAAAATTAATGGTAGTTTGGTCATAAAATAATTAATACAAGAGATCTATTAAAAAGAGTTGTATAGAAAAAGAAAAGTAAATTAAAAAAAAAAAAAAAAGATCTTACATATTTAGTGACAGAAGTAGAATAAACTTATTCATAATAACTCTAGCTTGTTAATCAAATATTATTTTTCTCACTTCAACCATGCCGTACTCTTAAAAGCCCAAACAGCAAATGCGAGCTGAATGTTCTAACTGGAGAACTTAAAAATTAAATGCTAGTTTGGTGAAAAAAAAAATCAAAAAAGTTAAAAGCTAGATCACGGGAAAGGGAGAGAATTCTACTATATTGCGTTGAAGATTAATGCTGTAGGCATTGTGAATCTTAGGAAAATCACATTTTAAAGAAAATAAAAATAAAGATAAGTGTTCGTTGAAGATTAATGCTGTATGCATTGTGAATCTTAGGAAAATCACATTTTAAAGAAAATAAAAATAAAGATAAGTGTTCAAGTAGATATTAGTTTCATAAGTTTCAATTTCAACTTAAGTTAAAGAAATGTGATAATCAATAAGGTCAAAAGCTCTTCCTTACTGTTCTAGAAACTCTATTGAATGTCTCGTAGAAATAACAGTGTGTTGGCAATATTCAGCTCTGTCAAACAGAAGTGAAAATTTAAGCAGTTGATCAGCTCAAACACGGGCTGGATTTTATTGCTGTGCTGACATAATCTGATTTCGAAATTGGATATTAATAGGTACAAGTTATTTTGATTTGGATACACATCAATGATACTCCAAAAGCCACACATGTAGTTTCTGGATCTATTTGTTGATTTGAATTCAGCTATAACATAATTTACAAACATATGGAGAACAGTAACAGAAGGATCATTGACAAAGAAATTGATAAGAACAACAAGCTTCTGCTTAGCTGTGAATATATATCCAATTCATCATTTGGAACCCAGCTTGACACTTGAGGATGAATGAAGCAGTGAAGACACAGAGAAGCTTGAGTTATTGCTTTTTGTTTTCAAATTTTGCATGCCTGGTACTGATGAAGAAGATGTTGGCACAACTCCACCAAAGCTTTTATTCCCACATGATGCAGCACCATTTGCAGGAGACCCTTTTAGAAGCACATCAAATTTTGCATACTCCTCTCTTTCATGCTTTATCTCCTTGAGCATTGCGGCGATATCTCTCATTGTTGGCCTTTCATCAGGGGATGAGTTCACACACAACAAGGCTATTCCCAATGCTTGCATCATTTCCTCTATTTCTGATTCTGGTCTAGAGAGTAAGCTAGGATCAAGCACTTCAAGACCCTTTTTCTGTCTCACCCAATCAACAACATGTAGACCATCTGGTATGGTTGGATCAATTGGTTGCTTACCTGTCAAGACTTCTAACAAGACTATACCATAGCTATAAACATCACTCTTCTCTGTGATCTTCATCATATAGCCATATTCTGAAACAAATTCAAACTCACCTTCAACAAACTAAACAAATTATATATAATATGTTAAAAGATGCACAATATGAAGGATTTCAATCAAGTTCAAGCAACTATGTGAAGCCTTCTAAAACAAATTGTTAGGTATAGATTCTTCACATTTGTTTTCCTTCAATTAAGATACCAACTGTATTTGATTATGATTGGAGTTAGTTATGCATAAGAATAGAACTAATTTTTTGCAACTAACAAAAAACAACTAGAAAATATATACTATGCATTAACTGTGTACAATAGTTTTACACTGTCATCTAATCACAAATAAGTTTGTTGATTTTTACAATAATCATCTTAAAATCATATCAAAGTGATTTGTGATTGGATAATAGTGTAAAATTATTTTACATTGTCAATATATCATCATTATACTCAAACAACAAATTCTTACACCACTAGGTGAGTTTGACTGCATGGATTACATGACGTCATTTAGTTAAAGACCAAAGAAAAAATATATTCAAGTTGGTGTGGAAGGCTCACTAACCTGGAGCAATATATCCATATGAACCAGCAACTGTATTGGAAGAACGACCAAAATCACCATCATCAACAAGTTTAGCCAAGCCAAAGTCAGCAATGTAAGGCTCAAATTCAAGGCCTATGAGGATGTTGTTGGCTTTAATATCTCTGTGAACTATAGGAGGGACACAGTCATGGTGTAAATATGCAAGGCCTTCTGCAGCACCTAACAAGATTCTGTACCTAAGTTCCCATTCCAGAGAGTTTCCACTCCTCTCATGAAGTATATTACTCAAACTTCCATTGGGCATGTAATCGAAAATAAGCAATCTTGTTTTTCTGTTCCAACAGCACCCCAAGAATCTGACAATGTTCTTATGACGGATTGAGCCAAGGGTCTTGACCTCGGCTGAGAACGAGTCACGAACTCCACTTTTTTCTTCCTTAAATGCCTCTCCTGCATCAATTGTTGTAGGCCACAATTTCTTCACAGCAATGGCTTCACCATTATCCATTTCAGCTCTATAAACAACACCAGAACAACCCTTCCCAATTATGTTTCTATCAACTAAACATCTCAGCACTTGTTCCACTGAAAAGTTTAGCTTCTGGAATGGTATGAATTGCCAAGGCCACGAGTCTCCCAGTTCTGAATCATCATCTCTAATGGGTTTCCTTGCTTTGATCACAGCAGTTATCCCCATAACAATCATTATCACTGTTAAGGCTATCAGCAATCCAATGGCTAGCTTCAGCCTTCGCGACTTCCTTACTTCATTTTCATTATATGCCACACCAGCCTTCCCAGAATCCTTCAGAAAGCATGATAGCCCTTCATTTGCAGTGAGGTCTTTTGATGACAACTGCCTGAAAAGCTTGTTATCTGGAAGACAGCCAGAAAATTTGTTGTAAGAAACATTGAGGGAGACAAGGTTGTCTAACTCTGCAAGAGGCTGCAAATCTCCTTCCAGCTGGTTGTGTGAGAGGTCCAGTATGGAAAGCTTGTTAAGAGCAGATATCTGAGCTGGGATTGTTCCACTGAGTGAGTTGCAACTAAGATTGAGAGCAATTTCTAGTGTCTCCATGCGGCCCAGCTCGGCCGGTATGCTTCCACTGAGCTTGTTGCTACTAAGATCAAGAAGTTGGAGATTTGAACACAGGCTCAGTGATGCAGGAATAGGTCCAGAAAATAAGTTATTGCTTAGGATTAGCTTGCTCAGAGAAACAAGCCGGCCCAAACTAGCCGGTATAGGACCTGAAAACTTGTTGGAAGATGCATCCAATACCTGAACTGCAGATAGTGAAGAGAGAGAATTAGGCAGAGGACCTTCTAAGTTGTTACTGCTGAAGTCTATCATTTGGAGTTGAGTGCAGCTTCCAATGTCATCAGGGACTAGCCCGGAGAGGCGATTCCCAGAGAGATCTAAGAAGTTCAAGCTCTTGAGGCTGCCTATTGTCTTGGGAATGCTACCAGTGATCCTATTGTTTCCAAGCCTCAACCTTATAAGAGAGCTGCAACTGCCTATTTCATTTGGTATAAAACCTGATATGTCATTGGAAATCAGCAGCAGTTTTGTGAGGTTTTGGAGCTGGAATAGGCCAACAGGAATACTACCAGTTAGTGAATTGCGCGACAAGTCAAGTGCTTGAAGGTTACTGCAGTTCCCCAAAGTGGAGGGAATGCTTCCTTCAAGCTGGTTCTGCCAAGCAAAGAACACCATAAGGTTTGACAACTTCCCAAGCTCTGCTGGAATCAAACCTGAGAGCTGGTTTGTGTCAACTTGCAACTGTTGAAGATTTTTAGCATTTGAAAGACTATAAGGGATTGAACCAGACACATTGTTGTCACTAATCATAAACTCTTCAAGCGCCAAAAGACCCCCCAGAGACAAAGGTATAGTCCCGGATAGAGAATTCAAAGAGAAATCAATTTTTCTCAAGCTTGTACAGTTACCAATCTCTTGTGGGATAGCCCCTACAAGACCATTCTGCCACAGAAACAACTGTTGCAGCTTCTGGAGCTTACCAAGCTCAGATGGAATAGACCCTGATAGGCTATTTTCATACAGGAACAAGTCAATCAGTTCAGAACAGTTACCTAACTCTGGTGGAATCTCACCAGACAGCATGGTAGTATAGATGGACAATGTCTGAAGCTTTGTAAGCCTTCCCAAAGAAGCAGGCAAAGAACCAGATATTCTGGTATCAGCCAGCCCCAACACAGTCAAATTGCTGCATTCTCCAATCTCCTCAGGAATCTTCCCAACAATATCTTTGTTCCCTCCTGCTCTTAGAGACTCAAGTTGTGACAACTTTCCCAGCTCAGGTGGGATAGTCCCACCTAGCTGATTATCAAAAAGGAGTAGATTTTTTAAGCCAATGCAGTTGCTTAACTCAACTGGAATTTTTCCAGTAAGCTGGTTAGAGTTCAAGGACAAGTTCTGAAGGTTCTGGAGCTTGCCAATGCTTGGAGGAATAGAGCCAACAAGGTTGTTGGAGCTGAGGTCAATGACAGTGAGGGAAGAGCAGTCACCAATGCCTGAAGGGATGGTTCCAGTGAGATTGGCATCAGAAATGACAAGCTTTTTGAGAGAGTGAAATGAAGAGAGGTTGGAGGGCATAGGAAGCTCTAGAGGGATGGATTGTATGTTGATTTCAGTGACAAAGCCTAGTGAGGAACATGTTATAGATGTCCAGTTGCATGGATTGGGATCAAGGATGTTCCAGTTAGAGAAAAATGGAGGAGGTGGTGTTGCAGAAGGAGTATGGAGCCAAGAGAAGAGAGTTGAGGCTTCATGGTTGGCAGAGAAGGCAAGGCCATAGAGAAGTGTAACTTGGAGGAGAATGATACAAAACAATGAAGAAGAAGGAGAAGGAGAAGAGGAGGAAGAGATGTACAAGGATTGCCTCGAGGTGAGCATTGAAACCATGAAACATTTGCCTCAAATTCCAAACTTTTCTTCTCCTTGGGTTTGAGTCATTGGGTTTTGCACTCTTCACTGAGCCTCCCTAGTGAGAATGTGTAAGCTTTCTTGCTTTGAACTCAAACTCAGAGTGGGAATTCTCTTTCCCAAACAAAGCTAAAAGGATTTGTTCACACATACCAGAGGAGAATAAAATAACATAAAATTCAATGCCTAGAGATCAGAAAATCTGTAGCAGCTGCAGAAGTAGCACCACCCCCACCACACCTAAGATGCTTCTTTGTGTCTAAGCAAAAGCATTAGAATAATGGGGCTGTGCCAGGTGGTGTTTCTTGCACTGAACATAGGCATCTTATAGCTTGGCTGCACTGCATATATATCTGATTTATGCTCTTTGTTTATTGCTCAGCTCCTGACTCATGCTACTTTCTTAGCCACTCTGGTTTGTTCATGCTCTCTCTCTTATTTTTAATGAAAAGTTTTGAAGAAAAGTTATCCAAATTCTTAATATCTCCCTGCTATGTCATCATCGCTTTTTTTTTTTTTCCTTCTCTGGAAAGTTACAGATTAATCAGTTTAAGATACAAAAATTTATTTAAGAAACTGATTAAATATAAATATTTATTTAAAAGACTGATTTCTTAACACAAAAATTAAATTCTTAATTATTACGAACTTAAAAAAACAGTTGTTTGACAATTATAAAACCATGTATTTATTGTTTCGTCACAGATAACATAAAAACACTTAAAGATGATAATTATAACCATACAAAGTCTCATTAAATTTCTGAATAAACATAATGTGTTTGAGTGTTTACATCCGTGAACGTGGATCAACTTGAAGCAAGAAAACATTTACTTCCGTGTCATTCAAGAATTCTAAACATGGATTTAGCATGTGTTTGAGCATTCACACCCGTTTCATCAAACACATGGTAAATCCATGCTCAAACACTATATATATATATATTACTAAATTGCATTAAATATTTAAAAAAAATTATTTCTCTTAATGTTTCTTCTTAACTTGTATAGAATTTTTTTCCATAAAAAATACACAAATTTTATTGTAAAAATATTAATGTTGTTTCAATTTTTTAAAATATGATTTTTTTATTTCATGTTTATCTTTTAATTATGCAAAATCAAATGAAAAAGAAAGCATGAAAATGTGATGTGAGTAAAAATAAAATAAATGATTTTAGTGATTAGTGCTAAATTAATAATTGATATTTTAATATATGCATGATTTATTATATACAAGCACATAATATTAATTGTTAATTTTTTTATAAATAATTAAATTGTTTATTTTATTTTTTAAAGCAAACGACAAATCTATTATGCCTAAAATAAAAATACAATGAATTGTAATAAAAAAATACAATAATTATTTTGTATGATCCAACATAATGAGATTCAAAGGAAGGAGAATTCTCGCACACACAAAAATTAATCGCACCAATTTTAATATTTGAATTGTATCTTAATTTGTATTTATAAAAAATATATATAGATAAATAGATAGATGGAGGATCTACAGCTAAATATAATTAGTGACAACTAATTACAACATTTTCCAAATATACAATATACAATATTTCCTAATATATTAAAATTTAAAAATAAGTGAAAGTGTGTATTAGTAAAACTATTGCTTTTTTAAATTATTAAAGATATCAGTGTGACTTTTTATAGACCAACATTTTTTTCACATTATTTAGTTTCGTAGAAAAAAGGAAGTATAGTAGCTAACAGGTTCAAACATCGTTTATTTTTATTTGATACATACTTGTGTACATTACTTTTCTTCACATTAATTAGTCTTAACTATTATCCATACATATAATGAATTCTTTATATACGAGTTGAATCAATTGTTAAATTTTATCACACATAATGTAAATATTATAATTATAATTGTATGTAAGTAATCACTATTCAGTGTGTGTTAAAGGTAATTTTTTGTTTTCAGAAAATCTTTACCAAACAACATCTTCAAGATATGATAACCTTACAGAATCACGAACTTTGGATTCCCTGTGTCAAGAAAGTGCGTCAAGAGAATACGTGTTCATATGATTACACATATTAAAGAATAATGTACAAGTTGTCGTAGAATAATTAAAAAAAGTCATGTTTCTTTAGCTCGTCTTCCTAAATCGCAATCGCAGTATGTTGAATTCTGAATCAAACAGAAATATCAATGCTACATTTATAATTAAATTATATAACAGTACACTTGCAAGAAAAAAGTTGAAAATCTTTAGTTTTCTTATTCAATAAAGAAATATAATTGCAGCAATAAGATTAAATTTTGTGCATATTATTTAAATATAAATTTTTTTTAGAGGTGTACATATCTAATATAAAATAAAATTATAAATCAATCTAAAAAAATTAAAAACCAAGAAAACCAAACTTTTTAAATTGTTTTATGTCATTGTTCAATTGATTGATTCTAGATTTGAATTAAGTTTGTAAAATTGAATTGAAATTTTTTAATACATATAGGTATATATTTCATATGTATATATATATATATATATATATATATATATATTATTTTATTTTATTGATATTTTTATTATATTTTTTCATGAATATAACCAATGTAATAAACTTATATATACTTTATTCTTTTCGATTTTTATTTTATATACATATGTCCATGTATCAAAAAGAAACTAGGTTATAGATTAATTAATCGATTAATATATTAACATGTTGCTTTTTTATTTTTTTGTTTTCTATTTTTAAATAAGTTAATAATGTATTTACACTTAAAAAGATAATTCATTTTTTTTAAAAATAATATTTAATATTTAAAGTAAAAGTTTTTAGAAATAGAAAAATTACAGTGTCAATAAATTCAGTCTAATCCAAACTATATTTTATCGAATTAGGTTTTTTTTTAAGAAAGCAATCTAAATTAAAGTGAACTATACATTGTTTTAGTTTTTAAATTGGATGATTTTTTAGTTTAAAATTGATCTGAGTCGATTCATGTATAGTTTATTTTTTTTAGGAAAAAATTGCTAGTTATTTTTAAACAAATATATAATAAGGTGAAGGTTATTGATTAATTCAATTACTCAGTGATTAATTGTGATATTAGAATATCCGGGTTTATGCAAAAAAATTCTTTTGCAGTGATTATTGTTAATTGGTCTTGTTTTCAATTTATAGACAAAATTAGAGATATAAAACTATTCCCTCACTAATTCTGTCACTAATTAATTAGTAATGGATTTTCATACATACTATTCCCTCACTAATTACTAACCCATACTTTAATCCATGTATCATCCCCAATTTGTGATATATAATTTTTCTTAGCAATACACGAGATGTCTAGATACTACACCATATATAGCTTAAGATTACGATCAACCTCTAAATCCAAGAAATCCCTATTAGGAAAATATTTAGCTATGAGAACTTTTAAAACCATAGCATCATGGTCAAAGATAAATTTCCAACCTTGTTTCCCTTACATAGCCAAATTGAAGCCATATAGATCACGAAAACTCATTTCCTAAATGTTCTTCTTAGCAATTAGCCTATCCCAAGACATTCATCTAATTCCTTTTGTACTTCTTCCATTGAATCTCCTCTTTTAAAGAAGTAGGAAGAAGAAACACACATGCAATATGATGGGATAACTTGTATAACAACTTTGATTAGGACCTATGCCTAGATTAAGGAAAAAACTTCCCACTAGTAGAATTAATTTTTTTCCAAATTCAATCTTTGATATATTTGAATGATGCCTTCTTACTTCTCCCAATCATAGAAGAAAATCCTAAATATATTTCAGTCCCTAAAACAACTCACACCCTTAAAATTGAAGACAACAATCTTGGTCAATACTTCTACTAAAAAAAACCTTTAAGTTTTTTCTTTTGCAAAGACAAACTAAGAAATAATAAGTGTGCTACTAAAAATTTTGATGTCATGAAGATTTTCATCCTTTTTTGCTTTTTTAATCAAAGTTGATAATTTCTTTTCACATATAATAAACAAGTAAGGGGAGAGGGGATCACCTTGATGAAGACTCATCCCTAGAACAATGAGACCAACGTGTTCATGATTAACAAGGATTGATAAATTAATTGTATCAACACACATCATTATCCAATCAATCCAACACGATAAGAAAAAACTAATTCTCCCTATTATAGCTCTAAGATATCCTCAATCCACTTGATCATAAGCTTTACTCATGTCAATTTTCTTAGCAATGTCACTAATCTTACCTCTGGTCTTGCATTTCATGTAATGAAAAAGTTCAATGGCCATAAGAACATTATCCAATGTAGATCTTTTGACAATGAAAGATGATTGTTCCTTAGATATACACTTATTTAACCACCATCATAGTCACAATTTATTTATAACTTAGTTGTTACTATTGTGACATCAATCACCATTCTATCACTTATATTTAGTAAAAAAATACAAGAATTAAAATATCAATTATGTCCCCATTCATTCCTAAAGGTAAAAGTTCACATTTTTAAACAATGGGGAAAACAAATCAAATCTAAAGTGATGACACTCTAAAGGTCATATCCTCAAATCCAAAACATAAATCTAATTCATAAACTTAGTCCTAATATTACAACCTATAAAATCATCATCCCCTAGACAAATATTTGGACAAGGTCATTAAAGCATTGCCAATTTGACTCAAATTTATTGATAGTTTAGCCATCAACATATATGAAGGTGTCATAAGTATATCAATCACAATGAAAACGTCATGAATTTGATTGAACATTACTAATAGTTGAGTTATTAGTAAAGTCAAGACATTGATAACATTGAGGACATTACATGTCATCAATTTAATTTTAATCTTCTTAATTTTAGCTAAGTCATCATTAAACTCAAGATACAAATTCATGTAGAGATCTTTCTACTTCACTTTTTATTCTTCCTTCTTTTTCTTCCTTTTCTTTCACTTTCTCATGGGTAAGAATTATCATCATCATAATTTGATATTTGCATCAATACTAACCATATACACCTATCCATCAAAATCATCATTATTTTCATCTATGCCACACGTCCTCCAACGACTTACTTTTTCCTTGCCACTATCATTGTCCTCTCATCCTACACCCTTTACTACCTCTCTTTTCCTCTTAATATTATATCCATATCAATTCTAAAAACTCCTTTATTATTTATGATGACAACAAATTTATTAATATTAAGACCATCATTATCGCAATGGTGTCAATGATGATAGTTGCAATGAGTGTCTTGCCATCGTCAACCTTGTCAAATGATGTTGATGTCTTTCATGTCTATAGCAAGAAGTCATTTAAGATGTGTGTCATGATCTTTTATATTATAGATGAATTTCTAACTATAAAAACTTGTTTGGATATAGTGTTAAGGGACATGATGCGTAAATTATTTGTCAATAAGAAACCAACTACCATGAACTTCAACATAGAAGGAAGACCATCTACCTTGATCAAAGATTTATCAAAGAAATCAAATCACCCCTATAGCACATTAAAAAAACTTTCAATGAATTTCAAGAGAATGAAAATGCTCCAAAAGCATTAATTGGAGAGAAAATTTAACAATGAGTGAATGACATCAATGTTATAGTTGGTAAAACTCAAAAGCATGCAATTGATAAAAATTTATCAGAAAAGAGGTCTATCTTCTCTTATCTTCCATGTTACCCTGTCTTTGTGTGAGACACAATATTGATATGATGTATGAGGGAAAGTTGCGTGTGATAGTGTTATTTTAGAGCATTTCTCAACATACTATTTAAAGTCTCATGATTGTCATGTCTTGATGTAAGAATTACTGCTATTTAATTAGCTTAAAGTCCATGTCTTGACGCAACAACTACTATTATTAGTGGATATTCATGATATATTGCCAAAAAAAAATTAAGACACATTATAACCAAAGTATGCTTCTTCTGTTATTGATATCCCTAAAAATTAGATGAGTTAAAAATGATATTGGTATTATCTTATGCTAATAGAAGATGTAGTTTCTCCTTAGTGAAATTAGGTTTTGGACTAATTATTTACAATGGTCGTACTTAGTTAAGTGATACATGAAAATTGTAGAAGGATATGTGAAGAATTCACACAGGCTTGAAGCACATATTGAATGATATATTGTTAAAGAAGTTGTCAAGTTTTTTATTGACTACTTGTTTAAAGTATAGGCTATTGAACTTTTAAATTATCATCATGAAGGAAGAGTCGCTGAGAAGGGTATACATATGGTTATAATATGGAAGTCTATGGATCGTTAGGAATTTCTTCAAGCTGATCTTGATTAATAATGATGAATTTCAGCTTTACTTATCTATTCATAAAAATAGTTAAATACAAAATATTCTTAATGAACGATAAAAAAATTATTGATCGAGCATAATAAGAATTTCTTATCCTAGTTTTAATAGCAAGTTGTTCAGGATGATAATGTGTCTAATGCAATGAAATGGGTAACATAAAAACCTAATTTTGAGGTCATAGACTTATTGGATTATTTTTAGGCTCTCAACTATATGGACAAAGACTCAATACCCTCAAGCCCATTAAGTCTCTCTTATAAGAGGAGAAGGGATCAAATTGAGAGACATAGGGAGAGTGAATTTTCCCAATCAAAAGATAAGAGAGAGGGGTAGAGAAAGAAAGTGTTTTGTTTTCATATCTACACAAAATAGTCAAGCCAAAATCGCAATATCTACTTCATTAACTGTTGAATCAGGAAACCTTGACAATAGGTTCAACACACATAATTCTACATCTTGACCATTCAAATCTTGATTTGGAGGTCTATGGTGTGAGAAATTTTGCTCGTACAATAGTACGATTTTGTGAGTTCTTCACTTTCTCATTTCTTATTTCTTGTTCTTCATTTACAAGCTTTGTTACTTGTTTGTGTCCTATGAATTACTAAAATTTGTTTAGATAGTCATAAATATTCTTGAGAAAATTTACATATATTTCTTAGGAATTAAAGTTTGTAATGTTTGATTTTAATAGAATTTTAAGTATACAAGTGATTTTTTTCAAAAATATCGTTTTAGATAAATAACTTTATTAAATAATCTTGTGTAAAACATAATTGTAAAAATATTTTTTATAAATTTAAAAATGATAGAGTTGGATAAGTTTTCTTGTAAAAATAATTATTATAAATTTTAAAATTAGAAACATGTAGGTGTAATTTTTAATATTTTTTTATCTAACTTTAACGCAACAAAAATTTTCACTGTCTTTACTTTAAATAATTTTTTTCAATTTCTACTAAAATATTTCTTGAATATTGTATTAATAATATTCTTAAATAATTTATTAACTAATATTTTTATAATTTTTAAATAATTAAAAATGAAAATAATTAAAAAATATAATATTTAATATATTAAAAAGATTAAAACAATATATTTTATAAAATAATTTTATTTTTAAAAATATATTAAATATACTAAGAATATTTATTATTTTTAAATATAGTTATTTATCACAACTAATTAGAAATTATTTCTAAATTTATAATTTTTAGATTCTCACATTTTCATGAAAATATTTTTTGGGAAGTGTGGATAAAATTCATTGTCAAAAAATAATGTTTCTTTAAAATATTTAATATTTTCAATTTTAGATGTTACTGAAAATTTTTCGTCTATCAAATGAATATTTAGCTTAAAAATATCCTGGATGCAAAGAAAAGAAAAACGAAAAGAAGAAAATTATCTAGGCGGTAAACACTATCAGACCTAAATTAATGTCGTTAATTGTGTGCACAATTTTTCTATTGCTTCAGCCTTGCATTTGTTTCCGTTTCAAGAAGTAAGAAAAGCAATGGAATCTTTCATTAATGGTAATCCAAATAATATGCAGTACCGTCAGTGGGTCAAACAGATTAAATTAATATAAAATATTGAAAACTCATAAAGTTGATGGAGAAATAAAAGTCAGCAAATCTTCTGTCAAAAAACTGACTAGATTAATAAAGTCAATCCATCATGTGGCTCAGGATTCGTTTTTATTTTAGTGTAAATTAGGATTTTTCAATTTCTTGTTCAATTGGTTTTAATTATTAATTTTCTATTTACTATTTTTAAAATAATTACTCTTCAGGGTATATATTATTACAAAAAAGAATATAACTATTTCCTTATGAGAAGTGAATATTTTATTGACATTTTCGTTAACATCACGTGGCAATGGGTTATTTGTGATTGTTCTGTTTGTGAAAATAATTATTTAAATGAGGTTAGTAATAAGCTCTCAAACATATTTTTATTATTTGCTGAAATATATATTTGTAAGAGTCTTATTAAATATGAAGTGAAATATACTGGAGAGTAGAATTCATTTAGTAGGAGTTACTCATGTTTCATCTAAATGCAAAACTAGTTTGAACAAGTTGTTGTAGTTTTTAAATTTTTGTTTACTTTTTATGTTTTTTCTTCAAAAAGAATATATTTTTATATCAAATAAAGGCCAAATACTAAGTTTTGAATATCCATATGTATGATGTTAAATTGTAAATTGTTTTTATTTAACTTCTTATTATTGATTTTCATCACAAAATATATAATATAGTCATTTTGTTTTAATTTATAAAAGTTTAGGAAATTTTTTTTATAATTTTGTGTTAGTTTATTCCTTATAATAATATATAATATTAAAATAATCTATTTATAATTATCAATTTATCATCAATAATAATCATACTTAATTCAACCACACTCAATTTTTTTACAAATTTGTGAACCAATATTTTTATCACTTCAATCGTGGGTCTGATTTTCAAAATATTGGTAAATACTACACCAAACTAAGGTACGTATGGTCGTGGCAACTATCTATTTTTTTCTGTGCGATCATTGATAAATAACATAATATATTCTATAACTTAGTTTTGAAATAAATTAACCAGTGAAACGAAAATGAAAATTAAGAAGCTGTTTGGTTTAAGATTTTTTTAAAAATTTATTTTACTACAAGATTTTTTTAATTTTGCTAATAATTTTAACTACCATTTAAATTAGTAGCTAAATCCTAGTTAATTAACTAGCATATTATTTTTCGTAGTTAAATTTAAATTATATTCATTTATATTTTTTATTACTACAAGTTAGCTAGAAAATAGTTACAAATTTTAAAAATTTACTACAAATTAACTAAGATTATTTTCTTAGCTAATTTACTACTTATTTCATGCTACCAATAATATTATAGTAATTTTATAACTAATTACTTTTACTAGAAATTAATTATGAAATAACTATTGATTTTAAAATTTTGTAACTAATTATTTTGTAACAAATTTTAAATTTTTTTTGTAATAAATTTCTTATTTTTAAAATATATAAAAAAAGAAAAAAAATTATTTTTTTCAATACAAATATAATGAAGCAGATTTTTTTTTAGAAAGATCACAATTATATTTTAGGGGAATAATGCTATGAATGGTAAATATCTTCCTCTAGATATTTAACACAGTTACACATCTGATATTCGAATTTAAGACTATTGATTAAGATAAAATATATCTTAGTGAGTTAATTCATGTGTTTTTAGCTATAAGAAGAAAAAAGAAATTTTTCTTGTACAATGCATATAAAAAAAATTATAATTTTAGATGCACAAAAAGATAATTATTCAAAAAATAGATTATATGTTGTAATTATATCATGTCTAGAACAGATCATCATGTAGACTTCCTATTCAAGATATTAGACGATGCATCTATCAACCCAAATATTAGGATTTAGGTTTTGAGTGGCAGGACTGTAGAGAAACAAAATATAATTTTCTCAAGAAGAAGATGATGGTGGATTACCGAGACCGCAAGCTTTCACTATGCAGAGACCACGCGCCCTAAGCACGGTTCTTGCTATGTATGTTCTAAACTAATAATATATGTGTTTGTATATAATCAAATGATTTTGCCATATGCTTAGTACACGTGACAGTGAAGCCCTAACGTGTAGGTTTATATCTCTTTCTCCGTTTTATTTGTATTGTTATTTTCTTCTGCAGCATATACAGTATAAGATATATCCGGTATTCATCGAAATGAGCTATTAGGTGCAGTTTGTTGATGGATCCAATGGAATTTTACATTTCTTATCTGTAAATGAGCTTCAATGTGCATAAAATTCAGCAGATTTAACTTTGATTAGTTTTTTAAGTGGTGTTATTGATGGATTATACTCATCACACAAGTTCAACAGGATCAAAATTTAAATTTACAGAAATTTTCTAGTTAAAATATTCTTTTATATACCATTGATAATTCCCATACATTTTTATATATTTATATATATATTCAACTTTACTGGGCTCTCTCTCTCCCCTCCACTTTTCCCGTTTAAACCTAATGATATTTTTGCATATAAGTTATCTCTTTTATTTACTTATATATAACTACTATTTTAATTTTTGTCACATAGAATAAATATTTATTTTATAAAACTTAAATTTATATTAAATATTTTAAATATATAAATTATATTATATTTAAAATTTGTAATAAATAAATATTTTATATTATAATATAATGTTATTTTAATGATTGATAATTTATATAAAATATTAAAATTTAATTTAGAATTAAAAATACTTAAAATGATAGATTAAAAGAGATAAGAGATTAAAAAAATTCTTAATTGTTTTTAGTATCGTTGAAGAAATTTTTTTAAAAATACTTTAATTAAAGAATAACAACTAAAAATACTTTCATTTGAAAGAGTTATTCTAATTTTATTTTTTGTAAAATAAAAAATATTTAATAATTATTTTTCATCCAACTAATTTTTCTCTAATCAAATATACTTTTTTTTTAGTAAATCATAAGTTATTTTAATTTATGTATATAAAAAATTAAACAAATATTTGAACCATATATATAAATTGTGGTGCAATATTATGGCAACCCTCCACACTATAATTTAATATTTATAATGATGATGCACTCTTTAAGTATAAAGTATAATAATTATTATTAATTAAAAGATTAAGAGTTGAGATTTTAATTATATATATATATATATATATATATATATATATATATATATATATATGATTTTATCATAATTTTTAATTTTTGATTTTCTAATCAATAATTGTGAATATATTTTATTGTCTAAACTATATCTCCTCTCTTTAGAAAAGCTCACCAATTAATATATAACCGATCGGTTGAAATGTCATGAAAAAATATATATATAACATATTAAGTGAAAAGAATATTATAATGAGATAGTGAGACGAGTAAATCTATATAATAAAATCATATGTGAATGATTTAGATTAAATCATAAAATTACTGTTACGTTTTTAGGTGGTTGTGTGACTATTTAATAAATTTTAATTAATCATAACCTTTCATATATAATTATTTGATGAAAATTTACTTCTCTTGTCTTCTTAATTATTATATACACTCATTTCACTTAATATGTTATATATATATATATATATATATATATATATATATATATATATATATATATATATATATATATATATAATTTTAAAATGTAATTATACAATTTGGTTTTCATGTATAAATGAATTTATTTTGCGTTATTAATATTTGCAATCCTATTTTATGTTTAGGATTCAGTACACCAGTTGGCAATTTATTTCATGAAGCTGAATGATCTGTTTCAACCAGGTATCATTGTTCCCTTTATATGCATACATATTAAACCTAGTGTCATAGATTTTGATCATAGTTACCATGCATGCATGATTTGCAGAAAAGAAGGCAATCATGTGACTTAAAAGACTTTGAAACAACAGTACACAGAACATAATTTGAAGCAATGTTATTCCACATTCCATAATCATCAAAAGAAGAAAAAAAAAAGCTATACGAAAAAGTAAAAAGGAGAAATAAAAATATGAAGAAACAAAACAAAGCAATATGAAACCATGACTCTCTAATGTAAGTATGCAGCCTAAGGTGGCAAAAATAATTAACATTTGAGGAAACTAGTTGTTTAAGTAGTAGTGGGGTGGCAGCAATAAGCTTTTAACAAAAGAAAAAACAACATCCCAGATTTTGAGGCCACATCACGTGAGGATGGGAATCCTAAATTTTCTATTCATCGTGTGTCGCCCAACTAAACTCTTTTGTTAATGATAGAATTTTTTTAATGTAACAAATTTGAATATAGAGTTGGTATTCCTAGTTTAATTTAACAAGGATATCCACTACATATGTATATAAATGATAGTCCAAGTAGGCCAAACCTATAAAATAAAACAATTAGATTTAAAAGCATAAAGAGCCAAAAGGAGGGGAGAAAAAAATAAAGGTTAAACGGCGCTGCTCCATCTGCGTCTGCGGCCCCTATTTTAAGGGTCGTGACATTGGGAAGCTCCCCATCGGAATCTATGCACATTTTTGGTTCTACATATACTGCCCTCAATCAAAAATCCAAAGTATACCTAACACATATCGTGCATAGCCCTTCACAACTTCTTTAAATGGAAATCATAATATATTTAGGGTTAAAATGCATCTTGTCTTTGTGGTTTGAGTGCCTACATTTTAATTTTATTCAGCTTTTTGCACAATTGCACCAAACTTAATTGGTGATAAATCTTTAACAAACCTAAAACAAAGCTTCATTTCATTTACTCGAAAAACTTGTGTGTTATTCTCCCAAGGAGAACAAGAATCCAAACCAAAATAAAGGTTGTGTTTGGCATAAATAGTAAATTTATGTAATAGTTGAAAAGTTAGCTAAAGATCGAAAAATTACCAAAAGTTAACAAAATTGGAGTTGAAAATTGAAGGTTGATAAGCTAATTAATTAATTAAATTGAAAATATTTAATAAAATTTGTTAGAGTGGGCTAAGCTCAACTTGTATCATATGTAGTTTGGAAAACTCAAAATGACAAATAATTCAACCTGAGATGTGTGTTGATACTGTCCTAAAGTTATTGCCAGATACATGCAAGTTCTCCAAAATATAATGTGTTTCTCGGTGTTAAACGAAATATCAAAACTGGTAAGATAGTAATTGATGTAATCTAAGATTTTCAGAGATGAAGAAAAAGAGGATGAAGAAGAGACCGCCATCAGAAAACAAGGTTAAGTAAAAAACAATAATTTTCTTAGATAATGGCATATATAAAATCCGATAATTAAAATGTTAATGTAGTGATGAAATGCAAACGTTACAAGACTAAGTAAGAAACAATAACTTTAGTGTAGAAAATGTCGTTGGGTAGCTCCATTGACCCACATTTTTCGAATGAAGACTAAGTAATAAACGATCATATAAAAATCAAGAGTTTTCGGATAAGTTTTAACTCAAAATTAAATTAAAATTAATATTCAAAAATAATTTATTAAATTGTAAAATAAAATTCTCTAAGTCTATTATTGCGCTTTCAAGGGTAAATTAGATAATTTATACTCAGTATCAAGCCCACTTAATCTAATCTTATGCACGCGAGCCCATTTCCTTGCTTGTTTGAAACCTCATAAAATACATTGATATATAAACATTTGAACGATAATTAAACCAATACATGAGCCTTTTAAACTCAAACCTAATATAGCAAACTGTATGAACTAGTGTATGCTACGCAAATAGAGATGACAATATTAATGGGGTGGGAACATCTATTATCTCTCCTATTACCGATCTTGTTGGATAAATATTCATTTCATTTTCATTCTTACACATGTAAGGATATCCGTTAAGTGTATATTCATAATTTTTTTTTTCAATATTTATAGGTATATGTGAGTATTTGTGAATATTTATTAATAAAATAAAAAATTAAACTATTCTAAAAAATATTTTAACTATAATTTTTAATTATTCTAATAGTTTTTTAAAATAGTGTAAAGGCCATAGAACTAAAATTATTAAAAAATATTTACACAATTACACCAAAGGGTTATGATGTTAATTCTTATGTAGTATTATATATTTACACAAGGACATCTTAGTAATTTATTATAACAGGCACGCACGAGGTAGATATCTTGATACCTACCCCTGTTTATTAATGGGTGTAGGACCCCAAATTTGTCCGTCCAAGCCAAATGGGTCCAGCCTCAGCCCAATAAAGGAAAGAGACTTCAAAATTGGACTTTCCTACAAAGGAAGGTTGTCTGATTCGGCCTAGTTTGATCAAAAGAAGGCCCAAAATGGCCTATGTGCAGAAAAGGCGTCAAACGCGGCCAAAACTGACAAAAAGGGCCCAATATGGCTTACACCATGAAAGGCCTTCAAACTCGGCCAAAGATGAAGTTCAGGAAGGCTCTGGCTCAGCATTAACGAAGCCGGCCAGGTTAGCAAGAAGTCAGCAGAAGTCGGCCACCTCAGCAAAGGAGACAGGACCTCATACAATCCAAGAGGCCCTGAGCCATCAGATCCCTTTAAGACTAAGGGGAACCCTTGGATGGAGCCATGTTAGTAAGAGGGGGGAGACAAGGATCTCACCAATCCCAACGAAGTAAAATCCCTCACCAATCACAACAGCACAAGGGGATAGGAATTTGCTAGGTCAGCCACCCTTGAAGTGGCTATTGGAGAACGTGTCACGATCAAATGCAGATCCCAAAGAGCATTAACCTGGATCAAAAAGCTGGGGCACCCCCACGTGGAAAAATCTAACAAGTCCATGCCTCCCTCCAAACACTATAAAAGGCCTCACTATAAAGAGTAGGGGGTCTGAATTCGGTTTGGTGACCAAGATAGTCACTTTTGCAACAGAGTCATGATCACCTTACTCCACAAGTATGGGGTGGTGCATAGAGTTGCCACAGCATACCACCCCTAGACAAACGACCAAGCTGAAGTATTCAACAGGAAAATTAAGAAAACACTGTAAAAGATGGCCAATCCCAACTGAAAGGACTAGAGTCGACTCCTTGAGGATGCTCTATGGGCAAACAGAACTTCATACTACATTCCGTTGGGGATGTCGTCCTACTAGATTGTTTTCGGTAAAGTTTGTCATCTCTCAATTGAAATAGAGCATCGAGCTTATTGGGCAGTCAAGCAATGCAACTTGGCCTACAACCAAGCTGGAAAGCAAAGGAAGTTCCAACTACAAGAACTGGGACGAACTCGCTTGGAAGCTTATGAGAACTCTCGAATCTATAAGCAAAAGGTCAAGCAATTTCACGATCAACAGATCCTGAGGAAGGAGTTCCAAGTCAACCAAAGAGGGCTCTTGTTTAATTCATGCTTAAAGCTCATTGTAGGTAAGCTCCGTTCTAGATGGGATGGACCATTTGTTATCACTAATATTTTTCCTTATGGTGTAGTGGAATTAAAGGATGAACATACCAACAACAACTCCCAGGTCAACGAGCATCAGATCAAACTTTTCCATGAAGGTCTAGCACCAACAGTGGGCAAGATGGAGACCATTTCACTAATTCAACCAGTCCCGTCGGATGACACACCCTGAGCAAACCTCAAAATCCCCTCTGTACTCATGTCATGCATTGAGGACAATGCATCATTCAAGTGTAGGGGGAAGTGTGTAGCCATCCAATTTGATGTTTATGTTTATATTTTGTTTTTATTTCTATCTTAAATTTACTCTATGTTTCATTTGTGTCTTATTTTCATTTTGATCAAGTTTTGTTTTCTTTCAAAAATAATTGTTTAATCGAGTCTATGCTAACTCCAGTTCCATCTCAACCGGATTCGGACCAACTTCAGTTCTCTTTCAAATTTTTTTTTTTGATTTTTTATTTCGTTTTGTTTTTCCTTTAACTGAATTCTGACTGTTGAGAAAAATTCTTTGAAAAAGAACTTGAATGATTTTCTTTAGGATTGGATGAAACATGAAGAGGCAATGCATAACACTGGAGGAAAGATTTTTCAAACTTGATAGGGAGTGAAATTTCTGCATCTTTAGGCAGTAGGCGATTTGAAAAACAGAAAAAGATAAACCATTAGTGGTAGAGCAACTGTCTATTTGAGAATTTTTGAGCCTTTGTATATATAAATGGCTTTGCATCTTGTCATTCTCTCCTTTCTTGTGTGATTTTGCATTCATGATAACTGTGTACTCTAGGTTTTGTATTGACTCTCTGGATATACCTGGTTTCGCATGCACGGATGATATGATCTAGGTTATTTTTCTAACAAAGCCACGAGCCAAATAGACCTACCTTGCAAAATTAAATCCCTTGTTTACCCTCTTTGAGCCTGAATAACCATTTTTTTGTGATATGACAGCTCACTACAAGCCAAAGCCAGAAAACCACGATCAACCTCAACCTTAGGGGCTAAGGGAGCTTTGGAATTGTTTCGGGAGTGGGTCTCGCTCAAGTGTGGGGGATACATTCGAAGGCATAGCAAGAGTAGTGCATCTAAAAAAAAGGGTTGAAAAAGAAAAGAAAGAAAAACTACAGGATCTTTAGTGGATATCAATCCAAATTCTTTGAATGTAACATAATTATTACATATAAGGAAACATAAGCGAGTTCAAAATGTAAACATTAGCCATCAACTTTATTTCTGTAGAAAATAAAGAATAAAAAAAATTGTTCAAATTGAAACATAAAACATACAGACTCCCACTAAATTAAGATATACTAAGGAATAACACTCATATAAGTAGTGTGCTCATGAAAGACCTTAGGCATAGCCCTTTAGTCAATGGATCAACTAGCATAAAACTAGTTCTTATATGTTCTATGAAAATCTGTTTATTTTAAACTCTTTCTTTAACAACCAGAAACTTGATGTCGATGAACTTCGACTTTGTAAAACTTTTATTATTGTTGAAGTAAAGGACTACTTAATTATTATCATAATATATTTTCAATGGTCTTTTAATACCATCGACCACCCGTAAACTAATGACAAAGTTTTGCAGTCATATCCCATGGTTGGATGCCTCAAAGTAAGCCAAAAACTCTACAATCATAGTTGAAGGGGCTATAAGAGTCTGTTTAACAGACTTCCAAGAGATAGATCCTCTAGCCAGCATGTAGATGTATCTAGATGTGGAGCGTTTGTTATCTTGACATCTTGTAAAATCGGAGTCAAAGTAACCATCTTCCAATGCTGCATTCCAGGATCACTCAAATACCTACACAAAACTCTCACCACAAAAGCAATGTCTAGACAAGTACAAACATGAGCGTACATTAGACTCCCCATTGCTGAGGTATAGGGAATCTTTTGCATCTCATTTCTTTCAAGGTCATTGTTTGGGCCCTTCTTGAGACTAAATTTGTCTCCCTTGGCTATTGAGGTGTCTCCCGATTTACTATCTTTCATGCCGAATCTTTCTAAGACTTTGCTAATATAGTTCTCTTGTGATAACCTCAAGATACCTTGAGAACGATCTCTTAGTATCTGATACCTAATACAAAAGAAGTTTCCCCAAGATCTTTCATTTCAAAATTCTTCGTTAGAAATCTCTTGGTTTCATGCAACAAGCATGTATCACTACTAGCAACTAGTATATCATCGACATATAATACTAGGAATATGTATTTACTCCTACTGAACTTGTGATATACACAATCATCAACTACAATTGCCTCGAAATCATATAAGGTAATGACTTGATGGAATTTTTTATACCATTGATGGGAAGCCTATTTGAGGCCATAAATGGATTTCTTTAGTTTGCATACCATAGACTTAGATTCAATTGAAACAAAGTTTTCAAGTTGCACTATATAAATTGTTTTGTCAATGTTACCATTTAGAAACACAGTCTTAACATCCATTTGATATAGCTCTAAATCAAAATGAGCTACTAGTGTCATTATGGTTCTAAAAGAATCCTTTGAAGATACTGGAGAAAAGGTTTCTTTGTAGTAAATGCCTTCCTTTTGAGTAAAGCCTTTAGCAACTAGACGAGCCTTATATCTCTCGATATTACCCTTAGAATCCTTTTTGGTTTTAAATATCCATTTGCAACCAATAGGTTTCACACCTTCAAGTAATTTGATGAGATTCCAAACGGCATTGTCTTGCATAGACTTCAACTCATCATTCATGGCATCAATCCATTTTTTGAGAGTTAGAACTTTGCATAGCTTGATAAAAGTTGATTGGATCATCTTTTATTAAACCAATGTCATCCTCATGTTCTTGGAGAAAAACAATGTAGTCATCTGGAATTACATGTCTCCTCTCTCTAATGGATCTCCTTAATGGCATTTCTTGAGGTTGTTGAGGTTGCTCTATAGGTGTTTGAGGAAGAACCTCATTATAGTCTTGTTCTGGAACAATGTTAGGAACTGTAGTTTGAATATTGTCTCCTATTACTAGAGTTGTTTCTTGAATAGTAATAGGGACAAGGATTTGACCAATGTCATTAATAGATTATTCCTCAAAGACAACATTCCTTATATTCTCTTCCTTCTCAAACTCAATTTCCTCAAGAATTCTCGCATTTCTCATTTCAAAAAAGGATCTTGAAGTGGGATCATAAAACTTATAGTCTTGAGAGTGTTCAGCATAGCCAATAAAATAACAGCTAACTATTCTTGAATCCAGTTTTCTTTCATGCGACCTATAAGGTCGTGCTTTAGCTGAACAACCCCAAATGTACAAATGTTTGATACTTGGCTTTTTGCCAGTCCAAAGTTCATAAGGATTTTGTTAACTGCTTTAGTTGGCACCCTATTAAGGATGTAAATTGTGGTCTTTAAAGCTTCTCCCAAGAGTGACTCTAGTAAAGAAGAATGAGTAATCATATTTCTCACCATATCCTTAAGAGTCCAGTTTCATCGTTCTGCCACATCATTCGTGCTAGGTTTGCCTGACATGGTGTATTCGAAGCAATTCCATACTCTCTAAGAAAAAAGGCAAAAGGCCCTAGACGTTGTTCTCCTAATCCATCATATATACCATAGTATTCATCACCATGATCAAATTTGACGACTTTAATTTTCTTTCCAAGTTGAATTTCAACTTCAGCTTTGAAAGACTTGAAAACGTCTAGGGATTGAGACTTCTCATGTATCAAATATAGGTAACTGTACCTAGAGTAATCGTCTATGAACGTAATAAGGTATTGTTATCCATTCCATGAAGCTACAAGAAAAGCACCACAAATATTTGTATGTATTAGTTCTAAGGTACCCTTAGCTCTTTCGACATCTAATTTTCTTATGTTTGTTTGTTTTCCCTTGATGCACTCAACACAAACTTTAATGTTTGATAAGTTCAAGGGTTCAAGAATTTCATCTGACACAAGTCTTTGAATTCTCTATTTAGAGATATGGCCTAAACGCTTGTGCCATAAGATGGTTAGATTCTCAATTAATTTTCACTTTGTACCTCATGAACCAATTTGCAGTATTTCGTTATGGGAACTAACATCAGGCATGTATAGATTATCAACCAAAAAACCAGAATCAACAACATTTGAATTTTGGCAAAGACTAACTTTATTATTTCCAAAAGAAGAAGAAAAACCAAATTTGTCCAAGTTAGAAATGGAAATTAAATTTCACCTAAAAGACGGCACAATAAAAGTATCAAATAAATCCAAATGAAATCCAATTTTCAATTGTAATCTAAAAGTTCTAATAGCCTCTACTACAACTTTATTGTCATCGCACTCAAAAATGAATCTTTCATCATCACTTGGCGGTCGACTGCAATGGCAACCCTGTATAGTCACAGTTATGTGAGTAGTAGCACCAGAATCTACCCACCAAGTATCCATAGGCACAAAAGTCAAATTAACTTTAGAACAAACTAAAGCAAGATATTTACCTTTCTTTACATGCCAACTGGTGTACTTAGGATACTATTTATTCATGTGTCCCAACTTCTTAGAAAAGATGCAGGTAAATTCCTCATTCTTCTTTGGTTTTTTTTCCTTTAGAAGACCCTTCCACAGCACCATTATGTTCTTTCTTTTCTTATTCTAAGAAGTCGAAGCAAAATGAGCACTTTCAGTCTTATCTCTTTGCAACCTTTCTTCCTCTTGCATATAGTGAGATATAAGCTCATTGAGGGACCATTTGTTCTTCTGAGTATTATAGCTCACTTTGAATTGCCCAAAGTGTGCAGGAAGGGATATCAAAACCATGTGCACAATCAAGTCTTCATCAAGCTCCAACTCGAGTGACTTGAGTTTTGCTACAAGATTAGACACTCCTATTATATATTCTCTTATATTTCTTCTGCCTTTATACTTCATAGAGATGAGTTTAGCCAAAAGGTTACTCGTTTCCGCCTTTTCATTTTTGACAAAGAATTGCTCAATCTCTTCATGAAATTTGCTTGTACTTTGACTCTCAGAAATAGAGCCCCAAAATGCTTCTGGAATCAAGTGCTTCATGAATCAAGTGCTTCATGAATCAAGTGCTTCATGATCATAAGGCACATCCAGTTAGAGCGTTCCCATTTCTCAATTTTAACCTCTTAAAGGTTATTTGGAGTAGGAATAGGTTTCTCTATCCGAAGCGCTAGATTCAAATCCATACAACCGAGAACTATCTCTACGACTTCCTTCCAAACCTTAAAATTCGTCACACTCAGCATTGAAATTAATTTGAGTAGATACATCAACCGCACTAGAAGTCACTAAAAAGAGAATAAACATACAAAGCACAATCAATCTTAATGATAAATTTAAAGAGGCAAACAAGATACATAACGTACCATTAATCCTCAATCTTTGAATTGAAAGAACTAACTACAAGTGTTATTCTCAACTTATTGATCAAATGTGGGTGATAAGTCTTGTCAAACAATGATTGTCTTTGAACACTCCATTGTTCACATAGATAAAAATATTCTTATAATCAGCACACATTTACCATCACAAGCATGTAATTATTCGGTCAAATTGCGTCTTCTTTTGTGTCAAGCACAATATGTATGTAAATTTAATTAGATTAATCTACACAACAAATATTACTTTGGCAACATGTTGTTTTAATTACCCCAACCAAAATTACTAGACAATTTAATCAAGATGGGTGGACGTCTTAAATTTGTACAAGTTTCATGCATAAGCGCAAAACCCAAAACTATAAGTTTATTTCACCACCTAACGTTTAGAGACTTTAAGGTATGTAAGTAAGGCATAGAAAGTATATAACAAAACATGTGTAGCTAAACTACATAATTGACCATTTACAAAATACCTAGCACAACATTAATTTTTAGTCTTTGGACATAAAAATTAATTTGTAAGTGATACTCTCAATGCAGCTAATCAAATATTGACAATTAGTTCTATCAAATAATAGTCTTTCTTTGGACCGACTATTATTCATGTGAAAAAATAAAACTTTATAATTGTCACATATTTATTATCATAGGTATGTTATTATTTGGTTAAAATGTATCTTCTTTTGGCTTAATCATAGTTTACATAAATAATTTCATACTAATATACATTTTTGTAATTCAAATTAAATCAATTTACATAATAGAGATTGCTTTGGCAATATATTGTTTCAATTAATTTAATTTTAAAAATTACCAGATATAATCCAAATTAACTAAAAGGATTCAAAATTTGTCAAATTATATAATACTCTATATGCATTTTATATCATAATTTATTTACTTATATTATTATCAATATACCCAATAATTATAATAATAATCTAATAAATAAATAAATAAGGCTGCATGTTACATCTAATAATTACACATTATATCTATAACGTCATAATAAAATTTATAAACCCTTAGCATTTGAAAATTTTGAATATTTTAATATTTTGTAAAGGGACGAAGCTGAGTTCGAATCTTGGCGGGTGCAAATATAATTTTTACCTTTTAATATTTATAATTTTGAAAAAATAAATAAACCCCACCCTGATCCGTACACCAGGTAATGCTTTTGGTGTTACCACGCAAATAAGAATCAGACATCAGTCTCCGATAATAGACAGTTGCCTTAATCATATGTTGAAATGCAATTTTAATTTTAGTATGTCTCCTAATATCTTTTAAATTATGATAAGTTTATATAATAAAAAATAAAAGAAGAGCAAATATAACATGATATCTAAATATTTTAGGGGTCAACAATTATAGAATATATTATATAGTCCAATGATCTAATATTAATCATGACTTTAATATTACTTGTTGGAAATATTTTCCTTTAGTTCCTCGTTTGCTTATTCCGTTATACTAAATTATCAAAGCTTTAAAGAATGTATAAATACCTGAATCTATGATAGTTGCTTTGAGATCATAGCAGAATTTTCAGTAATTACAAGTAGTTAGTTTGTAGTCTCTCTCAACTAAATTGCCTTGGTTCCTTCAAGGGACTTCCGTTTCTCTCTTTTGACGGAGAGAACAGAAAACGTCTTTTGATTTGGTGTATGAAGGACCATAACAGTTCCTAATACATCAACCTACATATATGATTCCTATCATCCCTAACAAGCCAACATGAGTATCCACCCATTAAGTTTATATCGAGTCTTTTTAGAAAATTCATTTTGATTACTTAAATTGGATGTCTTTAAGATTATAATCATCTTAAATAAATAGTTAATATAATTATATATTAAAATATAATGTCCAAAAAATTAAAAAAATTATAAATTTCTAACATTGTACTCTTGAATCGACTAGTTCAAGCAATTCAAAATTAAAATTAGAATATTTTTTTATTCAATAATTACATTGATTAAATTTAATATTTATAAAAAATTATTAAATAGAATATATACACACAAAACTCCGCACAAGGACATCCACTCACCTAGAGGCATTTTTCTCAAAGGCAAGCAGCTATGTAATTATGTCAACAATCACTAATAGACACCATTTCAACCCTTGTTGATTTTATTACACAAGTCTCAATTATGATTTCATGACTTGGCATTAATTAAACATTTGAGTTCTGAAAATGTTGTCAAACTCGGAGATCTTAAGAGGATTGGAACGGGATAAAACATCGAAACACAAGGATCGTACGAGTTAGGTGTATATGAAAAATTATATTCATACACATGTGTATAAAAAAAATAACGGAAAAAAATAATTCATAACTCATAATATATCACAGAAATTAAGATCCAATACATAATTTATCTCAAAATAAGTTCATAAATCATAGCATAACTCATAATTTCATAATTACTTTATATATAAAAACATACTAGAGTAGGAGATTATTTAAGGTAGTCATCTTCCATATTATCTTCATCCTTATTAATGGTATCCTCCTTTGCCATCGTCATCATCAACAGTTGGAGGAACCTCGAATGCAAGATCAATATCTTTTTTTCTAGTACTCTGTGATCTTTACGTGCAGTCCTTCTGGTGCTAACACTCTCGGGAATTTCAAAAGTTTGTTTCCCTTTGTTTCTTCCCACCTAAAATAAGAAAAGATATAATTTTAAGTGAGGGAAACTATCCAATTTAAGATCATAGATTTCTTTGAAAAGTAGTCCTTGTTAAGACAGAAAAAGATCCACCACTAAAGGAGTGCTGAAAAGATCACTTACCAGAATCCAATAATTAGAGGGAGAAGAAGAATGAAAAAAAAATGTTCCATCAGATGTTGAACCTCTTGAAGGAAACATATCTAACCAAGTGACTCAAGTAGACGCACATAAGAGATCCCATTTAATTATAATTGCTCTATTTCACAGTTTATATAGACATCCCCAATTATGACTAAGATTATACAGGAGAGCTACCATGGCTATAAGTATTTGGCCTCGTAAGTATGTTTAAATATTTTAGAAGCTTTTGATTTATTTATTTTTATTGTGGTTATAGTTAAAGTGAATAACACACCTCTTTAATAACCACTTGGTCAATCCTTTGATTTGAATATCATTACTCTAACTAGTTCAAAACTACAATTTTATTTAACGTTTAAAAGTAGCTAGGATAAAAAATAACAAGAAGGGAAGAAAAAACTCTATCTGTATTAAATACTCTACCTGTATCTAGTCACAAAGTAGTGAAGGAAAATGCTGATTTTAAGCATGCCCCATTCCTTTCCGGGACACACCCTTGTTCCTGCTCCAAATAGCAAGTTATGATTATGAGACTCCAAGCCTTTGTCCTACATCGCATCATATTTTATATTCAATATCAAGGGTTGTCATCAAACACAAAAGAATAAGGTTTGCTATTATTAAGCAACTGACCAGCCATCTCCATGGATTAAAAGTATAAGGTTGTTGATAGAGGAAGGGATCCAAATTAGTCTCCCTTGTGTAAGCATAAACTCTCCATCCCTTGGGAATGACAAAGCCTAACAAGTAATAGGCATGCATAGTGAATGTTAGCTAACCAAAATTTGAAAGGACAAGTGAGTTAAGTTCTTTCAAATCAATTTGATTGAAAATTAAAAATTATTCTCTTCACACTTGATTATAAACAAAATTAATTAACTTACACGTTAATTAAAAAATTATAGTTAACATCATTCAATTTTACTTATTTTATTTAAAAATAAATTTCTTTCTTAAAATACTTTTCATTAGACAATGATATTAACAATAAAAAAGAAATTAAAAATAAAATCTTAATTAATTAAATAAAAGATATTTTAGAGATAACATTATTTAATAAAATAAAATTAGTTAAAATTTAATATATTTAAGTCCACTATTCATAAATATTCTTTTACTTATATTTAAATCCAGATAGAGTACCATTCAATTCTATATCATCAGTGGTCCTCCTCATCACTCCAGCGACAACGCTAGCCAATCTCAAGGTTTCAAGTATCACCTACAAACAAATACACAAAATATATTCATTATTTTTTGTCTAGCTCTGGAAATTTGGGGTAAGCAATGAATTGAAATTTGTAAGATCATCATTTCATTTTTATTCTAAAGCTATAATCCATATAGATAAATGTCTACCGCACGAGTTATGCCCATATTCTTGTAGTCATCCCAGCTAATTCGTTCATTAGGCATTTTCTTTTGTTGGATTGCAAAATGCTCATCCTGTAGAATATTTTAATTAGACAAAATTACAAATAACTAAAATGTAAACTATAATAATAAAGAGCTTAATCAAATAGAAAACTATAACGCACCCTTACTGCCTGAAGAATGCTAGGGTTATGACCTAGGTATTTGATAGCCATCATTGTCGTGGTTGATACCGTTTCATAACCCGAATACAAGATTGTGATTATTTGCTCAATTATTTCTTCATCATCTAGTTTGTTTTTGCTATCCTCGCTTTTCAAAAGTTGATCAAGAATGTCATTATGAGTATCTGAAGAAGCTCTTCTCTTGGCTAAAAGCTCTCTTAGCATTTTAACCACTTTTCCCCTAGCCTATAATCAATAAAAGTGCTCCAATATGAACTTTAAGTGCAATGAAAAGAAAAGTAACAATAAGCTATGTTTCAAATTGTGGTCATGATTAATTTTTTTTGTAATATTTGATATTATAAAAAATTATAGACAAATATGATTAATGCAATTGCAATGTAATCATGGAGGTTACAAAAACTTTAATGTTATAATCCTATTTGTGGTGGCGAATTACCTAAAACCTTGAAAATAAGTATTATAGACAAACATACCGTAAGTCCTCGAAAATAATCGGTTCCTGGAATTTTAATTGGCAAGGATATTGTTGCTAATGCCATGTTATCAAAGGTGGCTTTAAAGGACTTGAGGAAAGAGTTCGGCTCATTTTCTACAACCGCTTTCATGGAAACAAGGAATACCATCTGAAAAGAAATACAAATCAAAGAACGTACACGTGGTGAGTGTTTTATACATGCTTTTAAAGTTTTGATTGTTCCGTTGTTACAACAAATATGATTAAAATAGAAAGAATTCAATTTAAAAAAAAAATATTTACCGATATACCAATGTGCTTTGAAGGCTTTAATTAATCAAGTGAACACTTATGATTGATACATACCTCTACAGTCTTTTCTTGAAGATCAACTATTTTACCAGCCCAATTGTCAAGGTTAGAGCTCATGAAGTCATCAAGTTCAGGCAAAAGACGATCCTTAGCTGCAATTGGACCAATAAGAGATAATAATGACCCTCTAATTCGTTTATGCGTGGCACCATGAACCTCAGCAATGTTAGTCCCTAGTATCTTCCTCATGGAGTCCGGGTAGCCAGGAACTAGGCCTTTTGCTTCATTCATGAGAATATATCTATTCACATCAGGATTCATGCTAACAACAATAGGGGAACCTAATGCGTGAGTTTTGAAGAAATTTCCATATCTGCAAAAGACATACCCAAACAGGTTTGGCTTCATCTATATGAAGTACAAGTACTCAAATAGGATAAACACTATAGGGTAGCAAACATTTGATCTCGCTAAAGAATATTAGAAAAACTATAATCCATTGTCGTTTTTTTTTTAACCTCTTCTATTAATTCTCCTTGGCATAGCACATGCACACATACTCTTATACACAAAAGAGATTTTATTTTCCTTTTCTTGTGATTTTCCACTGCACTTTTAATTAGATTTGTCAAATGGGAAAAGGGGTATTTGAGTTATATTCTTCAGTAGACTTGGTTTAGCTGGCAAAACAATTTGATGTCGAAAAGTTAGCGCAAAGAGTGTCCAAACCAATCAAACTACTTGAAAATAATAGTTTTCAAAATCCTAACATTTTATCAAAAAAACCTTAAATAACTTTTAATTCCTATATTATTTTCCTATTGATCTTTATAATTTATTTTATTTTATTTTCATCCATGTCATTGTTAAGTGATTGCGTTATTAATAAAGATTGGAAAACAAACTTGATGTTTTTAAAATAACAATGGATTAAAATAAAAAATATTTCAATATAAGAAAACTTATATATACCAATATGTTATTAGTCCATGAGAAATTAAACTTGAATTTCTCAAGCAAAATTTTGAATTTGAATAATATAGATAAATATATATATATAATTGGCAAGAAAGATCATTTTAGAACTAGTCAGTTAAAATTTTTAATAGAGATTAATTATCAACAAATTTCAGTAGATATTTTTTTATCAATAATATGGTAATAAAAAAATAAAAGAGGAACTTAGAGATATAAAAGATTTACAATTTTATTAGAATTGAAAAAGTAACATTAAGTACTAAAATGAAATAAAAATAAATTACATATATAAACTAAGGAGCTAAAATGAAAAAAAAAAACGTATTTTTTTTAAAATAATTCAAAGAAACCCTATATTAGAGAGAAAAAGGCTATTCAAATCAAAGAAATAAAATATTATATTAATCCCAACAAAGTATGAAAGCTATTGAAGACAAGGTTGTGTAGGGTACCTTGATCTACGTCCTTTCATGAAACCTGGTCCTTGTGTGAGAAATCTTAGACTTTCGCCAAGAAAAGGCCAACCCAATGATCCCGGAGGCATTCCTTTTCTTGAGTACCTTATTTTGTTCCATTTCAGCAGTGCAAAGAATGTACAAAAAGTCAAAGCCAGGGCATAATAGAACATTGTTAACATGATATTCACAACATACATAGGATGGAGGAAAGCTACATAGGATGAATCATATATATATATATATGTGCCATATAGTGTTAGGGTGCTAGCTATACTTGTTAATTAATGAGTGTACTCCACGTGGCAGAGAATAGAGAGTACTGGGGGTTGGGGAACCAATTTCTGACACCAATTTGGGGTGTATACATAGTATTGAATAAGAGAGATAACAATGACGAAAGCGAAACAGACAAGACAGACATTAAAAGAAAAATAAAGATAGAGTTCAATTTTTAAGACAATCTGAAATGAACATGCATGAGTAAAGAAGAGAGATTTAGGATTCATGATTTTTTTATTATTATAAAATTATTTTATTTATTTAAATTATAATAAAATAATATATTATATAATATTATAGGATAAATAATTTTATTAATAAATTTTCATAAAAAATTATATCTTAAAATATTTATTTAACATTAAATGTAGTTTGAAATAATAAATAATAAAATTATATAAAAAATAAAAAAATTATATAATTTATTATTTAGATATATTTTGTGTGAACACAAATCCAACACTTGGTTGTTATACATAACCAATAAAATTTCTACCGCTCGTAAAAAAATCACCATTCAAAAATTCAATTTGACTTTTTCTAATTATAATACTATATAATTAGTTTTTTAATAAAAATTTGATCTTAAAAATTTAATAGATATTTATAGAATAAAAAAATTAATTTTTCCTGTTATCTTTTGTTTATTAAATGAAATAAAATATTTTTTATTTCTTATACTTCTCTCTATTATCTTATATCTTTTATTTTTTATTTATATTATTTTTATAACATATTTAAATTTATTTAAGATTATTAAAGAATACGTGTCTCAATTTTTATTTAATGAATTTTATTTTCTTAAAGATAAGTCTTTTATAAATTTTAATTAATAATATAAAATATATTAAAAAAAATACATAGAAAGTATATTTATAACATTTCATATCAAGTATAACAAGGATAAAAAAATTTCCCTATTAGTACTTAATGTTACGTGTTTTATTATTATCAAATTTTTATTATATCATGTTGTAATTAGATGAAATCAAATTAAATATGTTAAATAATGAAATTATGAATAGTTTAGAGAAGATTTGATTACTGTAAGATGAGAAAATACACTTTAAAAAATAAAGGATAATAATAATCATTAAATTAAAAAATCAGTAGTTAAGATTATGATAAAACATATATAACAAACTCTAACATTAAGTATAATCTCAACCATTGGTTTTATAATTGATAATTATTATTATACTATATCATTTAAAGTGCATTTTTTTATTTTAGAGAAGTCAAATTCTTTTGGAGAATAAAGTATAATAATAATCTTAAATAAGAGGATTTTTAATTATCATTCTTTAATAAAAGTGATTTTAGAAAATTTTCATGAATGAAAATATTTTTTTGTAATTTTTCTTATCCTCTTGTCTCTTTTGGTCTATCATTTTTTAAATCTTTAATTTTTAATTGAATTTCAATACCTTTTAATAAAAATTATCAAAAATTAAAAATATCTTTTATTTAATATAAAAATTATATTTTAAAAATATAATTATTTCTCTAAAAATGTTCTTGTTAGTAAAAAAAGAAAATTTAATATTATTTTTAAATAATATTTAAAAATAGCTAAAAATACTCTGGTTCAATAAATTTATTTTAATTTATATAGAGAAGAATTTCACTTGTGCATTAAAACTTATAAGAAATAATATTTTTTAACATATAATTATGATTACAAATCATAATAAATCAATATTTTTTAATATATAAATTATACTAGTATTTTAACCTATACATTTCAAAAACATATATTTATTTATATAACAAAAAACTATAATAAAAAATATTTTAAATATATAAATTATATTATAATTAAAAGTTATCATAAAAAAATTTTGAACATATAAATTATTCTAGTATTTTCACCCATGTATTACATAGAATAAATATTTATTTTATATAACTAAAATATAAAAATAAATATTTTAAATATAAAAATTATATTATAATTAAAATATTAATAAATAAATATTTTTAACCTATAGTTTTATTTAAATTTATAATAAACAATCTATATTGTGGTACAATGTTATTTTAATTGATATTATTTTTAAAAAAATATTAAATTTAATTTAAAACTAAAGATATTGAGAATGCAAGATTGAAAGAGATAAAAGAGTAGGAAAGATTTTAAACATTCTCATTGAAGAAAAATAACTAAAAACTCTTTCGTAGGAATAATAATTGAAAATGTTATCATTTAAAAAAAAAAAAGTTGAAGATGGTAATGCATAACAAAGTGTAAAATAGACATCTTATCACAATAACGCATTGTGTATAATAAGTTTATTGACTTTTATAATAAGCATATTAAAAATCATATTAACGATAATTTATAATTAAATGATCGTGTAAAACTATTTTATACTAACAGAATATAACATATTTTTCAAAAAATTATTTTAATATATATATATATGGTGGTGTGTGAGAGAAAGAGAGAGAGAAAGATATACATAAAAATCGTACAAAATATAAATAATATAATTTATTTATAATTTTATTATTATTATTTAAAATTATATTTAACATTGAATAAATATTTTAAAATATAATAAACTCATACAATAATATTATATATAATATATTATGAATTAAATATGTTTTTAGTCTATTTTATTTTCATCTTTTAAATTAATTTTTTAATTGTTACATTTTCAAAAATAATTAATTTTAGTCTCTTGTTTTACGTAACAAATAAAATATAAGTCACGTGTATAGTAAAAAATTAAAAAAAATTTAAAAAATTTAAATTAATAATATTATTTTATTTTTTATTATATATAAAATTAATAATAACTTAAACTTCATTTTTTTTACGTAAAATAGATATTTAAAATCAATTATTTTTAAAATATAAAGACTAAAAAAATAATTTTAAATTTAAAAAATAAAAGACAAAAATAATCTAAATTTAAATGATAAAAGCATATTTAAATCATATATTATTTATATTGTAATTCAAATCAATCAAATAATTTAATAGTTTAAATAAAAAATTATAATATTTCTACAAATTTTATGATCAATTCAGTTGGATTTCATGTGTAGTAGTATCACGTCTTTTTAAGTACAATATTAACAACAGACAAAAACTGTCACCAACTTGGGATGTATACATAACATTGATTAAGAGGGTATGAGGCCCCTATCATCCTTGCTGCCCTGCTCCAGACATCTGCATAGGAGCTCCTGCCTTGTTTCATTTCTCTCACACCGGACCATTTGGTTCACATGGCGCACGCACACCGAGCATAACTTTCATGGTTTCCTTATCCTCCTCAATCCTATATCCCTCTTTTATCGCAGGATATTTAAGTGGTGTTTGCTAATTGCTAAAGCCTCTTTTTTATGAAAGAAATAGAGTGAAAATAAAAAAAACTATTCTGACACCAAATTGGGATGCACACATAGCATTGAATAAGAGAGATAAAAGCGAAACAAATTTTTGACACCAAAAACTATTTCCGACACCAATTTGGGATGTATACATAGCATTGAATAAGAGATAAAATTGGATGAAAGAGAAAGAGAAAGAGAAAGAGAAAGAGAAAGAGTGACATTAAAAGAATCATAAAGATTGAAATGAATTTAATTGTTAGACTTTTTTTTTTTTGTGATAATAGGCAATATGCAATTGGTGATTTTTGTTAACCTTGTATGCAAACTGTAACCTCGTAATAATAAAGGAAAAATAAACTTTTAGTTTGTTATTTAAAATTATTTTATCCACTTTTTATTTTATCCCATAAGTGAGTAGCCTATTTTTAAATGTTAGATTATAATTTTGATAATTATTTTATATTGCAAGTGGATAAATTTATTTTTAAAATTAAATTATAATTTTGATATTTTATTTTATGATATAAAATTATTTTAGTATTTTATTTTTTAATTTTTTTTATTTTAATTTATTATTTTTCGAATTTGAATCAATATTATCTTTCTAAAAAATTATTTTTTATAATTTTAAGACATAATTTTAAATTTTTTTAATTAATTTAAAATATAAAACTTGTTCAATTAGATTTATCTACATGAAAATTATGAAAATTAATTAATTTTCAAATAAAAGAATCATAAACATAAAATTAGATAAAATATAAAAAAGATATAATGAATCTCATTTTTTATATAAATTTTAAATTATTTACTATCTTTTCTATTTAAACAATAATTAACTTTTATAATTTTTATATAAATAAATTGAGTGAAAACAAGTTTTGTATTTTAAACTAGATTAAAAGATAATTCAAAATTATAATCGAATATGGTGATTTTTTAGAGAGTTAAATAACTAATGGTCATTTATTTTAAATTATTTGTCAGTTTAAAAGACTGACGGATGCCTGCATAAATTACTTTTTTCCTTATTTTATTAAATAAATCTAAGAGCGTTAGTGTAGTAAGTGAGTAATATAATAACATGAATTTATATTTTTAAAAATTGGTAATTTGTAGTGATTTTTTTTCTTCTATAAAACTTTAAATGATAATTATGTTAAAATGGAAGAAGTGTCAAGCAGTGATTAGGATATGATACGATATAGAAAAATGTAAATAATGGATGGCAATAGCATAGCAGTGAATTGTATTTCTTGATGAATTTAATTTACCTAAAGACTACAAATAAGTACAAATGAGGTTCTTGACCATTTCAAAGTGTGAATTTCGTCAGATATTTAGATAGTTTATAAGCTGATTAATTTCTTTCACTAAAAATAGGTTATTAAAAGTATCTTGATTGAAAAAAAAAAAATAGTGTACAATAACAACCGTACGTGAGGCTGTAGAGGCTTTTTCACACATAAGACAACAATTAGTGGATTTAGCATAACATTACGGCAAAGAAAAGATTTAACAGAAAAGACATAACTTCTGTTTCAGCTAGTGATTTCTAAGTTATATAAGAAAACTAAAATTTTTAATTACAATTTTTGGATTAAAATTAAAAATAACGTGATCGAGATTAAAACTAAATTAAATACATCTTATAACATTATTATTGTTATCTTCTCACCATCATCATCATCACTTTCATCATTATTGGCACTACCACCATTATTGGCACTACCACCGTCGTTGTCACTATTGTTGTCGACTATGGCAGTGGTGATGGTGGGGTGGAGAGATCAAATGATATTGATGTAACTTACACAAATTATTATATCATTTAATAACTTTTTATAGAAAACAAATTTTATCGATCCAATCTTAAGATTAGAAGTTCCTTTTACATAGATTATGTATACAAATTTTTACATTAAAATTATTTGAGTCCTCTTTCATATTCATCAAAATTAGCAAAATATATAAATTTTAAAATATACTAAAATATGAATCATTTGGTTACTTTCTTATGATTGTCCAACTTTAATAAAATTTAATACAAACAATCAATATGTTTGTAAAACTCTAAGTTTTATTCTATTTATTATTGGTTATAAATATTATATTTTATTAATTATTAATTATTATTAATAAGTGGTTTAATTGTTTTATAATTAAATAAATAATATTTTGGGAGAAATACAAGTTAGGTTTTAAATTTGATTAATTAAATTAAGAAAAATAAACTATTTACAAATAATAAAAACTTTACTCTCACATCGAACAACATAAACTCATGCCTCACCCCTTTTCCTATATAAAGGAATGGGAAAGCTTAAGTCCCACATTCAGTTATGTAAACTCATGTTTTCTCTCTTTCTCCTATATAAGGAGTTGGATACCAAGAAAAGGAAGACAAAAGAGTCTCCAAACATATTAAGATATATGCAAAGCATCAAACCTAGGTAGTTTAAATCATTTTTGTCTCTCAGAGTTTCCTTAAGAGAGGTGAGACCCTTTATTTGGGTTTCACCTAAGTTGTTAGTGGGCGCTGCAAGACCCATTTTGGGCTATATAAAGGAGTGAATAGAGGAATTGGAAAGACCTACACTATTGAGTTAGTTTTCATAAACTCCTGACACTTGACTTAAAGTCTACAAAGTAGAGGAAGGAGAACATCTGGAGAAAACCCTCAAGATCCTAAGGAATGTATTTTATCGTTCTACGCTTCTCCAAGTAAAGGGGAGTGAGAACCTTACTCAAGTTATGGGTATGATTGTGGGTAAGTGAACGGGTTGTTCTTAGGACACTAAAGTGTGTGAGGTTGCTCCTAGGATCCCAAATATGAATGTTCTTCTAGGTAGGGATAAACTAACACCTGGTGGCCAAGGGGTTGAAGGTTTCCTCCTAAACCCTAAAGTACCAAATCTTATTGTTCTAAGAAGGGGGCTGAATTCCCTAATTAATTAAATTCAAGTTTATATGTAATACTAGAGTTTATACATATACCGGAGTTTGTAATACCGAAGTTTTTATGCTTTGATTAATTGAAGTGATTGAATAATTAAAACTGTAATTAAATTTATATTTAGTTGAAAAATGTTAAAGAAAATGTTATGTTGCGCATTTCTCAAGAAAATCTTGAGAAAAGGCTAGAATGACCAAAAACATGCTTGCCAAGGCAAGTCTTTCCTAAAGGTAGTTACTTGAGTCGAGTAAACACAAAAAATTCATAAATAGTAACCTTAAGTTTTTTCTAGAAGAGTAGAGTTGAATAGGTGTTGAAGACATGTTTTTTTGGTGCAATGACATGTTTTTCGAGATGAAATACCAAACGATCAAAGTTCCAGATGTTGTAAATCTTTATCTATCCTTAGGTTCCTTATGATCTTTTACCATTATACCAGATTATCAAAACTGTAAACAAGGATGTATAAACAACTAAATACCTGGATCCATTTTGCTCTTGGAGATCACGACAGAATCTTCAGTATCTTCCTTTTGATTGAGAATCGTTGGTTTGTGGTCTTCCTCAACCAAACCACCTTAATTCCTTATGCGACCTTAGCTTCTCTTTTCTGATAGGGAGAATAGAGAGTATTCTTTGGTTTGGTGTATTGGGAACCATAACCTTTCCTGATGTGTTAGCCTACATAGAGGGTTCTCATTATCCCCTAACGGACCAACCTGGGTATCCACTCATTAAGCCCATATCAAGCCTTTTAGGAAGTCTTTTTGATTATGCAATTGGATCACTTAAGATTATAATCACTTTAAATAAATAGCTATATAATTGTATTTTAAAATATAAAGTCCACATGATTAAAAGAAATTATAAATTTCTAACAATCTCCCACTTGGGCTTCATATTTTCTTGAAACAATTATATTACTCAATTTCTTAGGCGCGTCAGTATGCTATTTATTTTAGACTTCCTCTTGATACAATCTGGTCCATCTTATACATTAACAATGGAACAATTGCATCTTTAATCACAATTTAAGCATGATTAAATAACGATGATCACCATATTAACATACTCAATGACATAGATCAAATATGGATGAGTGACATGGAAATTACATGCAATGTGATCTCAAGCATGTCTATTTCCAATTGGTCCTAATTTTAATCTTTATGGAGATCAATCCAAATTCTTGTAACATAATTACTATATACAAGAAAACATAAGAGAGTTCAAAATATAAATATAAACCATCAACTTTATTTCTGCAGAAAATAAATAACAACTAAATTGTTCAAATTGAAACATAAAACATATAGGCTCCCACTGAACTAAAGTACCCTAAGGAATAATACCCATATGAGCAGTGTGCTCCTCAAAGAACCTTAGGTATTAGCCCTTTAGTCAATGGATCAGCTAGCATAAAACTTGTTCCTATATGTTTTATGAAAATTTGTTTATTTTGAACTCTTGTTGGATGCCTCGAAGCAAGCCAAAAACTCTATAGCTATGGTCAAAGAGGCTATAAGAGTTTGTTTAACAAACTTCTAAGAGATAGCTCCTCCAGCCAACATATAGATGTATCCAGACATGGAGCGTTTGCTATCTTGACATCCAACAAAATCGGAGTCAGAGTACATGATGATCTCCAAACCTTCAGACTTCCGATAAGTAAGCATGTATCCTTTTGTTCTCCTTAAGTAACGCATTACGCGTTTCATTGCCTTCCAATGCTGCATTATAAGATTACTTAAATATCTGCCTAAAACTCCTACCACAAATGTAATATCGGGACGAGTACAAACTTGAGCGTACATTAGACTCCCTACTGTTGAGGCATAGGGAATCTTTTGCATCTCATTTCTTTCAAGGTCACTGTTGGGGCACTGTTTTAGACTAAATTTGTCTCCCTTAGCTATCGGGGTGTCTCCTGGTTTACTATCTTTCATGCCGAATCTCTGTAAGACTTTACTGATATAGTTCTCTTGTGACAACCTTAGGATACCTTGAGAACGATCTCTTAGTATCTGAATGCCTAACATAAAAGAAGCTTCCCCAAGATCTTTCATCTCGAAATTCTTCATCAGAAATATCTTGGTTTCATGACAAGCCTGTATCATTACTAGCAAGTAGTATATCATCGACATATAGTACCAAAAATATGTATTTACTCCCACTAAACTTATGATATACACAATCATCAACTATATTTGCCTCAAAACCATATGAGGTAATGACTTGATGGAACTTGTGATACCATTGACGAGAAGCCTGTTTTAGGTCATAGATGGATTTCTTTAGTTTGCATACCATAGACTTAGTCTCGTTTCAAACAAAGTTTTCAGGTTGCATCATATAAATCGTTTCGTCAATGTCGCCATTTAGAAACGCAGTCTTAACATCCATCTAATGTAGCTCTAAATCAAAATGAGCTACTAGTGCCATTACGGTTATAAAAGAATCCTTTGAAGATACCGGAGAAAAGGTTTCTTTGTAGTCAATGCCTTCCTTCTGAGTAAAGCCTTTAGCAACTAGACGAGCCTTATATCTTTCGATATTACCTTTAGAATCCTTTTTGGTTTTAAATATCCATTTGCAACCAATAGGCTTCACACCTTCAGGTAATTCGACGAGATCCCAAACGTCATTGTCTTGCATAAACTTCAACTCATCTTTCATGGCATCAATCCATTTTTGAGAGTTAGAACTTTGCATAGCTTGACAGAAGTTGATTGGATCATCTTCTGTCAAACCAATGTCATCTTCATGTTCTTGGAGAAAGACAATGTGGTCATCCGGAATTGCATGTCTCCTCTCTCTAATGGATCTCCTTAACGACACTTGTTGAGGTTGTTGAGTTTCATCTATTGGTGGTTGAGGAAGAGCCTCATCATAGTCTTGTTCTAGAACAATGTTAGGAACAATAGTTTGAACATTGTCTCCGATTACTGGAGTTGTTTCTTAAACAGTAATAGGCACAAGGACTTGACCAATGTCATTGATAGATTCTTCCTCAAAGACAACATTCCTTATGTTCTTTTCCTTCCCAAACTCAACTTCCTCAAGAATTCTCGCATTTCCCGTTTCAAAAAAGGATCTTGAAGAGGGATCATAAAACTTATAGCCCCGAGAGCGTTCAGCATGACCAACAAAATAACAGCTAACTGTTCTTGAATCCAGTTTTCTTTCATGCGACCTATAAGGGCATGCTTCAGCTAGACAACCCCAAATGTGAAAATGATTGATGCTTGGCCTTTTGTCAGTCCAAAGTTCATAAGGGGTTTTGTTAATTGCTTTAGTTGACACCCTATTAAGGATGTGAACTACGGTCTTTAAAGCTTCTCCCCAAAGTGACTTTGGTAAAGAAGAATGACTAATCATACTTCTTACCATATCCTTAAGAGTCCGGTTTCATCGTTCTGCCATACCGTTCATGCTAGGTTTGCCTGACATGGTGTATTGCCGAACAATTCCACACTCTCTGAGAAAAAGAGCAAAAGGTCCCGGACGTTGTTCCCTTGATCCGTCATATCTACCATAGTATTCACCACCACGATTAGATTTGAAGGCTTTAATTTTCTTTCCAAGTTGAAGTTCAACTTCAGCTTTAAAAGACTTGAAAACGTCTAGGGATTAGGACTTCTCTTGTATCAGATAAAGGTAACCGTATCTTGAGTAATCATCTATGAACGTAATAAAGTATTGTTGTCCATTCCATGAAGTTGTAGGGAAAAGACCACAAATATCTGTATGTATTAGTTCTAAGACATCCTTAGCTCTTTCGCCACCTAATTTCCTTTCATTGAGAAGACCCTTCCACAACATCCTTAATGTTCTTCCTTTTCTTATTCTAAGAGGTCAAAGCAAA
Organism: Mucuna pruriens; assembly: GCA_025330945.1. Taxonomy (NCBI): domain Eukaryota; kingdom Viridiplantae; phylum Streptophyta; class Magnoliopsida; order Fabales; family Fabaceae; genus Mucuna; species Mucuna pruriens. The sequence goes on from JAENHJ010000520.1 coordinate 3,223,589, forward strand.
ATGAGTACTTTCAGTCTTAGCTCTCTGCAACCTCTCTTCCTCTTGCACATAGTGATATAACTTCACTGAGAGACCATCTGTCCTTTCCTTTCTGAGTATTATACCTCACTTTGAATTACTCAAAGTGTGTAAGAAGCAATATCAAAACCAAGTGCACGATTAAGTTTTCACCAGACTCTAACTTGAGTGACTTGAGCTTTGCTGCGAGATTAGACATCTCCATTATGTACTCTCTTATATTTTCTTTACCTTTGACTCTCAAAAAATAAAGCCCCGAAACGCTTCTAAAATCAAGCGCTTCATGATCATAAGCAACATTCGGTTAGAGTATTTCCATTTCTCAATTTTAACCTCTTGAAGGTTATCCAGACTAAGAATAGGTTTCTCTACCCGAAGCACTAGATCAGAATCCGTATAGCCGAGTACTATTGCTACGGCTTCCTTCCAGACCTTGAAATTCGTCCCATTCAGCATTGAGATACTATTAATTTGAGCAGATATGTTGACCACACTAGTAGCAACAATTGAAATAAGAGGGAAAAAAAAGGACTATAAACATACAAAGCACAATTAATCTTTATGATAAATTTAAAGACCCAAACAAGATACCTAGCGCACCATTAATTTCCAATCGTTGGATTGATAGAATTAACTGCAAGTGGTACTCTCAACGCAATGATCAAACGTTGGTGATAAGTCTTGTCAAACAATGGTTGTCTTTGGACAATCCATTGTTCACATAGAAAAACAACCTTATAATCACCACACATTTACCATCACAAGCATGTAATTATTCGGTCAAATTGCGTCTTCCTTTGGGCCAATCACAATTCACATGAATAATCCCACACAACATCTATGTAAATTTAATTAAATTAATCTACACAACAAATATTATTTTGGCAATATGTTGTTTCAATTAATTTAACAAATATTACTAGACAATTTAATCAAATGGGAGGTCTTAAATTTATACAAGTTTCACGCATACGTACAAAACCCAAAACTATATGTTTATTTCACCGCCTAGTGGTTAGATACTTTAAGTATGTAAGACATAAAGTATATAGCAAGACATGTGTAGATAAACTACATAATGAACCCTTTGCAAGATACCTAACACAACATTAATTTTTAGTCTTTGGACAGAAAAATTGACTTGTAAGCGGTACTCTCAATGTAATAATCAAATATTGACAATTAGTTCTGTCAAATAATAGTCTTTCGTTGGACAAACTATTATTCACATGAAAAATTAAAACTTTATAATTGTCACATATTTATTATCACAAGTATGTTATTATTTGGCCAAACTGTTTCTTCCGTTGGGCCGATCACAGTTCGCATAAATAATTTCATACGTCTATATAATTTAAATTAAATCAATTTTCACAACAAGGATTACGTTGACAATTTATTGCTATAATTAATTTAATTTTTAAAAATTACTAGACTACCAAAATCAATAAGGATCCAAAATTTATCATTAGTACTCTATATGTCTTTTATACCATAATTTATTTACATATTATTATTATCATCATATCCAAAAATAATAATAATAATTATAACCTAACCAAAATAATAGTAATTATATCTAAAAATTACAAATAATAAAATAACATAACAGACTAATCAATCTTTAATATTCGAAAAAATCCTAATGAATTTAATGGTAGAAACTACCACTAAATAGACCTGAGTTCAAGTTTTTAATGATACAAAAATATATATATATTTTATCTTTAATGTTATGGGTTTAATATTTATAAATTTAAAAACAAATATATAAATAAATAAACCCTTCCCTTATTGCCACCATGTAATAATCACACGTTCAATTGCAGTATCCTCTCGGAGTAGGGTCCACGATTCAATTGCAGCACCCAATTCAATTATGGAATCCACTTATCTCCATTTTGAAACCACTGTCTTAAATATAGAAACTGCCACGTAGCATTACACTATGATGTTATGGTGTACTATCATATCTGTTATTTATGCTGAGGTCTCAAATTGGCATCTTGGTTTTGTCCAAATTTTCAGATTTTATTTTTGCTACCAGGTTGGTAGCCATTAAGAACTCCAAATTTGAAAACGCCAAGAAGCAAAACAGAATTGAGAAATCCAATTGGAACGGAAAAGCCGAATTGAAACTGAAAATTAAATCCGTAATCGAATCTAGCCACCAAAGGGAAATTAACGGAAATTCCAAATTGAAACCGAAAATTGAAAACCTCGTAGCTGCTTAGCCCGGCTCCATAGCCTTAAAAATCTTTAATATTGATTGCTTGCATCCAATCCAGCTTATCCTCGGCTCACTGACCTTAGAATAGGTAATCCAGTGCTGCCATTTACGTTTAGCCTTCAACGCCATCTCCAAAGTGATTGACGAAAGCCCCGGAAAAGGTTAATAAGGCTGGGAATTTCCGCTTAAACCCCGAGAGTTGAACCAATAGCCTTGCTTCTAAGACCTGCCACCCTTTCTTTTCTTTTTCTTCGCGGCGGGTTCGTTTTAGGAATGCTCTTGAAGGTCACGCTTCGGTTAGCTTTGAATTAGAGACTCACAGGATACTGTGAAAGGAGCATCCATCTCATGGGCGAGTAGACTGATCGACCCACCATTTAAGAACCAAACAAAGCAAGGGTCCCTTCCGCCTTTAGGGCTTTACCAAACCAACGGAAAAACCAAATTGAAACCGAAAATCCAAATTGAATCCATCAATTGAAACCGCAGAAGCCAAAGCGAAACCGTCAAATTGAATCCAGCAATTGAAACCGTAAAATGTGGGAAAGCGAACGCTGCCGGATGCCAATTGAAGAACATGCTCCAACCTCCGAAAAATGGCCGTAGTTGAGGAAAAAAAAAATACAGCCAAAATGTAGGAAAAAATTGCAATACAAAATTGCAATTTAATTGCAGGATTCATTCAAAATATGGGAAAAATTGCAATTATTATGTACTAAAATTTCAGTTGAAAATCCAGAAAAAAAACTGGATTTAGTAAAATTCTGTTACTGGGTAAGAAAAAAAAAATACGATTTGAAATCATATATGTATCATGACTTAAATTCATATAAGTAGGTACTATGTTAATAAATCATTATAGAACTTAATTATTTTTAGAAGTAATATTTATACAATCTATTATTCAGTCCAATGATCTAATAGTAACGGTGACTCTGATACACATGTTGGAAATCTTTATCTATCCTTAGGTTGGAAATCTTTATCTATGCTTAGGTTCCTTATGATCTTTTACCGTTATATCATATCATCAAAGCTGTAAACAAGGATGTATAAACAACTAAATATCTGGATCCATTTTGATCTTGGAGATCACGGCAGAATCTTCAATATCTTCCTTTTGATTGAGAATCGTTGGTTTGTGGTGTTCCTCAACCAAACTGCCTTAATTCCTTATCTTTATCTATCCTTAGGTTCCTTATGATCTTTTACCGTTATACCATATCATCAAAGCTGTAAACAAGGATGTATAAACAACTAAATATCTGGATCCATTTTGATCTTGGAAATCACGGCAGAATCTTCAGTATCTTCCTTTTGATTGAGAATCGTTGGTTTGTGGTGTTCCTCAACCAAACTGCCTTAATTCCTTAGCTTCTCTTTTGTGATGGGGAGAATAGAGAGTGTTCTTTGGTTTGGTGTATTGGGGACCACAATCTTTCCTGATGTGTTAGCCTACATTGGCCAACCTGGGTATCCACTCATTAAGCCCATATCAAGCCTTTTAGGAAGTCTTTTTGATTATGCAATTGGATCACTTAAGATTATAATCACTTTAAATAAATAACTATATAATTGTATTTTAAAATGTAAAGTCCACATGATTAAAAGAAATTATAAATTTCTAACACCAGAGAAATCCTAAAAACCCCAAGTTGTCATTATAGATCCCAAAGTCCACCATATACCTTTTTAAAACCCATGGACCAATAGGTAATCAAATCTCATCGCCCTTTGGGTAAAGGAATCCCCCAAAACCCTTGGACAAAGTCATGCCCCATCAAACAAATCGTCACCCTCCTATGGAACATCCCCCACACTTAAATGATGCATTATCCTTAATGCAAAGCATATGTGCGCATAAGGGAAATGGTGAAATAAAAAGACTACTTTTCTGCACTTAGTTTATTTTCTGCACTAGAGTGCGTCGGTTATACCGAGTGATCACCTTCAACAGTTTCCAGCTTCCCAAATCCTAATCTTGTACCTCCTCGATCGAGAGAGACACCTTATTGAAGCTTCGTGTACAATCGTGCTAGCTTGGAATGTCTACAGTTGTTGACGGCGCTAGGTCTAGAATCCCACTGTTTTTCCATCCTCTGAAACGTGCTAAGGCATGCCCTTATATACATGTAGGGCAGTTGCTGCTAAATCTAAATCTAATCCTACAAAATCGCTGATTCCTTGATCCTGGCAGATTTCTTGCATAGTTATCCAAATTACATATTTCCCTAATCCTATCAGATTTCTTGCATAATTACCCGAATTACATATTTCCCTAATCCTAACAAATTTCTTACTGAGTTACCTGAATTATATATTTCCTTGATTCTAACAGATTTCTAGGTAAGTTACCCAAATTACATATTTCCTATTTTACTCTTCCTATAATCATGCGTTGTTCCTTGTTTGTTGGAGTGATTTCCGCCGCTGATATTGGTTCTGGCCGAGACCGCTTCTTTTGGGCTAATATGCTCTTTTTGGGCCGAGATACTCTTGGCTTTCGAGCCTACAAAACAAGTTAAATCTTTTATTAGTTAAAATCCTCATTTTAGCTCAAATTTATATTTTTCCTATTTCCAAGCTCATAATTCGAATCTTAACTAAGACAGGACTCTTAATTACTAAACAGGACTCTTAATCACTAAATAGTCTTAATAATACCCATCTTAAGCCCTTTTGAGGTGTATAAAATATGACTTATAAGTCTCCACCAAAAAAGAAAAGGTGGTTATTGAGGTGGATGTTGAATCTGCACCTTCGGAGAAGCCCCAACCTTCGTTGATTCGGCCAACACTCCATCGACCGACATGGCTAGCTTCAGGACTTTGGCATCTTTGAAATCTTTTTGGACCAATGGGTTGAATCCATGGGATCTACTGCCTTCCACCTTCTTGAGGAGCTATGATGAAAGTTTCCTCACGTCTCAAAGTTTTGCCAAGACTTATGACATGTGGGGACCTTCCATCTACGCTCTATGGCTGCTATGACTGCCTGGCGGGACGCTTTAAGGGGCATGGATCCTGACTCTCTGAAGACCATGAATGCAGAAAACCAATAATTGAAAGCCGACATCGAACGGTTCCGATCCATACAAGAAGAGATGCAATATGCCCTAGAAGTGTCTCGATCAAAGCTTAGTTCGAAGGCGGCCGAGGTCACTGCATCCAAAGAGGAATTCCTCAAACTGCAAGAGGAATTTAAAAATGTTAGGAAGGATTTGGATACAGTGGCATCAGGAAAATGGCATTGGAGGAGACCCATTCGTCTGACAAGGCCAAGATTGCTGCACTGGAGACATCTTTGGGTGCTTGTGAGAAGAAGCTGAAGGAATCTGAAGAGCGAAATGCTGAACTTAAACGGGACCTTGCAAGCACCCAAGAGGAAAAGAAAGCTCTTTCAGAGCAAATAACTGTTTGGAAGAAGCGATGGTGGAAGGGTATCAAGGTGGTTTTGACAACGCCTTAAGTCAAGTTGCTTTGCTATCTCCTGGCCTCGACCTTAGTTCTTGTAATAGTAACAAGGCCGTGGAAGGTGGCAAAATAGTTACTTATCCAACATGATTGTATCTATTTTCTTTTCATTAATGAAATTCGACCTCTTGTCATTTTGTATTCTTCTGTTTTTTCTTTCAACCTAATCCGAACAACAACGTGATTTTGGGACTGACCATGAACGCTTTGGATAATCAAATGAATATAATGTCTCCTTTGCTTAGAGTAGACTTAATGAGGAAAACTGAATTGGGAGACATTCGAAAATGAAATATTAACTCAATCTCCCAATGAAAGGTTGCTTCCTTAAAAGACTGGGACCTTTAGGAATGAATCTTTTACACTGTAATATGGCACAATGAATGCTTCAAAGTATCGAACCAAAATTCGAGGCCGAGGAGGTGTTGGAATGTACATGTTTTGCGAATGAGGCTTGTTCGGGACGCTTTCAGCGGTCCAGGAGGAACTCAAACTTGCTGCATTCCTTTCTTAGGTCAATCCTTCCATTTTTATTTTTTCTTTTTTCATATCTCTTTTTTTGTTTTTTTTGGAGACTTAATCATTGCGTCTTTACAGCGCCCAACACTCCATAAAGGCGCCTTTTCACTTCTTTTTATTACACCCTTCTTTGCCTGGTTTCCCAAAACTACTTCTCATCTCCTCAGCAGCCCACCTTCTTCACCATGCCTGTTAGTGGAGCATCTTCTTTTTCCATTGAGATGAGTGATTTTCCTTTCCCCTCGTCTCCAACGCGCGTTCTAGTGTCCCCACACTATGAAGAATGGGTTCATAGCGAGGTATTATCCCAGGAGTCCTTTTACCCTTCCATTTTGGTTTCCAAGTATGCCAGCAAGAATACTTGGTGTGAGAAGGGTTTTACTGACAAGTACAAAGCTGTGCCTTGCTCCTCCTCTGAGAGAGCATGTCACGCCGCTTCTGCCGAAGAAGATGACTTTGTATATTTGTACGAGCTAGTTCTGCAAAGCTTGGGGGTAACCTTTCCTTTTCAGTCATTCGAGGCCGAAGTCCTGTGAGAACTGGTGCTGGCTCCTTCTCAACTTCACCCCAGCGGGTGGGCCATCCTTCAGGTGTTCAAGTTGGCTTGTCAGCTCTTCTACATTGTACCCACGACACCGTTATTACTCTACTTTTATTCGACTCGAGTGACATTTCCTTGTGCTTGGGTTTCGCTCATTCCTCATCCTGGTTGTGACTTGTTCAGTGACTACTTCTCACTCCCAACCTCTTTCAGTCCTTGGTTCTTCAAGATAAAGGCTATGAACAAGATTCCTTTCACTACCAAACCCATGTCGCTTCCCCTCTATTGGCAACGTGCCCATAACTTTGAAAGACTGCCAGTATTGTCCTCCGAGGATCAGGCTTGGGCCCCTTTTCTAAATGCTCTCCCTAGAGGCATGAACTGTGAAGAGCTACTATGAATAGCATCTGGTCTCGACGCTGTGTTCTGCTTCAAAGGTACCATCTCTCTTTTCTTGGTATTTAGTAGAATAGGTTACATCTTTTAACTGTGCTCGTCTTCAGGCTATCTCAAGGACTAAGGTTTTGACTTTCGTCCTCTGCTAGCCTATGCGAAGGTTCTCCTAAATGATAGATTGGAGGCTTTTGTCCAAGGGAAAGCGCCTCTCCCACCTCGGCTTGCAATTAGGGCTCTTGCTGCGGAACTAGTCTCGAGGCTTCCTCCTTTCAAACCAGCCTTCGAAGGTGAAGGGACTGATCCGGCCGGAGTAACCACGGGCGACTCGCCCAGCAAGGCTGAGGCTCATCCTTCTAAAGACTCATCTTCGCCCGACTTCGAAGCGCTCCCGGATGGTCTAGTGTCTTACGACACTCCAATTAACGTTGATTCCTTATAGAGCCCTAGGGTGGATATTTCGACCTTATTTCCTAGTCATTTCATTCACCCTCAAGATCAACGACTCTTATCTTCATTTGGTCTTCAAACATCCCTTGACATGATGCTTATGCATCATGCTCGTTCCTTTGCCACACTTTAGGCTTGGAGAAACAAAGTTAGAGAATTTGAACGTCTCAAATCCCAAGAGGCCATCAACAAATTGGAGCTTGGTCATCTAACGTAGGAAAACAAGCGTATAAGCAAAGCCTTGGTTTCGGCTAGGTCCGAGGTTGTTTCCACCAGAGCCAGAAATGTCCTGCTGTAATGAGATCTAGATGAGATGCGAGCCGATAGGGACTCTCTCCACTCCATGGTTGTTCATCAAGAAGGATCTTTGGATGCAAAGGCAGCCTACACAGCCCGGTTGGCTGATACCTTGTATCGAACATGTGAAGATCGTGATAGAGCAGAGCATAGAGCCGCTTTCGCAGAGTTGGACATGTCAAAAGCCCAAGCTCGCGTAGATGCTCTCTTATTTGAAATTGTCTGCAATGAAGAACTTCTGGCCAAGGCTCGAGATGCTGGCTTTATTTAATTAGAGAACGCCTATGTTTTTTTGTTTTTTTTTTTATTATCATCTTGTAATTTTATTTCTGGATGTTGAATCGAATTGGATTAATGAAATTTAAAGCATTATTGGAAATGATTCTTAACCTTTATTGATTCGGATTAGAAACTTAAAATGTGACTGGATGATCTCTTTTTTTTTTAGGGATGAGTTATGGGGATTTGGCGTGGGGCCACGGGATTGAATTGGTGGATCTGAATGATGGCTCGAGGGCTAGACTTGGTGTGGTCTTAAAGACGCGGATCTAACCCCTTGACAACTACAGTTGATCGCGTGATTCAACCCCATATTGCTCGTGTTCAATAGAGTTAACAACCAAGCTCCCATGCTCAGGCAGGAGGTTGCTTTTGACATTGGGTCCTTGCTTCTGAAAAACTAGCCATCCTCCGTCAATGAGGTCTTGTACCTTGTGCTTAAGTCCAGAACATCTTTCAGTAGGGTGTCTGACGACTTCCCTATGGTATTCACATTTTGTGTTAGGGTCATAGCTCTTGGAGTATGGCGGTTTTGCTGGTTTGAGGGGATGATGGAGATGAGCTTCTTTTCCAACAATGTTTTGAGTAATTCAACATAGGATACGGGGATAGGGTCTAGTGTTTTGGGATTACTTCTTCTGTTTGCTGGTTTGGCATTGACATTATCATTTGCTCTGTTGGAGTCTATTGACTGGTATGGCAAGTACACGGGAGCTACTGGGCCTGTTCCTATAGCCGAGGGTCCTTCTTTACCGACTTGGGACGTGTAGGGGTTTCCCCTGCCATATCCTGAGGTCATGTCGATCATAACTGCATTTGTTTACCCCTTCTTCCCCTCTTGTGTGACCTTTTTGGCGAAGCCAACATTGCTTGTGGTTGAGGTAAATTTACCTTGTTTTAGTCCTACTTCCAGTCTTTCGCCAATCACCACCAAGTCAGCAAAGCTTGAGGCCACGCCTCCTACCACTATTTCGTAAAAAGGGGATGGGAGAGTGTCAATGAAAGTTGACACCATCTCCTTCTCTGTTAATGGTGGTTGAACCTGAGTGGCCACCTTGCGTCATTTCTGTGTGTATTCCTTGAATCCTTCCTGATCTCTTTTGTTCATGTTTTGCAATCGAGACCGATCTAGGGCCATCTCCTCATTGTACCTATATTGCTTCAAGAATGCTTCGGCCAAATCCTTCCACGTTCTAATGTGTCCCCTTTCTAGATTCACGTACCGGTTCAAGGAAGCTCTCGACAGGCTATCTTGGAAATAGTGAACCAGGATCTTGTCCTCTTGTACATATGCTACCATTTTCTGGCAATACATGGCGAGGTGCATTCGCAGACAAGAACTTCCTTTGTATTTGTCAAATTCAGGTGTCTTAAAGTTTGTCGGAAGGACGACGTCTGGTACCAAACACAAATCAATCGCATCTAGCCCATACTTGTCTATTCCTTCAATGACTCGTAACCTTTCTTCAAGGAATCACCATTTCTCATCTTCTTTGGGATCTCCCTTTTGGTTTGGGACCATTGGTGTTCCTACTATTGGTCCATTATGGCCTACCAATGAATTGGTGCCCATCTGATGCCCTTGTGATCCTGCCCCCGATGTCGGTCCAAGTCCGGTTTGATTATTATCCTTAGATGTCGAATGTTCCTCGACATGAATGTTCCATCCTGAGGGCATTCCATATGGGGGTGGTGTATATCCTGGCGGGTACTATGCCGTATTCTGCCCATTGGGTGGTCCTCTAGTGAGGAGTTCTAGAATCTTGGCCATTTGTTCATTCATCTGGGTGATCTCGCCCCTCATTTCTCTACTTGAGGGTTTCCATGGCGTTTTCCATTCGTCTAGTTTTGGAGCGAGTCCCATACGGATGCGAGATGACTGCACTTGTTATGGTATCAATATACGTTTAAAATAAAAGAAAAACGAATAATGTAATGCATGCGATGAATGTATGATTATGTATGCTCATGCTAAATTTACTTCTGTGATCATTTTGATACATCTGAACCAAAGTCAAAACAATTGTTTAATTATAAAAGGGTACAACCAATTTTTAAGGGATTACAGATTTTGTCATGTCATCATACACTATTCTGCACTCCTTTACAAACTTGGAGATCTCAGGCGGTGTCTTAAAAGGTTTTATCATTGCTTCCGCAGCGTGGAGACTTTGGGGTAACTTCTTCAGGGCTTGATTAGCCACCCATACTATTTTACCGTATCTATCCTTCCAGTACTCTACATCCTCTTCAACTGATCGAATCTTCATTTCGGCCTGGATAGATAATTCTTGATATTGGCTTTTTCAAGCTGCGATTTCTTCCCGAAGTTTTGCAATGGTAGCTCGGGCTTTCTGCTCTTTTTCTTCTACCATTCGACACTCCTCCGCTAGCTCATTCAAGGCTAGGTTCTCCTTAGTCTCTACAGTCTCCCTGTGTGATTGCTCCCTAAGCAATTCTTCCATGTGTACGTCCATTCTGTCCTTTCAACTCCATTTCTCTTCTTTTGGCATTGCGGAGTGTTTCCTTCAATAATTCTTTTTCATTTGTTGCTCGATCCCTTTCTTCCCTCCTGAGGCTCATTTCTCGACCCACTACCTTTAAGCACTCTTAGGCCAGGAGGTAAGAAAAGCCGAATCGGCCTACTAAAGGGAGAGGCCGTCTGACTCAGTCCGTCCTGACCAAGAGAAAGGTTCAAAATGGCTGGCATGCATAACAGCCTAGCTTAGATGAAAGAGGCCCAACGTTGTGTACATACTCGATTTTGGGCCGAGTTAATGTGACACGCCCCAACTAGCCTAACATAGTTCTAAAGGGACCCAGTAGCTCTAGCTCAGCATTGTCGAAGTTGGCCAAGTCAGCAAAATCAAGTAAAATTGACCACCTCAAAAAGGGAAGAACTCAGGGCAAAGAATTGAGGAGTAAAGAACACAGGGCGAAATTGTTGGAGAATTGCTAAGCAACTAGTGAGTGAGGAAGAGTGTTACAGAGGAGTTTCAACTGTGAACAAAGGTACCAGTAGCACTTCTGGATACTAGGTAAGCACCTTGCTCAAGTTCTAACCATGCCATAGAAACCTTCCCATCATACGCACAACAACACTCCAAATGGCAGGCATGTAGCCCGCTTTAACTTGGAACCAAGTCAATAACACTCTAGATGGTAGGCATGTTTTGAGTCATATTTTATGCACCGCACAAAGACTTAAGATTGGTGCTTTTGAGATTATTTGGTGCTTAAGAATCACGTCTTAGCTAAGATTCATATTATAGACCTAAAAATAGGGAAAGTATAAATTTGTGCTAATTTGAGGATTTTAGCTAATAAAAGATTGGATTCATTTTGCAAGCCAACTCCAGACGGTCTCGGCCCATCTAGCAGTCTCGGTCAAGGAGAGTTGTCTTGGCCAGACTGACTCATTCTGGATTAACCGTCTCTCTAGCCTAGTAGCCAAGTGGAGCGGCCCAATCAAAGCAGCCCAGTCTAAGCGCGCCCAACTCGGCTCCATCTAGCTTAGCTGCCATGTCACTTTTGGAAGAAGCTTACACCGCAAGGAGAATCATTAGGAGGGTAGATTAGGCAATTCAGCTCTGTAATTCTGTTTGGGGGAGTTTGTTTGGTATTGCGTACATCGTAAGAAGACCCAACTCGTGTATATATAGGAACGTTGGGCATGTTTTAGTTGCTGTTGAATTCAGACCTAATTTCCATATCCATTGTACTCCATTTTTTCGCTCGTGTCTCCATTCTCATGGTGGTGCACGATGCTACCAGAGGTGTATCTCTCGATCGAGGAGGTACAAGTCAAGAACTACAAGGTCGAAGGTTGTCAGAGGGGACCGCTTGGCTTGGCAACGCACTCTAGTGGACTTGATCCTCAACGTCTTGGCTATCGACGGTGAACCATCGTCATCATTCCATGGCGATCGTTGTGGAAGATGGAATCACTAAATTCACATCTTGTGTTTGTACTTTGTCTCTAATAAAATAAGTAGTTTCCAATTCTGATTTTTGGGTTATGAATCCTGCACTTTAATATGCTTTATTGTGTCGCGATTACACATTGTTGAAGTAGATCAACATTAGACTAGGCCGATCGGAACCGGTTTAAAACCTAAGTAGGTAATCGATTAGAGAACCTAAAATCAACTCTAAGCTTAATCCCTACCAATTGATGAGGTAACAATTGTGTAAATCCTCGGTATGGCAATGGACGAATGTTTGGTGATTGTAATAAGAAGAATCTTAGGTTGATTAGGAAACATAATCAACGATCACCCCATAGGTCACAAAATTCTCAAAGCTGGCTACTATTGGACCAAAATGGAGTCGGATTGCTATCAACACGTAAAAAGGTGTACGAAATGTCAAGTCTACACTGACAGCATCCACGTGGCCCCATCTGAGCTACACAATCTAACCTCCCCATGGCCATTCACCATGTGGGGCTTGGATATGATTGGTCCTATAGAGCCTAAGGCGTCCAATGGACATAGGTTCATTCTGGTGGCCATTAACTACTTCACAAAGTGGGTAGAAGCCGTGTCTTACGCTAGTGTAACAAAAAGCGTAGTGGTCAAGTTCATCAAAAGAGACATCATATGCCGATACGGTCTCCCGGATCACATCATCACAAACAATGGAACAAACCTAAACAACAAGATGATGACTGAGCTGTGCGAACAGTTCAAAATCAAACACGACAACTCTACACCCTATCGTCCTAAGATGAATGGGGCCATACTGAAGTTCAGTATCCGTGCAATGCGTAGGGTAACATGTCATGCTAGTCATTATACGTCACCACCATTTTTTGTACTATTTTCTTTATATTTTTGTTGGCCGCCTCCACAGCCCCATTCATTTTAGGACAGTAAGGCGTCGAATTGTGGTGCTTGATTTTGAATTGTTCATACAACTCGGTCATCATCTTGTTCTTTAAGTTTGTTCCATTGTCTGTGATGATGTGAGCCGGTAGGCCATACTGGCATATGATGTCCCTTTTGATGAACTTAACCACTACGTTCTTTGTTACGCTAGCGTAAGAAGTGGCTTCTACCCATTTCGTGAAGTAGTCGATGGCTACCAAGACGAACCTGTTCTCGTTGGACGCCTTAGATTCTATTGGACCAATCATGTATAAACCCCACATGGAGAACGACCATGGGCATGCTAGATTATGTAGGGCAGATGGCGCCACGTGGATATTGTCTACAAAGGCTTGGCATTTCATGCATCTTCTCATGTGCTGACAGTAGTTTGACTCCATCTTGGTCCAGTAGTAGTCGGCTCTAAGGATCTTGCGAGCTAAGGCATGGGCATTGATGTGAGTATCGAAGGTTCCTTCATGTACCTCTTCCATAATTTCTTGGGCTTCCCGATTGTCCACATAGTGCAGGAGTGACGAGTCGGCACTCCTCTTGTAGAGGATTACTCCGCTTAGGAAGAAACACGCAACCAACCTTCTTAATGTCCTCTTGTCATTCTCCATTGCTCCTGGGGGATAAACTTCCTCTCTCAAATATTCTCGAATATCATGGTACTAGGGTTTTTTGTCGACCTATGCGTCTTCCAGTTGTTGGCAATGTGCCATTCTAATCTAGTGTTGAACGTTTATAGTCATTTCTTTGTCCTAATTTGCTTGGAGCATGGATGATAGAGTTGCTATGGCATTGGCCATCTGGTTTTCGTCTCGCGGGACGTAGTGGAACGAGATTTCATCAAACTGCTCGGCCGTTGCTGTCACATGGCTATGGTAAGGGATCAACTTGGGGTCGCGTGTCTCCCATTCCTCGCGGAGCTGGTAGATGACTCCCGTTACCCTAGCCCAGCGATTCGATCCATTAGCCTTGGCAATCCCTAGGTTGATACTCGTCGTACACTATGCCCAATCATGGTACGTTTTTTCCTAGATTCGTAGAGCTCCTCGCGGGTAGTGGCCATCCTGGTAGATTCGCCTACTGTGAGTGGCAAGGATTTTTATTCTATTGGGGACAATGGGTCCCTTATTCCCTTGACATGGCCTTATCAAAGGTCTCGCCCCCTTGAAAAATCTTACGACTCAGGATCTTTAGAGTGTAATGTCGTGGCGTCTTTTCTACTAAGGTGACTGGCTCCTTCAGTGCTGGGCTGGGCTTCCATATTCGATTTGTTGGACCTTACGAGGTTGTTGATATCAACCTGATCAAGTGACATTCGAGCTCCTCCTTTTCTTTAAGTGGACAGGATCCAAACTAGTCTCCTTGCCTTGGGTCCAGTCAGGCCCACTCTTACCCCTTCTCTGGGTTGTTTCCTCCGGACCGGACAATATTCAAGTCTTATACCGAAATTCAATTCAGTTATGATTCCATTTCATTATTTTATGTTATCCTACCTAAGCTTTTTAAGAGATGTGAAGTTATCAAGAAGTTGAAAGAATTATGTTTTCCAAAAAGATAAGTTTTCTCACTGATGCTCAATTCGCCCAACAAGGGGGATATCTTACCTAGTGAATCCTACCCACAAAGATGGTAAACTCTTAAGAAACACACTCTTACTTAGTGAATGCTTACCCTCACCCAATAAAAAAAATCCATAGAGAGCTCCTACTATGTTTAGTTGTCTAGCGAATGTATTATTCACTCAGTGAGTCAAGCTACAATGGCTCAACTCCTAAGCTATTGTATCCTCCTCACTCAGCTAAAAGAGCAACATAGAGCATCCCCTAACATTTTTGCCCCTAGTGAGTTAAGAGCTTGCCCAACAAAACCCTATAATAGATTCATGTAAACTCATCCAAAATCATCAAAATTCAACTACATCATCATACAATAATACGAGTAGCTCTATAATACCATATCATCATCATCATCTAAATGTAAATTTTCCATAAAACAACAGGCATGTCCAATTCATCATCATACTCAAAATTGCATACAGAGCTCAAAATTTCAAAAAAAAAAAGAAGTTCTCAACCCAAACCCAATCTTACCCATGCAATTCTAATCATTTCACAATATATACAATAGCAATCTAAATACATGCAACCACAACAAATCTATACCAAGGTAAGCTTCCCTTACTTGTTGAAGAACTTAGGATAGAAAACTTTAGTGAAGACTTGAAAAAATTGATCAATAAATGGTGGATCTCCAAGCTTGATGAAGGTAACGAATTTAATATAGAGAAAGGTTGTAATTATCTTAGGAAAATGGTTTGAAAACTACCTCATGATGGCCTATTTATAAGGCTTGGAAATCACTCTTTTGTCCAATGCACATTAGGGTTTGGGATATCTGAGGGTCCATGTATTTGTACAAGGGGTGGTTAGGTTTTGTTATCCAATAGACAATGAGATTTGGTTGTCCACTGGTCCATAGGGGTTTTAAAATCCCATGGACAATAAGTCTTTGGTTTCGGGGAATGATGATCAATTGGTATTATGTCTCAAAAAACAAGTAACAACACCAGAAAACATGTTGATAACATTGATGAAACAAACTATATTTGAAATATATCAATAACAACAATCTACCAACTCTTCAATCATCCACCTTTTACATAAATTATTGCCTTGATATGCTTGACTTAGGTTATTCCAATCTTTTTTAATGTTTTTAAAAAGTATGCAACACAACTTGTTATGAAGTCTTTTTCATTAAAATTAAATTCAATTATTCTTTTAATTACTCACTCACTTTAATTAATTACATATATAAAAGCTTAGTGTTCCACTTAATTTTTCTATTAATTTTCTCACTTAAAAATTAATTAGACATTAATTTTAATTAATTAATTAGGTTGTTAATTGGTTATATAAAAAATTACTCTTCAAATATATTAATTATCACTAAAATTATTCTAAAAGTTACTCCCTAGATATATTAATTCTCACAAAAACATAACCCAAAGTCATTGTTTTTCTAAAACGCTTACTACTATGCTTCTTTCTGGTTTGTTTTTTCTTTTTTCTTTTTTTTTTTCGAAATTCTTGTTGCTATTTTTCTTGCTTTGTGCTATCTGAAACGCGATTTATGCTTGTTGCTGCTCTTGGAGTCTTAGTATGTTTCTTCTGCACGTTATTTTAGATTTTTTATTTTCTAACATTGTAACACATTTTAATTGTTCTTGTTCTTCCATTTAAATAATTAAATTTCAATACTTTATGTCATGTATATAATTTTTTGTTTTATAGTTTTATATTTAATTTAGTACCAAATTAAAAGGGGTTTTTAGTTGGGGGCTGACAATTGAGTAGGACGTATAAAATATTTTTTATGTTTCTAATTTATTAGTTTTTGGGTTGATCACCAATTCCTTTTTTTTTATGGAAGGAACGGAGAAGCAGTTTGGAGAAGTTTTTATGTGAAACAATTCCTTCGCAATTAGGTTTTATTGTTCTAATATTTTCTTTGTAATAATCGTTTAATTTTTTTAAGAAAAAATTATATTGTGTAAAATGTTAATTACTTTATTTTAAAATGTTAACTCGAAAATATGAGTTAGGTTATTCAAAACTTAAGAAAAAAGAGTTGATGTTTTAATTGAATCATAAAATAGGATTACAGGTAAATTTATCAAAAGAAATAAAAAAAGTAAATTTTAAAAGAGTCGATGCTTTAATAAAATCTTATTTAAGATTAATAATGTCTCAATAAAAATTAAATGAATTGACTTTATTATCGATAAAAAAATGTTAACCAAATTCAATTATAATATTCAATAAATAATTTTATATCTCTAAAAACTTAAAAGATAAACTTTACATAAAAATATAATTATGTAAATAAAATATTATTATTATCAATTATCAAATAATATTATTGTTAATTTTAAAAAGGTCTCATCTCAAAATTCGATTTAAAAGTACAAATATGTTGAGATGTCCTTCATGTCATCTCCTCCACCTTTATTATCATCAACAATCGGAGGAACTCCAAATCATTAGTGCACTACCACCTTTAAACCATCTTTTGAAAGATCATTTTTTTTTCTAGTACTTTGTGATCCTTATGTGTAGTCCTTCTGGTGCCAAAACTCTTGGAAATTTCATAAGTGTGTTTCCTTTTGCTTCTTCCCACCTGAAAAAAGAAGTATATACTTTTAGTTAAGAAGAAAATTATCCAATTTAAGATCAAGATTTATTTGAACACTAGTGCTTGTTAAGAAAAAAAAAAAGCCCACCACTTAGGAGTGCTTAAAAGACCACTTACTATGATCCAAAAATGGGAGGGAAAAGGAGAATAAGAAAAAAAAAGTGTTCCATTAGGAGTTGCTGAACTTCTTATAGGGAACATATTTAACCGAGTTAAGTTGACACATATAAGAGATTCCATTTAATTAAAATTGTACTATTTCACAGTTTATGTAATCATCCCTAGTTATGATCACAACGATTATATTCAGGAGAGCTACCATGGTTACTGACTTGAACAAAATTCTAAGACTACAACTATAAGTATTTGGCCTCCTAAGAATGTTTAAATTTTTTAGAAGCTTTTTATTTATTCTATTGTGGTTGTAGTCAAAGTGAATAACACACCTCCTTAATAACCACTTGGCCAATCCTTTGATTTGAATATCATTAATCTAACTAGTTTAAAATTATAATTTGATTCAACGTTCAAAAGTAGCTAGGATATAAAATAACAATAATGGGAAAAAAAACTATCTATATTAATTAAATACTCTACCTATATCTAGTCACAAAGTAGTGAAGGAAAAGGCTGATTTTAAGCATGCCCCATTCCTTTCCAGGACACACCCTTGTTCCTGCTCCAAATAGCATGTTGTGATTATGAGACTCCAAGCCCTTCTCCTACATTGCATCATATTCTATATTCAATATCAAGTGTTGCATTATACACATAAGAATAAGGTTAGTTATCATTAAGCGACTGACCAGCCATCTCCACGGATTAAAATTAAAAGGTTCTTCATAGAGGAAGGGATCAAAATTAGTCTCCCTTGTGTAAGCATAAATTCTCCATCCCTTGGGAATGATAAAGCCTAACAAGTGATATATAGGCATAGTCAATGTTAGCTAACCAAAGTGACAAGTAATTTAAGTTCTTTCGAATCAATTTGATTGAAATTTGAAAAGGTACCTTTCAATTCAATATCGTTAGTGGTCCTCCTCATAACCCCAGCAACAATGCTAGCCAATCTCATGGTTTCAAGTATCACCTACAAACAAAAAGAAAAATATTTTCATTTTTTTTTGTCTAGCTCTGAAAATTTGGGGTATGAAATGAATTGAAATTTTCTAAGGTCATCATTTCATTTTCATTCTAAAACTATAATCCATGTAGATAAATGTTTACCGCACGAGTTATGCTCATATTTTTGTAGTCATCCCAGTTGATTCGTTCCCCGGGCATTTTCTTTTGTTGGATTGCAAAATGCTCATTCTGTAGAATATTTTAATTAGATAAAATTAACAAATAATTAAAACTTAAACCATAACAATAAATATCTTTTCTCTTAGCCTTTAATAGTAAAGATCTTAATTCGATAGAAAGCTACCCTTACTGCTCGGAGAACACTATGGTTATCACATAGGTATTTGATAGTCATCATTGTTGTAGTTGATACTGTTTCATAACCTGAATACAAGATTGTGATTATTTGCTCAACTATTTCTTCATCATCTAGTTTGTTTTTTCTATCCTCGTTTCTCATAAGTTGATCAAGAATGTCATCATGAGTAGCTGAAGTAGCTCTTCTCTTAGCTAAAAGCTCTCTTAGCATTGTAACCACTTTTTCCCTAGCCTGTAATCAACAAAATTTCTCCTATGTGAACTTCTAGTGCAATGCAAGAAAAGGTAAAAATTTGCTCATAATTATAGTTTGTTTTTTTTTTCTATCTTTAGATTGTGAAAAAATATGGACAAATGCAGCTAATTATATGAAAAAATAATTTATGTATTAACATTGTAAAGAGATTTGATATCATTATCTAATCATAATTAATCATTTATAGTAAGTTTATTGATTTTTAAAATAAGTATTTAAAAAATTATATTTGTCGTGATTTTTTTTATTGATTAATCGTATGAAACTTTTTACACTGAAAATACATAAAAATTAGAACCTTAAAATAAGTACATACCTGAAGTCCTCGAAAATAATCGGTTCCTGGAATTTTAATTGGCAAGGATATTGTTCCTAATGCCATTTTATCAAATATAGCTTTAAAGGACTGCAGAAAAGAGTTTGGCTCATTTTCTACGACTGCTTTCATGGAAATAAGGAATGCCATCTGAAAAGAAAAACAAATCAAAGAATGTACACATCGTGATTGTTTTATTCTTTTAAACTTTTTGATTGTTCCTTTGATAGAACACAATTCAAAATAGAAACATTAGTGCATAAAATATTTTTTATATTGAACTATTTACGCCAGTTCAAGATTAATATAAATAAAAATATGGTAGTAAACTTGTAAATAATTTGAAATATTTTACATTGGTTACTTCTCAACCGATGTAAAAAGTAGCTTTCTACATCAGTAAAAATTTTAATAGATGTATAAAGTCACTTATTTCTTCCTAGAGTGTGTTTTTCTCTATTCATGTTCCCCAATAACTTCATTTGAACTCTCTCTAACCACTATATTGTTCCTTCTTTGTTCATCTTCTCCAACCATTACTCACCACATCGCCACCAACCCCATATTTTCAAAACCCATGTTGTCACTTCGCTGCCACCACATTGTGGTCGCCATCACCCTAGGTATGTTACTTTGCCACCCTTTCATTTTTAAATTTTTTATTTGATAAAATTTTAATTTTTAGTTTTCCTTCTCTTTAGAGGTTTATTGATAGCTCTATATCATCTCCTTAAACCAGTTGCGTTATTATCTTTAAGGTTAGTGATTTTTTTTATTTTGATAGTAATTATTGTATTGCATGATTGCATGGATGGCCATATAGAATATAGTTGGGCTTTGTATAATAATTTTACTTAATAAATTACAACATGTCATACTATGTCAAAGAAATGGAAAAGAAGTTTTTGCAAGTGCCTAAAGGGCATCAAAGTATCACAAGGTTACTCTTCTAATTTCAGAAAGCTTGTGTTAATGAAAAACTTAAAATTAGTTGGCTTAAAGTCTTATGATTGTCATGTATTGATGTAACATCTATTATCAATGGCTATTCATGACATTTTGCCCAAAAAGTTAGAAAAGTCATAACTAGGTTGTGCTTATTCTTTTAATACCATATGTAGCAAGGTCATAGACCCTCAAAAGTTAGATGAGTTGGAAAATAATGGTATTGTTATCTTATGCCAATTGGAGATGTATTTTCCTCCTTCATTTTTTGACATGGTTCATTTAATTGTTCATCTAGTGAGAAAGATTAAATTATGCAACCCTATTTTCTTACGATAGATGAATCTAGTTGAGCACTATATGAAGATATTGAAAGGTTATGTAAATAATCCATATCGTCTTGAAGCATCTATTGATGAAGGTATACTCTAAAAGAAGCTATTGAGTTTTGCTCATAGTACATGTCAGTAGTGGAATCTATAGGGGTTCCTAAGTCTTGGCATCAAGGAAGATGTGGAGGTAAGGGTACAAGATGTGTAATAATTAAGAGCATGGGTCGGGAGGAGGTTCTTCATGCATATTTGTATATATTAAATAACACTAAAGAAGTTCAACTTTACTTATCTACTCATAAAGATGTTGTGAAGAAGAATAACCCTCAAATTTACGAAAAATGGATCATCAATGAGCACAATAGGACTTTCTTAAAATGGTTTAAAGACCAAAATTTGAATAATGACACTATTTCTAAAACAATAAAATGGCTAGCACATGAGCCTAACTTTGATGTTATATATTAGAGTGGATACGACATCAATCAATTTTCACTCTATACAAAGTTCCAAGATAATATGAGTATTATGTAAAATAGTGTCGTTATGGTCATGGCCAAGTCAATGTACTTCTCTACTTTGAATGATAAAAACCATGTTATGGAATCCATATGTTACTTTGGAGTCATTGAAGAAGTCTGGGAGGTCGACTACACTAAATTTAGAGTGTATTTTTAATTGTAAGTGGGTTGACAGTAACACGGTTGTACAAACCGATGAATTAGGAGTTACCTTAGTAGACCTCGACAAGGTAGGTTATAAGGTTGAGACTTTTGTCATGGCATCTCAAGCAAAGCAAGTCTTTTATGTCAATGATTTGTCGAACAAAAGGTAGACAATGGTTCTCCAAAAAAGAAATATGCATGGAAGTGATGAAAATTAAGACACAAACTCTTGATATTACTGATACTGCTTCTTTCTCAACACGCATCCCCACTTTTAATGATGAAAATGAAGTAGATGATTTCACAAAGTATTAAGGAATGTCACTTTTACCTTATATGTGTTTGTATATAACTACTATTGTATTTCTATAATATTTTTATAAAACACCAACTCTTTCATTTTGTTGTGTAATGTAGATTACCTATAATACTCCATATATGGAAGTTCATAGGAGAAGACAGATTTCCTATGCTAGTGAACAGTGGAAGGGATTTAAGGGATTTAAGACCCAACTTTGTTCAATGTACTTATAATTACATTTTAGATATCAATTGGCAGTAGTTTGTTCAAATCTGTCTCGATCCTGCCCTCCAGTCTACTTTACATTACTTTCATGTTAATCCTTAGTCATGATATAATTATATGCATTTGCTTATATTAGTATTGTATTCTTTAAAATAGAAGAAAAGGAAGAAGGTAAACGACATTCAATCAAAGAATGTCCACCCTTAATATTTTGTCTCATGGAGATTATAAGTTGAGAAGAGTAGAGATAGAAGTTTTATTAATTGTAATTTCATGATTCCTTAACTGAGAAGATCACATAGACTAGTTTTGTTCCCATAATTATGAAAATATCTTCACCATTGTCATTGGACGACTAGAACAC
The DNA here is from genome assembly GCA_025330945.1 of Mucuna pruriens. Lineage (NCBI taxonomy): Eukaryota > Viridiplantae > Streptophyta > Magnoliopsida > Fabales > Fabaceae > Mucuna > Mucuna pruriens. The sequence goes on from JAENHJ010000520.1 coordinate 3,245,710, forward strand.
CCTAATAGTTAGACGAGAAGTGAGTCTTCACCTACCCTACCCCCTAAAATTAGATTTTAGTGGAAGTAGAATAACGGCAGCGCTAAGTATAATTATTATCGTCGGTTTGAAAAATGAGGTGAGAAGTGAAAGTTTTACGACTGTTTTAAAACCAATGGTATGTGAAAAATAATACTCCCTTCCTTTCACTCATTTTTTAATTCTTTTTGTCTTGTCTTTTCCTTTTTGCACCAATGTCTTTTCCCTCTTCTTTGAATCCAGAAACCAAAAAGCACAAATTTCTAACACCTTCGTGCCCTAAAACCCAACAAACAGCAAAACTGCCTTCCTTCACCGTCGACTCCCAAACCCTTTTGCGTCTACACCTCCCTTTAGCTCCGATAACATCCCTTATGCCCTACCTATCTCGACCCTCCCTCCTTAACCTACACTCCTTCAATTCCTCATCTCAGTCCGCTCTCTTCAAATCCCTTATGCTTTCCATCAAAGTCCAATCCCAATCTACCATATACTCTACTCCTGCGCACACTTTCAATGGTTATAGGAAGCAGGTTTCAACGACTACGAACACGGAGCGATGAAGTTTACAGAGAGAAAGTGTTTGCGAAGGTCGGAAAGTGGAACTGTAAGGAGTGCAAGGTTTGGTGCCGAAACTATTCACTTGGTTGGGTTTTTGAGGATGTGGCACCCAAGCTTGTGGAATATATATATAAAATCAGTCCATTATCATTAGATGTTTGATTAGATTGTGGTAATGTCCAGGAAAAATATTGCCTTTGGCATCTCAGACAAAATTATGGTGCTTTTTGGCTTGACTTTTGTTGATGGAATCAATCAATTCAAGTTTGGCTAAACATAATTATGGTGCTTATCTTCTTAGGTATTGCTTATCTTTTTATTTGGTTAAGATGCCCACGATTGAATAGATGAAAAATATGTCCAAGAAAAACATAAAAATAAGCATGAAAAACATGTTATTTTTGTACACTATAAACCAATATTGACTTTTAAGTTTGGTCATTTTTGTAGGTTGTGTTCTATTATTCATTCTTTCCCGTAAGTTAGATTCTACTACTTATACTTTCTTTAGAACCGTAGTTCTATCTTAAATATTTATTACACCAAGCTCTTGGTATCATTGTATGTTTTTTACATGTTTATTGAGATCAATTTTACAAGAATTGATACAATAGAAAACGAGGTCAATATTAGAAAGAACACCACTTCCTACATCTATTAATTTTATAAGAAATTGATGTAAAGGTAAAAAATCATAATTTTTTTATAGCCAATATAAAAAAAATCTGACTTTCTATATTATTGGATTCTACATCAATTACAGAATTAATGTAAAAAATCATTTTTAATCGAAATAAAAACTATTTCTATCCTAGTGAAAAAAATTCAATTTTTTTCAAAAAAGATGCATTTACTGTTTGACCAATGTGCTTCAAAGGGTTTAATTAACCAACTCGACATTTATATGATTGATACGTACCTCTACAGTTTTTTCTTGAAGATCAACTATTTTCCCAGCCCAATTGTCAAGGTAAGACCTCATGAAGTCGTCAACTTCAGGCAAAAGACGATCCTTAACTGCAATTGGACCCACGAGAGATAACAATGACCCTCTAATTCGTTTATGCATGTCACCATGAACCTCGGCAATGTTAATCCCTAGTATATTCTTCATGGAGTCGGGGTAGCCAGGAACTAGGCCTTTTGCTTCATTCATGAGAATGTATCTATTCACATCAGGATCCATGCTTACAACAATTGGGGAGCCTAATGCATGAGTTTTGAAGAGATTTCCATATCTGCAAAAGAAGCATGCGCAAACAGGTTTGGCTTGATTATTACATGAATACAAGGACACAAATAGGAGAAACATTATAGAATATATAGCAAATATTTGATCTCGATAAAATGTATAGAAATGTCCATTATCGTTTTGTTTTTTTTAGCTCTTCGTTTAAATAAGTTTGAGTAAAAGAATAAAATTTTTATATTTCCAATCAATCATGAATCATAATAGGGATGAATTTTAAAATAATTATAGTAAAAGTAAACAAATTTAACGTATATAATAATTTATAATTGAATAATAATATAAAAAAAATTTACATGGTTAATTTTAATATATGAATTATTTACTCAATAAACAAAAGGGTTTTTTTTCTTGTGATTTTTTTCAGTGCACTTTCAGATTTGTCAATAATGAAAAAAAAAATTGAATTATGTTCTCCATTAGACTTGGGTTCAGCTGAAAAAACAATTTGATGTGAAAAAGTTAGCGTAACCAAATAAAATTAGTGCTCCAAACATGACTAGTACTAAAGATACTTGAAAATATTAGTTTTCATATATTGAACATTTTTTATGCATTCATTGACTGAATTAGGTCGGTTTTGAGAAGAGAAATGTGTTTGATTTAATCCATCAATTTTCTTATTTTTACCATTTAACTAATTTAGTTCTAAATTTAAATTCAATTCAATCAAATTTCATCTAAGGTGGCTTGGATTGAACGATTTTTTTTTACTTAATTATATTTTTTTTGTCTCTTTTATTAAATGGATGATTTTAATTCTTATGATTTTAATTACTTATCAAATTAAACCTTCGTGTTTTTGAAATTGACAAAAACTCTCGGTCAAACGGTGGTTCTAAAAAACTGTTGAATCTTGCATTATGCAGTAAAGTCCAAACGAAAAATTGTAGTACATGACTAATATAAAATATCAAATGCTATTACTTAACAAATAAGACTTCTTATCTAAATAGATATAGATATATTTCACGTTACTAAAAAATAAACTCCAAATACTTTGTTACCAGAAAAAATATAAAAGATTTAACGTGAAATTTTTTATTTTAATTTTTGTCATCATTAAGTAATAACGATGTGAATAACCGAGATTAGAAAACACACCTAATGTTTTATAAATAACAAGGATTAAAATGAAAATCTTTCAATAAAAAATAGACTTATATATATCAAAGGTTTAAAATTTTATAAAAAATGAAAAAATAACATTAAGAATTAAAGTAAAAAAATTTTTATAAAAACTCAAATAAAAAATTAACAGAAATAAAATAAAAACAAATCTTATAAAAAAAATTATAAAATAATAACTTATACATTAATTCAGTAAAATATAGAATTATCCGATCACAAACTATAATACGTCATAAGTTTGTTAACTTATAAAATAATTATATTAAAATCATATAAATAATAATTTATAATTAAATAATAATATAAAATTATTTTATATTATCAATTAAACTTAAAAATTATTTAGATCAAAGAAATGAAATATTAAATCCCAACAAAATATGAAAGTTATAAAGACAAGGTTTGAGGGATACCTTGATCTACGTCCTTTCATGAAATCTGGTCCTTCTGTGAGAAATCTTAGACTCTCGCCAAGAAAAGGCCAACCCAATGATCCCGGAGGCGTTCCTTTTCTTGAGTACCTTATTTTGTTCCATTTCAGCAGTGCAAAGAATGCACAAAACGTCAAAGCCAGGGCATAATATAACATTGTAAACATGATGTTGGCTACATACATAGGATGAATTATATATGTACACATGAGTGCTAGGATGGTACCTAATATTTGGTAAATTCGAGTTGGCAGAGATATAAATGGATGAGACTGATTTAAACTTTTTGTCAAAGCTAAAATTAATATGAAAAATGTTGTGAATAAATAAAAGTGAAAAGTCAACTTAAATGATAATTAATCATAACAGACATAGACTTTAATTTCGAATGAACATTTAAATACAGTAAATAAAAAAGAATAAAGTTCTTAGTATTTGACTATTTGTCTCCTCGGTTTTAAAATAATGGTCACTTAAAAAAAATTAAATTATCTGTCATTTTAAAGTACTGGGCATGCATGAATGACTTTTTCCCTTTATTTTATTTCTTTATATTTTTATTAAATAAATCTACGAGCGTTAGTGTAGTAAGAGAGTAATATAAGAAAAAAAAAACTTATATTTTTTTAAATTGATCATTTTTAGTGACTTTTTATATTTCTTCTATAAAACTTTAAATGATAATTATGTTAATATGGAAGAGGTGTCATGACAGTGGTAAAATATGATAGTATGTAGAAAATTATAAATAATGGATGACAATAGCAGTGAATTGTATTTCTTGGTGAATTTAATTTACCTAACACTACAATAAGTACAAATGTGGTTGTTGACCATTTCAAAGTGTGTATTTGGCAAGATATTTAAATAGTTTATAAGCTAATTAATTTCTTAGACTAAAAATAAGATATTTAAATAGTTTATAAGTTAATTAATAAATAATTAATTTTTTTGACTAAAAATAAGTTAGTGAAAGTAGGCTTAGGCTTAAATATGTTTTTAATTTCTCTAAAATAATTAATTTTTATTTAAGTCCTTATAAAATTTTTTGACCAATTTTTATTTCTCTAAAATTTGAATTTTTACTTTTGGTTCTTACTATTATATAACACTTGTTAGCTACATATTCCTTCAAAAAAAGGTCAAGTGACCATCATAGATTATACAAATTAGTATATGCATGTTAGCATATGACATCTTCAAAAAAAATTAGATTCCTAAAATAAATATTACTTATTTATCTTAAAATAAAAATTATGAACTAAAAATAGATATTTCAAATTTTAGAGAGATGAAAATCAAATAAAATTATTTTACAATAACCAAAACCAAAATTTGTTTATTTTATAGGGACCAAAACCGGTAATTACAAATTTTTGAATGATGAAAATTTATCAAAAATTATACAAGGACTAAAATCAAAAATCACTTATTTTAGAAGGACTAAAAACATATTTAAACCTTAAAAGTATTAAGTTTGAGATTTTTTTTTGAAAATTCTTTTAGTGTATGATAGCAATAATCAAGTTTGAATACAGAATTTTATGCAAATTATTTTAGACTAACTTTAATAATAGGTTTGATAAAGTTAATATCTTACTCTATTTGAGGTGAATTTTAGTTTTAAAATTTTAAAAATTAAATTGATTTTTAGTTTGTAGTTTCAATTTTTTCTATATCTAATTTTAAAAATTTATTATTAATTTTATAATTTTTCTTTAAGAAATCACTAAAATGATGTGAAACTCTTCATATGAGCATGTGATGAGAGGATATGGACTAAGAGCTGAACATAATAGAAAAAAAAAAGAATTTAATTTTTTATGGATTTTTGTGGGCTAAGCCCAAATTGATACATGATTGGACCAAACTAAAAATATCAAGATTAATTTATGTCCAAAACTTAAAGCCTAAGTCCTACATTTCATTAGTGGGTTCAAGTCGTGTTGGTTATGGACTCAATGCAAGTTGGACCAAAAAATTCAAATTTAATTTAAGCTTTTAAAATGATGCTCAATTCTGATTTGTACTACACTAGCCTTTTGTAGACTAAGTCCAAATCGAGTCATAATCATTAGTCTAAAAAGATCAAGATTTAATTCATACCCAAAATTTAAAGTCTAAGCCTTATATTTCATTGTTAGATTTGGTTCAAGTCGGTCATGGACTTGATGCAGGTAGCGAGCTATAGCATGTCGGGCAAAAAGTCTATATTTAATTTAGGCTTCTAAAATGTGGTTTAAGCTTTGTTTGACTGGCTTTTTGCGAGCTAAGTCTAAATCAGGTCATGATTGGATCAAGCTAAGAAGGCACAAAATGAATTTATGCTTAAAATTTAAAGCTCAAGCCCTATCTCATCGAGCAACTTTGGGTTAATCACATGTTCGGTGCAAGTCACAAGCTATAGTGAGTTGGTCTAAAAAGATGAGATTCAATTCTTGCTTATAAAATTATGTTTAAGCTTGTTTTGTGTCGCTTTTATGAGGCTTAATCTAGATTGAGCCATGATTAAATTGGGTTAAACAGACTCAAATTTAAATTATTTTTAAATTTAAAGCTCAAGTCTTACATTTCACTAGGTGGGTTTGTACTACACTAAAGCTTGATGTAAGCCACAAACTATAGCAAGTTGGGACAAATAGCCCATATTCAATTTGGACTTCTGAAATGAGGCCTAAGTTCGATGAAAGTATGACCTTTTGCATGTTAAGCTTAAATCAAGCTAAAAAGGCCAAAAATTAATTTATGCTCAAATTTTAAAGTCCAATCAATATGAACATTTTATTGAGTGGTGTCGGACTCCAAACCTATCCGGCCCAATACCAACCCAATCCAAGGAAAAATTCCTAAGTGAGCTCGCTAGGCTACAAAGACCCAAATTAGGCCAGGAGGTAAGAAAAGCCGAATCAGCCTGCTAAAGGAAGAGGCCGTCTGACTCAGTCCGTCCTGACCAAGAGAAAGATTCAAAATGGCTGGCGTGCATAACAGCCCAGCCTAGATGAAAGAGCCCAATGTTGTCTACATACTCGATTTGGGGCCGAGTTAATGTGACACGCCCCAACTAGCCCAACACAGTTCTAAAGGGACCCAGTAGCTCTAGCTCAGCATTGACGAAGTTGGCCAAGTCAGCAAAATCAAGCAGAATTGACCACCTCAGAAAGGGAACACCACCTCAAAAACGGAACACCACCTCACAAGATCCAAGGGGCCTTGAATCGTTGAATCCTTCAAGAGGAAGGGGAAGCCCTTGATGAAGCCATGTCAAGGGGACAAGGACCCCAGCTGTTCCAACATAATGAAGATCCTTGCCAATCACAGCAAGAGGAGATGCCAAGTTAGCCACTACCTGAAGAACGAGTCGCGAATCTAGGGAGAATATGCCACGACTAGGCACGGGATTCAACAAACATCAACCTAGGGATCACCAAGGCTAACGAACTGAATCAGAAGGCTAGGGAAGCTCCACATGGACAGATCTGGTGCGCCCTCATCACCTTCTAAATGCTATAAATAGCCATAGTACGAAGAACTCGGGGCCAAGAATTGAGGAGTAAAGCACGCAGGGCGAAATTGTTAGAGAATTGCTGAGCAACTAGTGAGTGAGGAAGAGTGTTACAGAGGAGTTCCAACTATGAACAAAGGTACTAGTAGCACTTCTGGATACCAAGTAAGCACCTTGGTCAACTTCTAACCATGCCATAGAAACCTTCCCATCATACGCACAACAACACTCCAGATGGTAGGTATGTAGCCCACTTTAACTTGGAACCAAGTCAATAACACTCTAGATGGTAGGCATGTTATGAGTCATATTTTATGCACCGCACAAAGACTTAAGATAGGTGCTTTTGAGATTATTTGGTACTTAAGAATCACGTCTTAGCTAAGATTCATATTATGGACCTAAAAATAGGAAAAGTATAAATTTATGCTAATTTGAGGATTTTAGCTAATAAAAGATTGGATTCATTTTGCAAGCCAACTCCAGATGGTCTCGGCCCATCTAGCAGTCTCGGTCCAAGAGAGTTGTCCCAGCCAGACTGACTCATTTCGGATTAATCGTCTCTCCAGCCTAGCAGCCAAGTGGAGAGACCCAATCAAAGTGGCCTAGTCTAGGCACGCCCAACTCGGCTCCATACAGCTCAACTGTCATGTCACTCCTGGAAGAAGCTTGTAGCACAAGGAGAATCATTAGGAGGGTAGATTAGATAATTCAGCTCTGTAATTCTGTTAGGGGGAGTTTGTTAGGTATTGCGTACATCGTAAAAAGACCCAACTTGTGTATATATAGGAACGTTGGGCATATTTTAGTTGTTGTTGAATTCAAACCTAATTTTCGTATCCATTGTACTTCATTTTTTTGCTCATGTCTCCATTCTCACGGTGGTGCACGATGCTATCAAAGGTGTCTCTCTTGATTGAGGAGGTACAAGTCAAGAACTAAGAGGCTGAAGGTTGTCAGAGGGGACCGCATGGCTTGCCAATGCACTCAGTGGACCTGATCCTCAACGTCTTGGCTATCGACGGTGAGCCATTGCCGTCCTTCCATGGCGATCGTTGTGGAAGACGGAATCACTAAATTCACATCTTGTGTTTGTACTTTGTCTCTAATAAAATAAGTAGTTCCCAATTCTGATTTCTGGGTTATGAATCCTGCACTTTAATCTACTTTGCTGTGTCGCAATTGCACATTGTTGAAGTAGACCAACGTTAGACTAGGCCAATCGGAACCGGTTTAACAACTTAAGTAGGTAATCGATTAGAGAACCTAAAATCAACTCTAAGCTTAATCCCTACCAATTGATGAGGTAACGATTGTGTAAATCCTCGGTATGGCAATGGATGAATGTTTGGCGATTGTCATAAGAAGAATCTCAAGTTGATTAGGAAACATAATCTTGAGTGAAAGAGTTGGAACCGACTTGTTTATTGAAACTTATCATGAATATAGTAATAGTAGTATAGGTAGCCTAGTTTAGATTGCATTTACTTTCTTATTTAGTTTATTTTTTGTCTTCATTTTACCAACAACCAAACCCCTCTTGTTTCTTGCAATTCAGTCTGAAACTGAGTCAGTTCGACTTGGTTGCGTCTGTCTGCGCTTAGCCGAGACCGTGTCAGATATGTCTCTATCGAGATCGCGTCGGACCAGTCTTTGCCGAGAGCAAGTCAGCACCCAATCAAGAGTGAGTCGGCATTCTACACTTGAGTATTTTTTGCATTACTCTAGTTTTCACATTAGGTCACAATTGAGCACATTGTGTCCTTGAGAGAATTTGACCTAAGGTTGACTATACTATAATTAGCTTTAGTTTATTTGATGCGCATAAAGATGACTAAAAATAAGCTTATCAAATTGGCGTCGTTGTCGGGGACACAAGTTCCTTTGTGTCTTTGTGTGCCAAACTGAGTTAAGCCGAATCTCGAGTCTATGGAATGTTGTGTTTGTCAATCAAGTCATAGAGTCTAAATTGAGTCCGTGTCTGTTTTGATTTGGATTCGGGAATAATATAGCATACTGAATATGTGTCAAATTTTTTTTGCATGTGTGTTGAATTTTGTTGTGTGAACCCTGCTTTGAAAAGAAAAAAAAAGCAAAATAACAGCCATCTTTGCATCATTGACTTTATTTTCTTTTCTACATAATTGATTTTGTTTTCTAATAACTACTTGTTTTCTGTTTGCTGATGTGCATAATTGACAATAACATAAATAACTTGCATTTTACTACATAATTGACTTGCATTTCTTTTTACATGATTTTGTATGATGCATGACTAGGAGCAGTTCTAACCCATTATAAGATTTAGATCCTGAGATAGAAATAACTTTACATAGGTTGAGAAAAGCTAGGAATATAGTAGTAAGTAATAGTAATAGTTCTAATTCTGTTTCTAGTTCTGACAATAGTAGCTTTGTTACTAACACTTCTGATTCTGTTAAGTATAGTACCACTAACAATTTTGCAGAGCTGAAACAGATGGAGAAAAATGATTGAACCTTGAAGGAGCTAGCTACACTGGATGTGGTGTACCAACCTTGGTGCATCCAGTATCAACAGTTGGAACCAGCTCAAACGTATGAACTGAAATTTGGTCTTATACATTTGTTGCCTAAATTTCATGGTCTTGCAGGAGAAGATCCCTATAAGCACTTAAAGGAATTACATGTGGTCTGTTCCATAATGAGGCCGCAAGGGATACAGGAGGACTACGTCAAAATAAAGGTGTTTCCATTTTCCTTGGATGGAGCTGCAAAGGATTGGTTGTATCTATAGCCAGTTCTCTTCAACACCTTGGGAGACATGAAGCGCATGTTTCTAGAGAAATTCTTTCCGTCATCCAGAACCACGACCATCAAAAAGGAAATCTGTGGGATAAGGCAACATTCTGGAGAAACTCTACATGAGTGCTGGCAAAGATTCAACAAGTTATGTGCCACATGTCCGCATCATCATATCAGTGAGAAATTGCTGATTCAGTACTTCTATGAAGGTCTGACGATGATGGACCGAAGCATGATTGATGCTGCCAGTGGAGGAGCATTGATGGACAAGACACCATCAGTAGCAAGGCACCTGATCTCCAATATGACGAGTAATACACAACAGTTTGGGATTAGAGGAGCTAGCCAACCTCAAATGGTGAATGAAATCGGCTAAGTTGACAACCTAAGACTAGAAAACCAACTTACCAAGTTGACCTCACTGGTGAGGCAACTTGCTATTGGACAACACCAACCAAGCATAGCAGCTAAAGTTTGTGGTATATGTACTTTCGTGGAGCACCCAACTGATATGTACCCCACATTGCAAGAAACCGAGTCAAACCATCCAAAGAGTGTTGGAGCAATAGGTGGTAAGTAGTACGAGAAGCAAGCATATCAGAGTCGGCCATTTGATAATCAATAGTTTGGAAAGCAACCATTTCGGCCAAGGCTAAGTCAAGGGCCATATGTAGCTCAGCGATTCGGACCTACACCAAATGCACTTCAAGGTTAAACAAGTTATCGACAACCAACTCCACAATACCAAGCACTGCCATTCCAGCAGCAACAACAACAACAAAGAGTGCTAGCTCAAGGCAACTCGCCATCTCTAGAGGACCTAATGAAGCAATTAGCTACAAGCAACCTAGAGTTCCAACAAACCATGAACTCTAACAATATGCAATTCTAGCAAAATATGAACCCCAGCATCCAAGACCTCAAGACGCAAATAGGATAGTTAGCAAACACGGTGAGCCATTTACAGTCAGTCGGATCTAGCAACTTGCCCTCACAAACAATTCCGAATCCGAGAGGGAATGCAAGTGCATTCACTCTAAGAAGTGGTAAAGAATTGCCACAGCCAGCACCACAGCAGTTGCTGAGATCGACTGATGCCGACTCTAAGTCAGATGCCGACTCATAGATGCCCCAACAAGACAAAATTGTCCCATTGCCATTTCCAAATCGAACTTTCTCAACACGGAAGCCTAAATCTGATGAAAAGCTGCTGAAGATGTTTCGGAGGGTGGAAATCAACATTCCACTCCTAGATGCCATAAAGCAGATTCCCAAGTACGCAAAATTCCTCAAGGAATTGTGTGTGCACAAGAGGAAGAAGATGAAAGGAGGAGTGGAAGCAGGAGGCATAGTGTCGACGTTGACCAGAAACAAAGACTTCACTACAAGAGCCCAACAACCACTACCAAAGAAATGCCGAGACCCCAGAATTTTCTCTGTCCCATGCACCATTGGCGATTGTAACTTTGTCGATGCCATCCTAGACTTAGGAGCTTCAATTAATGTAATGCCAACGTCAATCTACAAATCCTTGAATTTTGGTGATCTGGAACTCATTGGAATGACAATACAACTAGCAAATAAAAGTGTTGTTCAATCCTTGGGCGTTCTCGAAGATGTATTGGTCCAAGTTAATGAGCTAATTTTCCCAACCGACTTCTATGTGTTGGATATGGAAGACGAGACATCAAGGAAGGGATCTACCTTAATCTTGGGGCGACCATTCCTCATGGCTACCAAAATAAAGATTGATGTGCATGCTGGGACACTCTCAATGGAATTTGGTGACACACTGGTACAGTTGAATATTTTCAAGGCTATGAAGCACCTTTGCCGCCATAATCACAGCTTTGGATGGCTTAATGTCACCCTTTCCTGTTTCGATGCTGGTTGTACCTACTATTTCAAGTGCTTGAAAAGAGGTTTCCAGAGCTTCTTCATCTTCTTCTATGTATTACGTGGGAAAGGATGTGCTGACCATTATTTCTTTCTCTCCCATGACAATGATCAGTTGTCCATTGACTATGAATTTGACATTATAGTGTAGCAATGAAGGAATTGCCCCCGCAGCATGTATCCAAGGTCGGCCCAAGAGGCAGCTATATGCTGGCTGGATATCCATCACCTAGAAGATGATGTCGAAGGTCGTTGGCCCTATGAGTATTGGGAGAGTGATTTCGTCCATCACTTCCCGTTTGGAGCCATCGAAAGCCCTGACCACAACTGGACTATTTCTCAAGATGGCGCTAAGGGAGTAGAGTTTGTCCAATGTGGTTTTTGGCATGACATTGAGCGAGGACCCATTGTTTATCGGCACCCATGCTATCATGTAATTTCCACACTTGACTGTAATATGAAGAGGTTGATTATGGTTTTTGCCCTTATCTAGGACCTTTTCTTCAGAGAACGACAGATGATGACTCGCGGTGATGTTGTTGATGATACCTCCGAACTTTGCGGGCATAGTATCTTAAGGTACATGGGCTTCGTTCAGTATTTTCAGGAGGAGTTCACGGTGGCTCTCCAAGTTAATCAACAACGAAAGGAGTGAAATTCGTGCGGGTGTTTTGTGCAATTGGTCCAGCATCTCGTATTTGATGTGCCAGATTACCTTAAGAAAATCCCAAGCCTTTTCTTCCGTCACCGTTCTTTTGGGCGACTCTGTTGTTTTTTCTTTTTTTGCGGAAGCCGGTTCTTTATTTCTCAGGTATAGGTCATGAGAATTGGTGTTAGTACCCTTTGTGACCTTCTCGCGGCTTGCTATGTTGGCTTGGCATTGGTGGTAGCCCCCACGTCTACTCGTAGTTGGCTTGGTGGAATGTATGGTGTTGGTTGTGTTACTGCTAGCCAGGATCCCGTCTGAGTGGGGTATGAGGAAATGTTTATCTTGGTCCGAGGGAAGGTGGGCTCGATTAGCACAGCGTTGGTCTCACCCTTCTTCTTTTTTGATGTCGTCTTCTTGGCGAAGCCAACAACGTTGTTGGTTTGGGCGAACTTTCCTTGTCAAATGCCCACCTCTATTCTCTCGGCTACCACCACAAGGTCGGAAAAATTGGAGGCCACATTCCCGACCACCTTGTCATAGTACGGGGAAGGAAGGGTTTGATAAACAGAGTGACCATTTCTCTTTCTTTGATGGGTGGTTGCACCTAAGCTGCCAACTCACGCCACCGTTGAGCGTATTCTTTGAAGCCTTATTGTTCTTTTTTTACCATGTTTTGGAGCCGGGATCGGTCAGGCACCATGTCTTCGTTATATTTATACTGCTTCAAGAAGGCTTCTGCAAGATCTCGTCAAGTCTTAATGCGTCCCCGTTCTAGGCCGACATACCAGCTGAGTGCCGCCCCAATCAGATTGTCCTGGAAATAGTGAATCAAGACCTTGTCGTCATAAATGTATGCCACCATCTTTTGGCAATACATGGCTGGTTGCACACCGGGGCAGGAACTCCCCTTGTATTTGTCAAACTCTAGGGTCTTGAAGTCTGTCGGAAGCCCTACGTTCGAGACTAAGCATAAGTCCACGGCCTCCAACCCGTACTTGTCTTCTCCTTCTATAGCACAGAGGCATTCCTCCAAAGACTTCCATTTTTCTTCCGACTGGGAAGCTTGTCTGTGAATCATGAAAGGAGGGGGATTCCCTGAAGTCTAATGTTGGGCCCTTGAATCCTCTTTTGGATTTGGTCCGGCCCTCGAGCTGGCACTGAACACTGGCCCATTATTCGCAGCGTTTTACTGTTCCTGCTCCTCGTTGATAGGGTTTTCGGTGTTTCATCCCTGCGACATCCCATAAGGTGGATCTCTGATGTTGTGGGGAGAGGGTCTTGCGGCATAACCATTCTATGCGTACCCAACGACATTCGTGTTAACTAAAGTTGTGACAGTCGCATTGGTCTAGGTGAGTATTTGGAATATTTAGGTCATTTGTTCCTGCAGCTGGCCAACCTCGCCTCTAAGGTCTTGATTTTGTTGTTCCAATGCCCCCACCTTGCTTTCCATAACCTTAGATCTTAGGCGTGTGGCATATTTATGCTGGTGCGTGGACTGCTTCGCTTTTCTAGTATCCAGTGCACATTTCGTTGAGCGTATTCATTATGGGATGCATGTTATGCATGAAAAACAAAAAGAAAACTATGCATGTTATGACTTAATCATAAAAACATTCAGACATGGTGGAAGGAAAACTTGTCATTTTTATGCGATATTATGAAGGTGCCTCAAGGAGGCGAAGACAATGCCTTTATTTTGTCGTATAGATTTCGACATAAGCCTAGGAATTGAGTGATTTCTATTGGTGTATGGGGCGGGTTAACCATTTCTTCTGCCATACGAAGACTCCTAGGTATGCTTTTGATGACTTGGTTGGCTATCCAAGCTAACTTGATAAACCTATCTTTCCAGAACCTGGACTTCCCGTGCCACCTCCTCAACGCGGGCTGCCATCTCCATGTGTTTATTGGCTTGCTCCTTTAATCTTTGGACCATAGTGTCAGCCTATGAGCCCCAGTCAACTTTCTTTCTTTCCTCAGCGAGTTCTACCAGCCCTTTCCGCCTTTGTTTCTCCAAATATTCGTTGTGGAGTTTGTACTTAGCCACCTTCATTTTCAACAGGGTTATTTGCTCTTGGAGTTGGCGAAGGTGGCCTTTGGCATCTTCCTCCTTTAACCTAACGTCCGCCAAGGCCGCTATTAGCTCCTCCTTTTCTAGTAAGGCTTGATTTCGCTCCAACTCCCTCGGTCCTTTTTCCTAGGCAGCAATTCGGAACCAGTGTTCTACATCAAGAATCTCCCGACTCTCCTCGCCTCCCCGAGAGTCAAGTTCTTTATGCTTCCTCTTTGATTGCCTTTGTAGACCTACTAGTTCGCTTTCCATAGCTTCAAACTGAGGGTCACCAAATGTCAAGAAAATGGACTCTAGCCTGTGTTGCAGCCAAGACTTGTAGCTAAACGAGGCTCCACAGCTCCATAGTCCCCACTTGGGTCCCTTCATGATGATATTTTTCCAAGCTTGATGGATCTTCTTCAAGTACTCTCCCTCCTGTATCCCTAGACCGTGGAGGATGAAGGGCATCACCGCCTCCTCCGACGGAGGTAAGACCATAGGATATTCGGCATGGCGGAGTGTCAATTCAAGATTGCAGTTGATGGCTCCCTAGGTACCCATTAGAAGGATGTTCAGAAATCCTCCACAATGGATAATCACGTCATCTCTTTCATTCCATTGTGGGTACCACCGGATTGATGTCTTTGTGGCCTCGTCTAGGCGTGTAGTCCATTCCGCCTTAGTTAGGAGCTTGACACAGCTCCAATAGTGGTCTTCTATGGGGCACCTTGTCTTCCTACTGCTATGGAACAAGTGCACGGTTAACCACAGGAAGAGCAGTGTAGTGTAGCACCTCAACCCTCTTCCGTTTTTCTTACTCTAGTAGTCCAAATTATAGTAGGTGTTGGCCAAGACTGCCACAACAGGGTGTTCTCCCCAGTCTTATTTTTTGAGAAAGGCATCTATGGCGGCCAAATCTACATAGCGTTCTATTTGAGGAAAGAGCATTATGCCATAAACCAAGAGTCCGTACACATCTACAAAGGCCAGCCAGTCTTCTTGCTCCTAAAGCTGTTGGAGCCTCTCTTCCAAGGCTGCTTCTGGGATCCCTTCCACTCCGTTCCGATTTTTCTTCAGCTTTAATATTTCTGACTCAGGCACCTTGAGTACTCTAGCCACTGAAGCCCAAGAGGGGTAATGCCCCCTAAAGAGGTAGGGAGGAGATTTATCAAAGGGTATTCCTATCAGCCTTTTGTACTCTTCTAGTGTGGGGGCGAGTTGAAAGTCATGAAAAGTGAAGCACTTGAAAGGTGGATCATAATATTGAGTGAGCGCTGACAAGGCCACGGGCTGTACTTCTATGTTAACCAAGCCCAAGAGATTCCCATACTTCCTTTCGAAGGCTCTTTGCCATTGACCTTTGAGCTGCCCGTCCCAATGATGCAGGGATTGAATATTGGGGGTCCTGGTTGGGACGGATTGTAACTTTTGAACACAATGACAAGTATTTCCTTCTATGTCTAAAATGATTCATGATTAGTATGCTAATGCTATGCATGTTTCTATTTTCTCTCCCTCTTACTTTTATCCCTTTTTGTTTTTTCGATTTTTTTTTGGGTGCATGCATGCAATATGTGTCTGATTCTTGGGCGTGAGAGATTAGGGGGGTTGAACTTGTGGTCCTTGTCCATTCCTAGGGTGGTTGGGGGTATCCCTAAGTCCTAGGGCTTTTACGGGTTCCTTTCGTGGCTCTACACACTGCTCACATAGGTCACTAAGGCTTAAGACCCTTATCAGGAATGTTCCATAGATGAGAGTATCCCCCAGAATGTGGTTGTCCTTTAAAGGCCATACCTTAGCTAGATTGTTGCGGTCACCAGTCTAGGGATGTACCCAAAGATGATTACCACTACACATCCATCGCTCACTTACTCACAGGTCCGGAAATAGGACCCACTCGGGAACCAAGATGAATGTCTTTCACTTTTTCGAATCTTGCCCCAACAAGCTCCTCAAAACAAAGAAACAAGCCAGCCAACACAATCGCATGCAATATTATGGGGAAGGTAAAAGATTGCGCTACTTTATGCAAGTCGTTTGAACTGGGCTCGACCCTAACTTTTACACGAATGTCCCTAATAGAGTCGTCATCTGAAGTGTAATGCACACTGTTTATGAGATGAATGACGACTCGCCAACCATCTGAAATAAAATGCACACTGTTTATGAAATGAATGAGGATTCGTCGGATGATGCGTAAGATTCGACCAAGAACCTTACCTGGTATCCAGAGAGATGGTTGGTACAAGTAACTGGGAACTTGCACAGGCATCTTGCGAATTTCTTCAAACAGTGTTTCTTCAGTGGTTTTCTTTGATACTCAGTGATTCTTAGCCCCGAGCTCTTCACGATGAGGCTTTTTATAGCCTTTGGGGAGACGGTAGGGGTGTGTATGATTTCGTCACTTGGCCCCTTCCCAGCCTGTTGATGCAATTTGTTATTGCCAGCAATCCCAAGGCTGATCTTCATGGGGCTCTACGCTTAATCGTGCCAAGATCTTTTGTGATTCTTGGCGTATTTCATGGTTGGTGGCTGAGTTGGCACTCCTGTGTGCTGTGATTGGCGAGGATTGTTTAGTTTGTTGAGACTTGCTATTCTTATGTGGCTTGATTAGGGGCTCTGCTTCCTCGTGGAGCCTTACGGCCTGGATGCTCTGAGTATGGTGGGGTAGCATCCTTTTTGTTGAGGTGGCGAACCCTGCCAGCTTTGAGCTAGGGTCTTGGATCCTGTTTGGGTTTGGGCCTTTCGACGTCCAATGCCTATTCTAACTCAATCAAGTCTCCTTTGTCATGGTAATCCAGGACAAGCCCCGCATTATTCCCATGTGGCCGCCTTGGGCCGCAGACCCTTTTCATCTTCCTTTCGTCAAGATGTTCTCCTAAGCCAGACACTTTTGGGGTCTTACAATCATCAATCTTGATTTAAGAGACAAATCTTCAAGATTAAAGCTCGAACTTGCCATTGTTTATCTACCTCGTTCTTGTATTTTTCTTTCACATATTTCCAATAAGCCTCCACCAAACAAACCTGAAATACACAAAAAACAAGAACAAAAGAGTGAAAACTCTTAAGAATTCCAAAGGAGTGAAAACTCAAATGACTAAACTAGGGAAGCCAAGAAATTGACAAGCAAAAAAGATAAAGAGCAAAAGATACACTAAACTCAGTGGATTTAATGAGATAAGATGAAGACTCAAGAATGGAATTGGACACTAAATGTGATAAATCAACAACACTTTTTTTTACACTAGTAGTCTTTCTCTTTTTTTTTTTCAAGCACATTTACAAAAACTTTAAGTGCAGTATTTTTCAAGGCTATACATGCCAACATATCACTATTTTTCCAGCAAACAATTTTTTTGGTCACTCAAGAAACATAAGAACATGACCAAAACTAATCTTTTTAACAGAAGAATATTTAGCAACTATCAAGATTATCATGCAATCTTTTCACAATTAAGGCATCCAAGGATCAAGAACAATTACTGCAGTACCTTAACTAACATAACAGAACAAAACCTCAGCCAGCTTGTGCTAATTCTCAAGGAAAAACGCAGCAAAAAGAAGGGATACTAGACTCAATGAACTGAAAATTTCAGCAAAACCTCAACCAAGAACTCCAGAACAAGACTAAAAAATTCAAGAACAATACACGGTTATGGACTGCACAATGAGGAAAGGAAAACCCCACACAAAAGACTCAAGTAAGATCAAAGAAACGGACCAAGAACTCAAACAATTGCTGTAACATACAAGAACGACGTGCAGATTTTGGGACGAAAATGCAGAGAAAGATCCAGCGAAAACCACCTTTGGAGCGTGATCTTGCAAGAACAGCTGCACAAGAATGCCCTCTATTTGGATGTTGAACTGGGCAGAGGAAAACTCACGGTTGAAACGTGATTTCCTGTAGAGAAAGGTACTGCATTGCAGTGGTTTTGGACGCTTCAATCTGCAGAAAATGCACCTCCTTGTGCTGGTTTAGACATGAATTTATAGAGAAAAGAAGTGTTACACTGCAGTTTGGGGGCTACAGCTGGGCAGAAAAATGGGGCGCTCCTCTTGCTGTCTTGGACAAAAAAAAAAAATCTAAGTTTGCAGCTCCAAGTCTCTCTAGATACCAAAAATATCCAGAATCCCTGACGGATCATTTTCTTGGAGTGTGCACTCTGACTCCTTGTTGGTGGAGTATGCAGAATTAATAAGAACAAAGGGGAAGAAAGGTGTACAACGCAAAATGAATTAGGAAGGAATGGGTGTATACTTGCCACTCTCTCTATGAGAAAGATAAGAGTTAATGCAATTCGCCACAGGGCTCATGAAATGAAAGCTTGATAGAATTACACAAAATTATCTCTCCAAGTTGCAACGCAACATATCATTTCAAGGTGTACAAAGGGTGGTTGCCTTTATAAGCTTCCTTAAGACTCCTTGTTTGCATAGTTAGTTACACTATGTAGCTATCCAAACAACATATAAGCTAATCCTAAGACTAGTATATGGATAGGCTATTTGCTTAACCAAACAAACAAGATAAGAACTAAATGTACTTAAGGAGTTAGATTACAAATGAAATCCAAATGTAGAGCAAATGTAATCTTCGTGCTTCTAGGGTGTAAGAGAATAAGCCCATTCAGTGTAGATGGAAAACTTTGGGCTTAGGTTCGAGTCAGAGTCCACCAAGTGTTTGAGTAATGCCATCTTCTAATGCACTTCCTCCTAATGCTTTCTCAGTCTCTCTCTCGTCATAGGTCCTTTGAATGCTTGAGTGCTTACTACCTCTAGCTCTTCCTCTGTGTCTTCCAATATGCTATCCTGGGGCATATCGCCTTCAGTAAAAAGTCTCCCAAGACTCCAATGGTAGAGCTTGTCGAAAATGAAGAGGAGAGGAAAGGAACAAAGGCAAAGAAATAAGAAATGTGAGTAAGATAGAAATGGATTAAGAAAACTTGTCACTTACTCAATGATTTGAGGAAGATAAGAGTATCATAAGATTCACCACAAGTTTCTTGAAAGCTTAATAGGAATTAAAGGCTCTTGTATAAAACAAGATAGGGATAAACTCTCGAGGTTGCAAAGCAACTACAAATTCATTCATTCAAAGTTATGGATATAAAGGGTGGAGGAGGCCTTTTATAAGCCTTGCCATATGCCTTAAGGATGTGCTTGGTTAGGAGATTAGATATACATTCCATGCCAGGAATTATCTAATCTTGCTATCCATACAAGATAAAGACTATCCTATCTACATAGCCAAACAAAAAAGCCTTTAAGCAATAATGTTCTTTGAGACTTGAGCTATAGATTTACAAATGAGATACAAATGACATCTAAATGACATGTCAATGAATTATAAATGCTTATAGGGAGTTAAGGAGTAAGCCCAAACAGAGTATAAGGTTGGACTTAGGCTTAGGCTTGGGCTTTAGTCTTCTAAGATTCTGAGCATTCCTATCTTTTGAAGCACTTTCTCTTGTAATCTCCTTAGCCTTCCTCTAGCCATTAGGCCTTTGAGTACTTGATCATCCTTTTCCTCTTCGTACTCTTGGATATCTTCTTGAGTGCTAACTAGGTTCTCATCAAATCATATATCGGGACTCAATTTTCATAACCCTTCTCATCTAGGGATCAGACTTCATTGTCATTGTGTTAACCCTAAAGATGTTCATTCTGAGTAGACATTTGGTCTTACTCCCTTTCCTCAATAGTTTTATTGTATTGACCTGCATTAGGGTGTGTAAGTCATGTATCTCCTTTCCCTTTTGATGTATTGGTTATGTTTTGAAGAACTAATATTCTTTTATTTTCATTAAGTTCCATGAGACGCAAACTATTACACTTGTCACTTGAACTTATTTCCAAATAATTGCATGTGATGTCATTCATTATTCTTGAAGTGTGCATATTTGAAGTATTTACTATTAAATTCGATCACAGAAAATTTACACGTATTTTAATAAACAAACTAAGAGTTTTCTAAACAAACCATAAACCTTAAGTTGTATCATGTTTTCTATTGTAGCAAAAGCGAGTTGTTATAAAGAATGATTGAACAATAACAGAGAGAAATGAGAGAGAGCTTTTTTTGTTAAGTTACTAGGATATATATTTTGGTTCCTTATATCATATTTTGGTTCCTTATATCATATTTTGAAATTGTGGTTTGGTCCTTTATTTTTTAAATGATTCATTTTGGTTTCTTAACTCTTAAATTTGAGTTAATGTTATCGTATGGAAAAATTATCATTTTTCAATTTTGGGCACAATTTTGAACTTTTTTTTATTGATTTAGGAGTGAAAATTGTTTCATTAGATTTATTTACATGAAAATTATGAAACTCAATTAATGTTCAAATCAAAAAGAGTCATTTCAAGGTAAAAATAATGTAAGAATTAAATCCCATGAGTAACCAAAAAATTGAAAAATCCACTATCAAATTCTTTTCCACTTACTCTTGGAATTCACTTTCCAAACAATTCTCACCATGTTTGCGATATGTTTATTTTTTCAAACATTAGTTGGATTTTGCAGTTTCATAAGGATAAATTGAATGAGATAAGTTTCACATATTGAATTAGTAAAAAAATAGTTCAAAATCGTGCCCAAAAATTGAAAAATGATAATTGTTTAAAAAAAGACAACATTAATTTAAACTTAAGAGTTAAAGAAAAAAAAATCACAAGAAGAAAAATATAATTTATTCAAGTTAATTAATAAAATAAGTACACATTAATAATATTGTGTGGCTTAGAAATTTTAGAGAGTAAGATTTAATTTAAATCAAAAATCAACAATTATTAGTAACAATTATTCTCACATGATTGCAAACGAGTTATTTAGAGAGGAAGAATGATTTTTTTTTTCGTTACTTATTATAATTATTGGAGCTATTTTTTACTTAATTTTAAATAATATTTTTATAATTTTCTATTTTGTAAAATAATATATTAAGATTTGTCTTCTAATGATAATAGTACTCTCATATTTTTTCCATAATTTTTAAAATTTATTTAATGTTCTTAATTGATCTCTGAGAGTTGTCGGTGAGCGACCAAAATGGAAAGGAATCCAAAATTTTCAGAAAATTAAGAAATATTCAAAATGATATTTTAAACATATTTCTAATATAAAATATAATTTTTAAAATTTTTTAGATTATTTACAAATTTGTAATCTCTTAGGAAATTTATTTTATTATAATTATGTATTTTCTTATCTAGAAAATCATAAAAATTACTTTTATATTTCAATACCATGCTATTAATATTATAAACTTAAATATTTATTTTCTAAATTTTAAAACTATTGTTTCTATTTATTCTACCTCTATGGGATTTTCTATTATTTCAGACCAAAAATTACTAAAATATTAAATTTAGATATTATTTGTTATTCTTAGTTGAATTCAATCTCTTAGAATTTCTAATCTCTAACTATACTTTCAACCACGATTACAAAATAAAATGATGATTATGTAATAATTTAAGAATAAATAGAGGGTGTTACATTTCTAATAACCCTTTTTTATTTTTATATCAAATTTTAATAAAAAATAATTTAGAAAAAATAATTATTTTTTTAAATGAGATTAGTAAAATTAAATGATATTAATTAAAAAATTTAATTAGCATGTGAATTAATTAATTTTTCTATATTTGAGTCTAGAAAGAATATTAGTTAACAAAACAAATATAGATATTTTTTATTAGAAGTATTTATTATACATATAAAAATATAAAAGTTTATTACTTATCTTTTAATATAATTAAAAACATTTATTATATAGTATTAAATACCTATTGACCAATATCCTAAGCATTCCATGCCAAGACTCTGTACATCAACAAATAAAATGGACCATACCATGATAACTTATTAATTGTTCTTGTACCAACAAGACAACCAAACACATAAAACATGAATACTAAACAGAACCAAAATACAAACTACCATGACATTTTATGGACATACATGGGTGCCATCGACATATCCCAGCTTGTAGTAAAAATGCCCAAAATATGATGAATTCTCAAAAGTTTACATGAAACTATCTGAAAGATCTGTCCCAAATATGAATCTCAAAATTTTACATGAAACTTTAATTTTGTACAAGATAAAAGAGAAAATATATTAAATTGTTAGAAAAGGGACACGAGGTAAAAATAAAAGTGACCTAAAATCCAGCTAAGCATGATACTCTTAATCAATGCAATGTCTGGAAAGTAACTTTCCAAAAAAACACTTGCCTTCTTCATAAGAAAATATATTAATGAAGCCCCTTGAAAACTATGGGCATATATATTCCTCCCTTGTAAGCAGTCCCACAGAGTCTTTCTTCTTATTGACCCTCCAAGAAAAAGAAAAAAAATAGCGTGTTTCCTAAATTTAAGGAGCTTCAATGTTCATTTTTACTACACAAGCATATGTCCCTATGCGTCATTTTTGCACACGGTTTTACTCCTTCAATGTCCTGTGTGTTATGGATGATAATTGAAATGTCTCACCCCACTTTTCCCTTTTTCATTGTTGAATCGCTTTTTCTTTTCTTTTAAGTTTACCCAAGAACCTCATTTTTACCTCTTTATCCTTTCCTCTTACCACAAACTACAAAATACCTATCTCATGGTTTCCTTTTGTACTTTACCTCTGCATGCAAGGCTATCATCAAATCCCAAATATTGCCAAGATAATTAGCTGTTCTTTTCCACCTACCCAAAATTTAAAAAAAATTAAAAGGAAAACCCACTACATTGAAAAACCACTCTACTAGTGACCAAACAAACGTTTCATTACCACCCTGACTAATTTAACTCGGTGCTAATAAATACCCCTCAATAATCACCATTGTTTTACAGTACAAACTACCACCATGAAAATGAGTTGTAATGGATGTCGCATTCTCCGCAAAGGTTGTAGTGAGGACTGTGTCATAAGGCCATGTCTTGAGTGGATCAACTGTCCTAAGGCTCAAGCCAACGCCACTCTCTTCCTTGCCAAATTCTATGGTCGTGCTGGCTTGGTCAACCTCATCAATGCTGCCCCACAACACCTCCGCCCTGGTGATTCTCCCTTGCCATTATCCCATTCATTTTATTTTAATTATAACTGCATGTTCCCACATTTATTTCTTATTTCAATTTGGAAATTTCTATTTGGGAATGAAAAATTGAATTCAATCCTTTTCAACATTTCAATTATTACTATTTTTTTATTTTTTGGTAAATTACAAGATCGAAATTATTATTTCTTTTAAATGAATTACTGTCCTTATTCATAGTCAAACAAATTTAGAGTTAATTAATTTGAATTTTCATAAGTAAAATTTGAACTAGCATCTCCTTGTAAAACGCTTCTCCTTTTTGCTACCTTTTTCTCCTAACAAGGACAAATTCGATCTCACCTTACAATTCTTTAGAATTGAATTGATTAATATATTTTTCATGTTTTTGGTGAACATACATTTTTTTTATTTTTTTGGTAACATATATTTTTCATGTTTTATTGAATTTTGAAAGAAAAAACTTTTTAAAATAATAATTTACCAAAACTGAGATTAATTATTTATATCTCGAAGAAAATTACAAGGATTGTAAATTTTCAGGTGTGTTGAAGTCACTAATGTACGAGGCATGTGGGAGAATTGCAAACCCAACTTATGGCTCATTGGGCTTGTTTTGGACCGGTGAGTGGGCCCAATGCCAAGCTGCTGTTGATGCTGTGCTAAGTGGGGCCCAGATCAATGTCGTGGAATCTTCCCATTCACAGGTAATAGGGGCACGTGGCAACAAGCATGTTCCCTCAGTTCTTGGCATAAGCCACGTGTCCAAAGTAAAAGGAAAAGGTAAGCTCAAGAGGACCGAGAATGTGATCATGCCTAAGCCGCGCGTGGGTTCGGTCAACTCAGTTGCGTTGTGGAAACCGACTTCGAGTCATGACTTAAGAGGATCGAAGGGTGATAATGAGGAAATTATGGAGGCTTTGCTGGTGAGCCAAGACAAGCCGAGCCAAAATGGTGGAGCCAAGCTGGATTTGGAGCTCACCCTTGGCTAGGCTTTTGGTGCTCGTTAAGTGTTGCTACCAAACCAACAAAGTAGTAGAAAAATATATATATATATATATATATTTTTTTTTTTTTCTTTTGTGTTAACCTTAGAAATAGGAGCATTTGGGCATAGCCAAATGTAATTGTTGATGGGGCTTTACTTAAGTGTATATTGGTGAACGGAGCAGATACTCAAATTTAATAAACCTCTTATTCTTGCCAATTAAAGAAATTTATGATTTGAATAGTCAACAAATAAAATATTTCCATTATTTATAAGTGTAGGAATATTTTAATGATTTATTTAAGATAACAAATGCATCATTAATTATCCTATTTCGTTATCATAAAGTGCGTGTGAATTCATGTTAAATAACTTAAAATTATATTAAAATACTATTTAATGTAATTTTAGGTAGATGTTCACACATGTTTGATTTCAAATTAAGAAATTGATTTTAGGTTTATATTTTACTTTGAATTAAAATAATAACTATTGTGTTAGATAAGAAATTTTATACTAAATTTGACTACTATCTTATTTTTAGAATAAAAAAATCTAAACATAAATTATTTCAACTCAAAATTAATTTAACAGATACTCATTAAAAATCAATTAATGGCTTGCAAAAGATTGTCATTATAGTGATATTTTACAAAGAATTCGATTAGAATATACTTATAGTAAAAATAAAAATTTACATTGTCATTTAATTATGATTATTGTGGATGATAAGTTGTTGATTTTTCTAATAATTATTTTTAAAATTATATTTAGAGTAATTTTTAATAATGTAAAAATCTTTATATTGATCGTGTATATGTTCAAAAAGATTGTTGCAGCTATAAAGTGTAAATGGGTACAGGAAATATCTCACTATTTCTTTGAAGAGCTTCTTCAGAACTCGGATGCTCGTTGTCTTTTCATTATGAAACATGTACTTGAAGCTTGTAAGACCAAAAGCACCATGTACCACGTTGCTGGTTGTGATTATTGCAAAAGGTTAATTTTATACATCCATAAACAATGAAGAAATCTTCTAAAGAGTAAAATGAATCTTCCTATAAATGAAGATGTCACAAGTCCAATTTGTTATAGGATAAAACAATTGGTCGAAAGCTTATATTTTCAAATATATGAACATTAGTATTAAGAATTTGAAAGGGTATTAACTTCATGTTTTGAAAATGTTTTTACAATATTAAAAAACAAACAATCAACACACTTGTTAAGATGTTTATAAGAACTATATTGAATTTAGAAGAGAAATTTTAGAAATTTGTTATTTCGTTCGTAAGCTTGAAACAAAAGCAACAAACAAAGGAAAAGAGAAAAAAAATATTACATTGGTATTTATTTTGATTCACCTCCAAATGTTAAAGGCTACATTTAGTCCCCTTACGAGATAAGATTTCTATACTAACAATCAACAATACTAATATTCTTTTGGCACAACCACTTTAGGATTAGCCTTGGGTAATCTTTAACGACTCATGCAATCACTTTAGGCTATTAATTATAGCTAGCCTCTGTAGGCTTAAACGACACTCACTTATACTAGTTAGTTTGAGAGAAAAAAAAAATCAATGAAGTAACAATTGAGTAAGATAAACTATCGCTGAAGTCATTGGAAGGATATATATCTATTGGTGAACAGTTGCAACCTAGGTCGCATACGTTGATTAAAAAATAGAAGTTTGAAATCTAAGTCCCTTCTAAGAAAGAGTCAAGAAATATGGAGTTCGTCACTAGTATTTTTACGAAAAATGTTAGGAAACCTATGGATGGATAAGGCTTCTCTGGAATCAGAATATAGATTTGGGAGTCGATTACGTGTAGGGATCACTAGTACCTCATCACGTCTATCGAAAGATAGTTACCCTAACTAGATATATGAAATGAGATATGACTTCTACGTTACAATTTATGTCTTTTTAAGAATGGAAGATATTTATAAAAGATGGGCGAGGGATGTTTTTGGGCTTGAATGAAGAACTTGACAAGAGTTGTCTCTTACTCCTACGTATTTCCTACTAAAGAAGTCAAAGTTTACGTAGTTCTAAGGTAAGGATGGTTAGATGGGGAGGAGCTGAGACCGACTCGACTCAGTTAGAGTGCCAACTAGATGTTGATTAGGCTATGTGCTGGATGATAGGAAGGGTTGAGACCATCTCAACCCAATTGAGTGTCGACTAGGTGTCGGTTAGGCTATGTGTCGAGTGTCACTCGGCTTGTGTGTTTTAAAAGTGGGATGCCTGAGTCAGACTGAAGAGTATCGACTCTTGGTCAGTCTTAGTTTCAGTTAAATGAAGGGATTTGAAATTGGCCCATAGGCTGCAGTATATGGCTGAACTGAACAAAGAAGCGTGTTAGCTTAAAGTTGAGGAGCTACTAGATGGATATGCACAGGGGGATTTCTTAAAGATCTTACCTTGTATCCAGGAGTCGTATTTCTGTTACCTACTGAAAGTTAGATGAATGCTTTTCTTCCTTCCTTCCTTCACGTCCTTTTTTCTGCGAACTCCCTTCATTGCCTCCTTTCATGCTAGATATTTGGTGCTCTTGAAGGATTTGGGATTAAGATTTCATCTCTTTTTTTTCATTAGCGTCCTCTCAAAGACCAAAATCCCCCCTCTTCCATGAACTTGGGGCCTTCTTATAGACCACTTCTTGCTCGCAAGTCATTATTTCCTGAATCTTCAAGGAGATCCCCCACATTGATGTAGTGGCTTCTTCCTTGTGCTCATCAATGCCATGGTGCCTTCCTAAGGGTTTACTTCTCTCATTCGCATTTAATGCGGTACTGATCACTCATCCCTTGGCCTTGATGAAATCAATGGAAAAATAGCTTTCGTGTTGTAGGGTGGCAAGTCTGGTGGCTTCCTATAGAAGTCAACGCCTACCATCTCTTCTCCCTTGTACACACATGTCTGGAAGGGAAGGAGACACGTGGGTCCTGACACCTCACGCTTCCTTAATGTCCTTTCTTCAACTGTCTTTTCCTTTCCTCTTTCAGGAAGAATAATCAGTCAGCAGTTCATCTTTCCTCTCCTTTGCCTCCCTTTTGTCAACTATCTCCCATTGTCATGTCTTCTTCCAAAACCGAATAAAAATGGATATCCATAGTTTCCCCCTCTTTATTTGTGTTCCCTTAGAGGAAATTATTTTCATTTTTTTCTGAGTGGAGCATAAATAAAGACTTTGAGGAGAGTTGCAGATGGATGGACGGGTGGATTTTGGTATGGCGTGGAGCTGGGTTGGAGTTATTGTACAAAGTCAGATAAATCGGTCTTCGGCACGAAGCCGAATTGAAGCGGATAACCTAAATGGAAGTGTCCTCGACGCAGAGTCGGATTGGGTTGATCTCTGTATGGAATCAGATAGAAAGCCTTCAATATGGAATCAAATGGATTGGTCTCGGTACGGAACCGGAAAGAGGGGATTTCGGCACAGAGTCGAATGGATTGGATGAGATGATTGGACTATCCATTGACATCCAAAGATCCTTAGATGGGGTGGACTATCCGATGGGCATCCAAAAAGTTGGATAGTATAAGCTAGCAACAAGCAATCTAGAGTTCCAACAAAATATGAACTCCAGCAACATGAAATTCCAGCAAAATATAAGCGCCACCATTTAAGACTTCAAGACGCAAATAGGACATTTAGCCAATACTGTGAGCCATTTATAGTCAACTGGGTTTGGCAACCTTCCCTCACAAACAATTTTGAATCTGAGGGCGAATGCGAGCATGGTCACTTTGAGGAGTGGTAGAGATTTTCCGCAACTAGTACCGCAACAAGAGTCGAGACCGGCTGATGCCGACTTTGAACCAAATGCCAACTCACAGATACCTCAACAAGATAGGTATGTCCCATTGTCGTTTCCAACCCGAACCCTTTCGGCAAAGAAGCTTGAGTCTGATGAAGAGTTGTTAAAGATGTTCTGGATGGTGGAAATTAATATTCCACTCCTAGATGCCATAAAGCAGATTCCCAAGTACGCAAAATTCCTTAAGGAGTTGTGTGTGCACAAGAGGAAGAAGATGAAAGGAGGGGTGGAATCAGGGGATATAGTATCGGTGTTGATCTGAAATGATGAATTCACTACAAGAGTACAACAAGCATTGCCAAAGAAATGTCGAGACCCCAGAATCTTTTCTGTCCCATGCACCATTGGCGATTGTACCTTTGTCGATGCCATGTTAGACTTGGGAGCTTCAATTAATGTCATGCCGACATCAATCTAAAAATCCTTGAAATTTGGTGATTTGGAGCCTATTAGGATGACAATACAACTAGCAAATAGAAGTGTTGTTCAACCCTTAGGCATTCTCAAAGATGTACTAGTCCAAGTTAATGAGCTGATTTTCCCAACCAACTTCTATATGCTGGATATGGAAGATGAGACATCAAGGAAAGGATCTACCTTAATCTTGGGGCGACCATTCCTAATGACTATCAGAACAAATATTGATGTGCATGCCGAGACACTCTTGATGGAATTTGGTGATCATCTGGTGTAGTTCAATATTTTCGAAGCTATGAAGCACCTCA
Organism: Mucuna pruriens; assembly: GCA_025330945.1. Classification (NCBI taxonomy): domain Eukaryota; kingdom Viridiplantae; phylum Streptophyta; class Magnoliopsida; order Fabales; family Fabaceae; genus Mucuna; species Mucuna pruriens. The sequence continues at coordinate 3,274,587 of JAENHJ010000520.1, forward strand.
CCGAGGATCATTCACTCTTTGCCATAGACCTGATTTATGAATTGGCTGAAGAGCATCTTCAACTGAATATCGGTAGTGATGATACTTTAGATTTTGCTGGAGATACTGATATATTTGACTATTTGGGATCTGTAACAATTGAGGTCGACTATAATAAATTAAAGGAAGTATGTGATCTTTCCAGCTCCGAGGATGGTATCACTGACCTTGCCGACTTGGGTCCTAAGGAAGAATTACTTGATTTATTGGACCAAGTATGCAAGCATGAAGACTCGGAGTACTCAAATAATGCAGGAGTCCAAGTTGCCGGGTTCGAAAAGCAGCTATCAGCGCAAGTGGCAACAATGTTTATTACTGAGTACATGTCAGCCACTGACAGACAAGAGGGAAAGAAAGCCGAAGCCAACTCGATTAAAAAGACAAGTATCGAGCCTAGCTTAATTATGCATGCTAAAGCCGGAACCACCTCGGACAGTGAAGAGCAGAACCTTGTTCCATCCGGATCCAACTCCAATACAAAGCACAATGTCGAGTCCGGCTCCAACCCAACAAGAACCGGGTACACCCCGGTCAATATGAGTTAGTCACAACAGTAGGAGGTCGAGATCATGTCAGCACACCTGGTGCCGAAGCTAGATCAAGTCGGCCAGCCGGACCCAAAATCGGTTAATGATACTTCTTCATCACCGCTACCACCCATAGAACTGAAGTCATTGCCAAGTCATCTAAAGTATGCCTACCTGGATGCTGAGTAGCACCTCCCGATAATAATTGCTAATAATTTACACTGAGAGCAAGAGGATAAATTGCTACATGTCTTGAGGCAACACAAGAAGGTAATTGGGTGGAAGTTATTTGACCTTCCAGGTATAAACCCCTCCATCTGTATGCATAGAATTTTAATGGAGGAGGAAGCCCGTCCAATAAGGCAATAGCAAAGAAGGCTGAATCCAACCATCCTAGACATTTAAATGACGACGACACTATAACTATACTTAATTACAATTAGAAAATAACATAAAATATGACACGTGGATTGTGTTTGGGTCTTCAATGAACTTTTGATACATTTTTTTATACTTCTCTCTCTCTCTTTTTTGTTCCAATGACTAGTGCTCTATTTTTGTTGCACTAGTTTTGGCCATGAATCATTCACCAATTTCACTTAAAAAATTCTAATTTTGTTTGATCCACAATTTTACAATACAATCACTGTAACTTTCATAAAACTTCAATCAATTTTGCGATAACAAAATTCATCAAACCGAAACAAGAATCAAATTGCGATGCTCTGGTTTTTTCTTTTCAAGATCAAACCAATGAAAATGACAATTAAACCAAAGAATTGATTGACAATAGTTTTCCGAATGGAGAATAAAACCTTAGTTGAAATTTTCAAAACAAACTAATAATTGAACCAATATTATGCATCTAAGAATTTACCTCTTGACGCGACTATGTTAGATGCAAAATCGAGATTGTTGGGATTCAATTACAACACCTTGTGAGGTATATGCTTTGAATACCACTTGATAGGCTTTGACTAAGCCTGGATCTCACACTTAGCACAATTGTTAATGCTACAAAAATACGAGCAAGATTATCGTTAATTTCATAGTAGATTCACGAAAAACTATAGATAAAAGGAATTGAAAAGAACAAAATGGATAAGATTCAGAAATGATTCGCCACTAATTTCATGAAATCAGATAAGAAAAAATGATATTCACCACAAGCCTCATGGAGAACTTGATGAGAATTAAGTATTCTAATCCAAGAACAAGTTGAGAGAATTCTCTCAAATTCATGCTATGCAAAATATCACAAATGAACCAAAGTTGGTTACGATTCAATTAAGATTAGGTTTATATACTGATCCTACTTACAAAAATATGCAAAAACTAACTAATTGAAAAGGTCTTGGGTCTCGAAACAAATGCAACCCAAAAACAAGGCTTCGAGCACACTGATTAGGAATGCGTCCAAAAGACCTAGGAATCGTCCAAAGGCGAGCACATCCAAAGGACCCAAGTATTGTCCAAAGGACCCAAGTGTTGTCCAAAAGGCTCATTATCCAAAGACTCTAGATTCTGTCCAAAGGGCCCATCATCCAAAGACTTCAAATGTCGTCCAAAGGGCCTAACATCCAAAGACTCCAAATGTCGTCCAAAGGTCCTATTGTCCAAAGACTCTAGATGTGTCCAAAAGGTCAAGTCAATGTTTCTAATACAAAGTACACAACTAAAAGAAACTATACAAAGTTTCTACAAGCTACCAAGGAGAAAAACTTTCTCCTTAAACCTCTCCAAACTCTCTCTAATCATGAGTAATTGAAGGGCTTTAGTCTCTATATGTTCAATGTTCTTTCTATGTGCTTCATGTCTTTCTATATTTATATTAGGACCCATCATTCAAAGGACCCAAGGGTTGTCTAAAGGACCCAAGGGTTGTCTAAAGGACCCATTGTCCAAAGGACCCAAGTGTATTCCAAAGGACCCGTCGTCCAGTGACTCTAGACGCTGTCCAAAGGGCCTACTGTCCAAATACTCTATATGTCATCCAAAAACTTCATATGCATCAAAAGGGTCAAGCCAAGGTTTCTAATACAAAGTAAAAAAACTAAAGAAACTTATGACAAAGGTCCTACAAACTACTAAGGAGGTGAAGTTCTTCCTCAAGCCTCTTCAAACTCTACTAATAATGAATACTTGAAAGGCTTTTGATCTCCGTATACTCAGTGTTATTTTCATGCTCTCCATGCCTAATTTGTATCATTGCCATAATAGTTCTTAAATAAAAAAAATTTGCAAACTATTATTCGTAATAATTCTTAAAAATTGTGAGATTAAAGTTATTCAGTTTTCAAAGATTGTGCAATACAAAAAAATATTGTTGAAATTATATGGTCCACCAAAAATGAATTAAGCATTTTTACGATGGTGTCTACGGTGAAGTACTTCAATAAGTGCTATGATGAAAAATACCTAATATCACAGGTTTTTAACTAGATAAAAAATAATTAAAATTACTTGAATTACTTTTTTATAGAAAATGGTCTTCTTCTTATGCGATGATGTCTGAAGGGTTTCGTGTGGATGGTGACGTCCAAGAAGGAGATAGAGTAAACGAAGAGGATGTTGATTAAGATCAAATTCATCCCACCAATTATTTCCACACCAAGGCATTCCAAAACACTTGACTTCATTTTCTTGCTTTTGGGTTTGGTTGATTGGGTTTGTCTCGTCGACAAAGGATGTGGGGATGCGATGATGTGTGGTGCATCTCCTCGATTATGTCGAATCCCAATTGGTTCAGTGCCATTAGCAAGACAAAGGAGTCTTGGACCATAACTATTACTGCAAGCAAAAAAGGGGATATCAAGGGTTTTCAATTTTTTTTTCATTTTCATTTTTTTTCTCGAAGATGTACATTAAGTGTTTGTGTTTGCTTATGTTGGAAATGGTACTAGTTGCAAGCACAATGAAATGTTTAGCAGATTTTTTTATTCGTTGTATGTTATTTGGAAAAAGTGTTGGGTATAGAAATTGTAACAATGAAGGGTTATGTTTGTGTTTATTAACGAAGGTGATCGAATAATTAATAAGTTAAATTTAATTTGAGTAGAAAAATGATTAATAAAATATTGTGTTGTGCGAATTTTTAGGAAATTTTAAAAGGCCAAAACGATCTAACATATGTATATTGAGGTGGAGTTTTTCTTGAAAGTGGTTATCTAAGTTGAGTAAACACTTGAAGTTGATGGATTGTTATTTTGAACACATTTTAGATGTAGTTTATAAAGCTATTGTCATTACACACTTTTCAATATAGTTACATTCTTGAGGTGAAACATCGGCTTATCAGAGCTTTGGAAAACCCCAAAAATCCCACAACTGTCATTTGACCAAAACCTTTTTTAACCAATGGGTAAAAGAATCCTTAATACCCAATGATTTACAAAACCCGTTAGACCAAAGGTCAACAAGAACCTCTTTTTTCCGTTGGATAAAGCCCTCACTCAAACACCTTATGAATATCCCATGCAAGGTCAACCTTGGCTGAGTTTTCATATCACATACACATATAAGTTGTTGAGATTTCGTCCATCCCCTTCAAGCTAAGAGAACACTAAGTGTTGATCAAGTTTTCTACTATTTCACTAAAGTATTCATATCCTAATTTTCAACCAAATAAGGGAAGCTATCCTTTGTAGATTTTTATGGTCGCATGTTGTTGAAATATTGTTTTACTTGAGGTTATATGCTTAGAGTTAAGTGGTAATCTATTGTAGTTTGGTAATCATTGTTTTGGACTTTTGTATGAAATGTTAGATTAATGGTGTTTTTATAGTTGCATGTTGAATTCATTGTTATTTTCACATTGGGATATTGATTATATGTTTTCTAGAATTATTGATGGAGGTATATGTTGATTTGGCTAAGTTTTTGTGATTTTTTATGTTATGCATGTTGTTTTATTAGGTGCGTCCTTGACTCGTTGGGCGAATCCTTATTTTTTTTATTTCTATTGAAAGTTCCCTAAGCAAGGAGAGACTCTCGTTGAGCGACCTTGTTTTCTAGCTTTCTGGAAAAACATGAGTTTTGTAGGGCTTGCACCTCACTCATTGGTGAGAACTCAAGAACACATGAACAACATGAAGGCTCACTAGCCAATTGTCTTGAAAACCTAGAAATGCATGGATTTGTTGGGTGAGTCTCACATTTCGCTGAGTGGGAGTTTGAGGGGCTTTTTGTTGCTCCTCTTGTTAAGCGAAGGAATATTTTCGCTAAGCAAGTTAGGTGAAGTTAAGAGTGTGAAGTCTTTATGGCTTTGTTTGTTGAGTGAAGCATCTCACTCACTTGGCGAATAATTGAGGAGTTTTGAGGATGCTCTCTATGGCTCCTTTAGTTGGACAAGGATGGACCCTCACTAGGCAAAACATATGAGATTTTAGGAGTTAAACCACTATGGCTTGGCTCATTAGGCGAATGAAACATTCATTGGACAACTAAACATAGTAAGAGCCCTTTGTAGCTCCACTCAATGGGCGAGACTAAGGACTCACTAGGTGAGTGAATGTACTTGAGAAAGTACCATTTTGTGGGAAGGATTCACTGGGTGAGAGATCTCACTCGTTGGGTGAATCCAATGGTAGTGTTGTAGAGTAGGCAGTTGGCCATACTCTTCAAGATTAGTTGGTGAATCATTTTTTATTGTTATTTTAGCTTGCCTTTTAGCTTGCCTTGAAGGTGACCATGTTGAGATGGTGGATACCAATTGCTAGTATTTGTTTTCAAGAAAGCTAGAAGTATTTGAGAATCATAGTTGTTGTTGTTAAATCCCTTTAAGGACACTATTGACGAGTAGGCACATAAATTGTTGAACCACCTTGCCACTATAGGGTCCACAATCAATGCCGAAAAGGAGGAGTGAGGCTATGTGGCCTTGGAGATAGATGAATGAGCGAATTCTGCAAGAGGTCCATGTGCTTGCAAGCTTGAGGTTATGGTAAGCTACTACACACATGCAACTATCTCGATGAAAAAACTCTCTAATACAAAAATCACTTTCTCTTTCCTCAATACCAATTGAGGTATGTTAAGAAAGTGACAAAAGTGATCGTTTGACCATAAAATCTCCATGAAATAGTTTGTCTATATATATATGAATTATGAAACTATTGAGTATTCTATTATGGATGATGGTTATATATGTTGAGAGGTAACGCTTATTGTTGAAGAATGTATATTCGTGATGATTTGATGTTTGTGTTGTTCATGTATGATTATTTTGTTGTTTAGATATAAGAGTATTCTTGCAATAACTTACCCTTATGCCTATTTCTTATATGTACACCTGTGATGATCTCAAATGATGTGTTCGTAGGAGCAAATATCGAGGTCGTTAAGAGGACCAAACACCCACAACATCTTAATGGTACGAGTGTACATAGGGCTTTTCTACATCAGTTTCCAAGACACTCAAGTGGGCCTTGAGTGGAGCTTGGACAATCAACCATATTTGGCAGGAAATCTATTGTTAGTGGGAGGTGATGATTGAGTATGCACCAATTGAAGTTGTTAGGTTCACTGTTACGTTTTACACCTTGATGGACATGTTTTTGCCCATTCCTACTATATGGAGTAGACCAACCAACATGTCCAGTGCAGATCTTGCAAGGAATCATCGTTGCGACCCCAATTGTCTCAACCTTCACCTACGTCATTTTAGGACTACATCCTTAGGAGTTAGAGGTCACATTGGAGCTTCCTCGTCTTCACTACCACTATTGCCTTAATGATCTTGCCATTATTCTCGTTTTGCTGTAGGACCAGCTTCTAGGCAATTTTGTGTATTCCACACTCTCTTTTATTGTATCTTTGTTGTTGGATAATTATTAGGCTCTTTAGCTTCATATTTTTGTTCTTTTATTTGTTGTAAGTTTTAGATGCCACAAATCTTTCTCCATACAATCTAGAAATTGATGTAATTATATATATATATATGATGCATGTCCAGTCTAATTGATGTTTTGCTTATTTTAATGCTTATGTTCCTCGTTGACCTGTAAGAAAAAAATTATTTATTATTTTAAAATTAAATTAATTTAAAATCTTATTAAAATTAATATTTTGTGCTTTAGTGTGTGTACAGGTTGTGATGACCGTAAATTGTTAAAGGAATGGGCAGAGGATGGATGGACAGGGAAGTAAAAGAAGTCGTGGGGTGGTTGGTGGTGAAATTTTGATAAAGTGGTATAACAAACTAATGGGGATGGGAAGCGCCATAGCAATAGAAGGGGTGTAATGGAAAGAATGAGTTGACGAAATAAAAAATGTAAATATTTATTAATTAATCCAGTTCCTTTCTTTAATCTCAGTCATTAAATATTTTATTAAATATTTTATAAATATATCGATATTAATCGTTGGACGCCACTCATTTTTACCATGATCACGGCATTAGAAATATAAGAGCACTAAGTTTTTAGTGATGTCACTTAACTGTGAGGCTTGTTGACCGAAATAAAAAAAATTAAAATAATATAGAAAAAAATTCTCAAAATAATATTTTGTTCAAGACACTGCTCTAAATTTTTTTTATGTATTATTTTGATTTTCTTTTTTCTATTTCGATCGAAAAGCGTAACCGTGACATATCAATTGCACCCTCGGCTTTCTAAATACAACTCTTCATAACATTGTGTTGAAGCGTCTTTACCTGAAGGGCAACAACACTGTAGAAAAAGATACATCTAGCTGGCGTCTCAGATCTGGAAACGATGAATAACAGTTTCAATTTAAATAAATAATGGAAAGAGAGGTAGGGCCCTAAGTAAGAACATTGTAAAATGCCGTACTCATCATGAGTCATGAGACATGAGACATGTTTCATTGATTTGATATTTAAATCCAATTTCAAACCTTGTAAACTGTTTGCTGCCTCTTTTGGCAAATCTCATCAATCGCCATCCTGCAGTAATTTCGAACAAACATTGTAGAAGTGGTAATCTTAACCTTCGAATTATTAAGAGACGTCTTATTTATTGGATTTGTATATACATTAATTAATTCGGATCTCTGACAAGAAACTAACAAATTAATGTGAAGCAAAAATGTAACGGTGGAGCGGTGCATGCTACCTTTTTGTACTTTTTTTTTTTTCTTTCTTTATTTGTTTACCAAAGGAAAAGTCGGTGGTGCCACAAAGGAAGCCCTCTTTACAAACCTCCCTTTCATTCTGGGTCGCTTCTCCGCGTTCAATTTTCGAACCTCATACCTTATTTTCTTCGAGAACAACCTTGTCCGTCGCTTTTCTCTATATCTTGATACCCTCGCTTCTCTTCCCCCGTCTGCCATTGCTGAATGACACCCAAATAATTCACCATAAGGATAGTGAAACTCCACTCCACAAGCTCCCTGCTAATAGATTACCATCAAGTTTAGTGTTGAACAATATAATTTAAATATTCAAATCTAATCAAAATTATTTACCCCTGGATTTATTATTTAAATCAAACTTAGTTTAACTCCCATGTTAAAAATCAGATAAATACATTAATAAAATACTAGATTCTTCGCTAATTTTTGGGTTATTAATTTTAATGACATTACTTTTAAAATTTATATATAGAATATTTTGTCACTAACTTTAATTTTCCAGTAATATCTGAAATCATTATTAATATTCTTTTTATTTTCATATAAAAGATACAAAATATTTATCTAGATATTGACCCAGAATCTCTTCTTTTAATTATACTTTTTATTTAAAAATTTAAACTCAAAATTCTATTTAAAGAATTTGAATCAAATTTCACTCTAACAAACTTTGATAAATCATTGATAGTATTGGACTTTGAACCGATAAGCAATTTAAATGTATTATAATTGCTCTCACAGATAACAATTTTGTATAGTAAGACATAAATCTGCAACTTCTTCACCATTAGAAAAAGATTACTCTCTCTCTCTGCAATCCAAGCCGATGGACAAAATAAATAAATTCAAACCAAGAAAAAAAAAATTAACCATGAAGGGTACCGTGCAATGAGGCCAGCAAAGATGAGTGCCCAAGTCTGGTTTATCACCAGTAGTCCACGGAGATTTTTGGCTCGCCCAAGCAGTGATTACAGCCTCATAATCTAACCGCAACAACAGTATCTTCTTCCTCTTTGCTTCATCATTCTCTTCGAATTCTCCACCATTATTATGAATCTCCCCAACTTTGCTCTCATCCAACCCTTCACATGTTAACGCGACATTCTCCTCATCATCATCACAATCAAATCCCAACTCAAACGCCTCTTCTCTCCCCTTCATCTCCTCCTCCACCTTCACGTTCCCACCACCCACACAACACTCCCACGAAGCGTATCCCTCCTCCAATTCGTTACCCACAAACCCCAACTCTTCCATTCCCACAAACTCACTCTCTAGACCCGTACCCAACAAGCTCTCAACATCCGCAGCAAACTCCGCAATTTCAATCTCCGATTTAAGAAATAAGCTTTCTTCGGTTACTCCTGTTGCTTGTTCATGCGAAGGAGGAGTTGCGCAAACGGGCACTCTAAAAAGAAGCTGCTCCGGCTCCACGCTCTCTTCGTTTGAGTTTGTGTCTTCGGGTACCACATCGAACGGGTTGCTCGAAGCCTTGTTGGCGTGCTTATTGTTCGCGTGACGCGGCGTTCGGGGTTTTTTGGTGAAGCCTCTGTGCCACGCTCGAGCACAATCATTATGTGAAACGATTTTCAAGCGAACTCGGTGGTGTCTACGCGCCAAAGGATTAGCGGAGTGAACCGAAGAGTCGCAAGCTTGGCAGAGGAATGCGTCGTCTGCGGCACAGTACCAACGCGCTCGCTTTCTTATGCAGCTGTCGCACGCTCTTGCCGTTTTGGCGCCAACGGCGTTTACCTCGTTCTTAGTGGAAGTCATTATGGTAATTGGGTTTTGAAATGAAACAAAGTTGTGAGAGGGTAAAGGATGTTGTGGGTTTTCCGAACAAACAACGCTGGGTTTTGGTTTGGGATTGGATTTGGACTTTGGAATGGTTTCTCGGCACTTTTTTTGGGAACTTTTGATGTGGAAAGTGAAGGGTTTCTTGGAGAAATTTCAATGCAGTAAAATAATGTCAATCATAGTGTAGGATGAATGACGAGGGAAAGGGTGTACGTGACATGTGTGTCAGCGTGTCCCACAAGCAGCACTTTTCCTGTAGGGAATGGACCCTCTTTATTTTATTTGATAACACAGGGAGGATCCTCTACGGTTTATAAATTAAATATCTGCATGAGCATACTGTCGTATTGTATCCAACGGTTAATGTTTAGATATTTTAGTATGTGAGAGTCTGTATTGTTGAAAAACAAACAACAGAGTATCTTAATCTAATATTATTGTTTAGGACATATCTTTTGAAGAGAGAGAGAAAAAAAAAACAATTGTATAATTAACCATCTCATATTTGAGTTTTGAAAAAGCAGGTGTATTTTCATCTTACTTGGTTTTGAGCAAGATGCTTTCCTAGAGGATACGTATGATTTCTTGTAAAAATAAAACAATTGTAGACAATTTTGATGGTGCAATATTGATTAAGAGTTTTGAATTTTTCACATTCATTAGTATTTGATTTATACAATGTATAGATAATTCTCATTTTTTATTATATTTTTTATAAAATTAAAAAAATCAAATATAAAAAATAATGTACTTTGAAGTTTAATTTAAGGTAAAATAAAAAGTCATGTAAATATTATTAAGCAAGAAGAAACTCAATTTTTGTAATGTTAAAATTTTTAACCACTTTAATATAATTTAAATACATAAAAAAAGGACATGGATAGTGTTCTTATAAATATTTTGGGCATGCGTCTGACTGTACTGGGAAAAATTTACAAGCAGAGATTTGGAGAAATATATACAAGAACTCTAATGCTTAAATTAATTTGGACCCAAAAGAATATAAATAGAAATGAACATATATGAGTTACTCTTAATGCGCAATTATGCAAGAAAACTGTATCCTTATATGATTTGGTCAGTTTTTGTGAGGATTGAACTGGTTGAGATATTGATAGAGAAAATTACACAATTAGTCATTGTGGTCAATATTCTCTTCAATGAATGGTGTGATTTGAAGAATTGTCAAATCTCATAATGCCAATTGAGGTCCCTATAATTGGAGGATACACACTCTAAATTCGCAACTGCCTTGTGCACGAATTGATTGAATGAGAAAGCCAATTGTATCATGATCGAGAAGGGTACAAATAACATTAAGTAGGAATACATTTAACTTTTGTATTGATAACAAACTTTATAATTTATTAATTAATAAGTTAGTATTCTAATTTATATTTTTACAATATAAATATTTCTTTTATATAATTAAAATTTATAATAAATTATATTTTACTGTATAAATTATATTTTGTTGGAATTAAAGATGTTAAAAGCATCTATTTCCTATATATGTTTTGATGATAATAAGAATTATTAAAATTATGAATAGTAGTAATGTGTTACATGTGCAACTATCTATATATTGTAAGTTATATAAGTATTGAAAAATCAGAAAAATATTTGATGATATCATTTTTATATTTTAGAATATTTTAGAGTATCTTAAATAATCTCTATTCTTCTTTTATATTTTATTATTAGTTTTCTTATTTAATTAGATAGATCATATTGTGTAAATAGGGATATTATATCATATATTTATTTATGTTTATTATATTAAGTCTATAAAACGGGCTCTGTTGTATAGTTCATACACATGAATTTCAATATCTTTTTCATCTATTTTTTTTCAACATGGTATCAAAGCGATATCATCCTCTATGACCTATTTTATCATGCATCCACTACGATTCCGCCGAAGAATGTGTACCCAAACATGTTGTTAATACATTGCATTTTCAATTCCATCACATCTAAATTCTTAAGTCGACAATGTTCATCAAAACGAAAATCGTCGTCGTTTTTTAGAACTGAAGGTGTTTCTTGCCACATTCTAGACCTATTGCAATTTCAATCCCTTTTTGAGCCTTTCTAGATTACATTCTCTCTCTTTCTCTCACTCACTCACTCTGTCTAGAATACCTCTATTCTCCCCTGCCAGTCACACGACAATAGAAAGATAGAGAAGAGAAGCATTCATAGGTGCCAACTATGAGAAAAGACAATACACAACAGAGAGAAGTTTTTGTTTTTCTACTTTTCCATGTTTGGAGGAGAGAGATCAAAGATCTACACTGTAGTCTCATTCCTTCTTACTCACCAAAGTTAAACATAAGTCCCAAGAAGGGCATTGTCATTTCAATCCCATACAAAAAGCACACACTATTACTTGGGCCTTTACATCCTACCCCAATTCACCTCATTGTCCTAAATTCTTACTATTTTCTTTGCTAAGAGTCAAACCCATAATCATTGCCAAAATGGATGATTCTCAACCCAAGTTCTTCATCCTAGAGTCAATCTAGGGCGTGAATTTCAATGTCACCGTGCATATTAGGATGGTTTGAGAAGTGATCAAAGCACTGCTAATCATGCTTATGCTCAACGTGTGCATCTACATTTGCCTCGCCATGGCCCTCATGCTGTTCATGGAGAGGGTATACATGGGCATTGTCATCATCCTTGTCAAACTCTTCTGGAAGATACCTGAGTAGCATTACAAGTATGAACCTCTCTAAGACAATGAGGAGCTCAAAAACTCCAATTTCCCTATCGTGCTTGTGCAGACTCTGATGTTAAACAAGAAAGAGGTGTACAAAGTGTCAAGCAGATGATGGAGATTCTGATCTTTCATGGCCTACGGACCATCTTGTAATCTAAGTGCTGGATGATTCTACTAACCCTACAATCAAGCAAATGGTGGAGATGGAATGCTAGAGATGAAAATTTTTGTACCTTAGAAACCTCTAGGCAAAAAGTGAGCTTCCCAATACTTTGAGAACCTTCAGATTCCAACAGTACCGATGGTCTTATGGTCTTGTTAATTTGTTCTGTAAAATGGGGATGGAGATTGTAAGGAACTAGAAAGTGAAGTTTTGGAGGAAAGTTTACATTATATACAACTTCTTTGTTTGCCAAATCATAGCCCACATGGTAACCTTTTTCTTCTATTGTCTCGAGATCTCTCGAAATGAGTGATTCTATCCCCTCTTTGATTATCGAAGAAGGTTATATCTAGTTTTATCAAGGCTGATTAATGCGCTCTTATGGAGTTCGATGACTTTTTTTCCACCCACGTTCATTTTCGTGGTGACTATTTTTTCACATATGAATCATATTAGTAGTGACTTCTTTACTATCGATCATCATTTCAATGAAGACTCTTTCTCACACATGAATCATATTAGGTATGACTTTTCTCTCATCGACGTTTATTTCGATGGTGACTCTTTTTCCACTAATCATATTACTAATTTGAAGCTTCCAAATGCAGTTTTCAAAAAGTTAGACTTTGCTTTGCTTGCCAAGAAATTTTCCTTTGGTTGATGGATATTCTAACTATTTTGGCTAAGCTATATTTCTACCAACTTTCTCCACCTTCTCCAGCATCCCTCAATTGCCTTTTTAATTATTATTTTTTTTAATTTTTATGTTTTATCTTTATTTGTAGGGAAATAAATTTTTCTTCTTGTAACAAGTTGAAAGCTTAGTAAGCTTCAACTTGAGGGGGAGTGTTGGAAAATTAGAAAAATATCTGATGATATCATATACTTTAGAATATTTTAGACTATTCTAGATGATCTTTTAGGATTTATCCTTCTTTTGTATTTTATTAGTTTTCTTATTTAATTAGGCAGATCATATTGTGTAAATAGGGATATTATCTCCTATATTTATTTGTATTTATTGCATTAAGTCTATATAAAATAGACTCTATTGTGTAGTTCATATACACGAATTTCAATATCTCTTTTATCTATTTTTTTCAACAATAAACTTAAGCATCATCCAAAATATGTCTTTATAAATAATCTATTATATCTTTTATAAAGCGTCCTAACATACTTTTGTGTGAAAGCATTCAAATCGCTCTCTAGATGATATTTTAATTAAATAAACATTTAATATAAAAAATAATTATATATATAAATATACATCTTTCTCATAAGGTTACATGGCTTATCCAATACCTACTTTTATACAAACTTTTCCAAATATGCTATAATCTTCTATAATATAGATGTCTCTATAACAATGTTTCATGTAATGAAAAGGGAATTTATATCCTTTCCTAAGTATCCTTAAGCAAAGAAACAATTAAACATATCCAACCTTTTGTATTTGTTGTGAATAAAAGAAAAACAAGGCAAAAGATTTTTTTTCTATAGAAAGAATAAAAATGTTTTTAGGTATATTAAAAGTACACTTTCTATCATCCAATTTCTTTCTCTAACAGAAAAGGACAAACATAATGAATAAAGAAAACGAAAAAGATATTTTATATATTAAATGCAACGATTATCATGAAACCTTCCTCTATAAACAACTATTTTCTTCTTTGTGCTTATAAAAGCAATTATCATCAATAGAAACAAGAAGAACAAGAGAAGTGAATCATGAGAACTTACTAATTCTAAAATCATTGGACGCCCTCAAACTTTCATATTTCCTTGTGTTTATTAGGTTGTCTTTAAACATAAACATTCTATTTCCTCATTTGTGTGAGTTATGTATCTTGTAAAAACCTTTTAATTTGTTAAAAACTCGAAAAAGTTTAATGTTAAAGAATACTTGATTTTCTTTTAATCTGCTTTAGATATTGCAAGGGTTGTAAGGTTTGAATAGGTTAGTAAGCTTACTTATTGTAAGTTAGTTGAACATGGTAGAAAATCTTTTAGTTGAAAGGACTAGACACAATTCAAAAGTTGACACAATAGATTTCTAAGAACATGAAAATGTTCCAAAAGTTCACAAATACACAATTCAATTCCCTTTTGTGTGTCCCTTTGTTATTCATATTTCATATTTACAATGAACAATGTAATTTATGATCAAGGTTATTATTAACTATTGATAAAAAAATCTATTGAAATTTAATTTAGAGATAGAGATAAAAGATAGTATATTGAAATGAATAAACAATTAAGAATATTAAATATACAAATAAAGATAAAAATATATGGTAGCTTGATATTAGAAAAAGAAGTTTTTTAACTAGTTGCGTGAGCAGTGTGAAAAATACAATTTCAAAAGAGAGAAAAGAGAAAATGCTTAGAAGGTCTAATTAACAGAGCAAGGAGAGTAGGAGTTTAACTCTCCAAGTTATTTATTTTAATTTTTAATATATGAGTATATTTTTGTTATAAATAATTTAAAATTAAATCTACTCTATTTATATAAATTAGAGTACATAACTTGGAGAGTGATAGTATTACTTTCCTCTCTCTTGATTAATTATTGTTTATATTTTCTCTCTAGTATGACTTTTACTCAAATTTATATAAAGTAGAAATTTATTTTCATTATCCTTATTTCTACGTATTTTTTTATGTTAATTTACTTTTAAATTATAAAATTATAATAAAAATTATTAATAAATTAGAAAGTTTTTTATCAATACAAAAAATTAAAATTGTTCTTATCTAATTTTATTCATGTAATTTTTTATTTATTTAAAAATATAAAAGTAATAAAAGTATTGTAACATTAAAAAAATTAAATTTATTTTTATTGAATGCTCTTCTATGGATTTTTATTTTATTTAAAGTTATAATGAAGAAAAATTAATAAATTGAAGGGTTTTCTTATGATTTAAATGATTTTATTTAAATTTCAAACTACATCTTTTTTTATACTTATTTTTTTTAATTTTCTTAAAAGTGTCAATAAAATAAAATAAAGCTAGTTACTCATACATTGTATGAAATAAAAATAAAAATAAAAATCATGTTGGAGATACCTAGCCTTAGGTATAAAACAATCATATTAGGAAGGAAATATCTACCGTTTGCTAGCTCACCATCTTCGACAAAGATTAGTTAATATTTTTATGGTGGATACTTTGTACCTATGTCATGGTACTATAATAAAAAGAACATGAGAAAAAATTTTCTATTCTCAATGATACTACAAGTGATTAAAAGTCACAATAAAAAAAAGAAGAGAAAAAATATACATAATAAGCATATTTAGAAATTGAGAAAAGTGAGAGTCTTACTCAGTAAATTATGTACTCTAATTTATATATAAAAAGTATAATTTTTATACTTTCTCTTAATGAATTTTGTTTTTTTTTATTTTTTATCACAATATTTATAAATTTATTTTACCCTTCTTCCTATGTGTATACAATTTTTGGGTGTGAAATGATTATATATCCATATTTAATTGCAAGACCAACAAGCATGTGTTGAAAAAAATAAATGAAAGAGATATTGAAATTCGTGTGTATGAACTACACAATAGAGTCCATTATATATAGACTTAATGCAATAAATATAGGAGATAATGTCCCTATTTACACGATATGATATGCCTAATTAAATAAGAAAAACAGTCCTAAAACATAAAAGAAGAATAAATCCTAAGAGATCATCTAGGATACACTAAAATATTCTTAAATATAAAAGTGATATCATTAGATATTTTTTGATTTTTCAACACTCCCCCTCAAGTTGAAGCTTACTAAGCTTTCAACTTGTTACAAGAAGAAAATTTTATTTCCCTACAAATAAAGAGAAGACATAAAAATTAAGTTCTATCGAAAAAACAATAAATTGAGAGACAACTCAAGGATGCTAGAAAAGTTGAAGAAAGTTTATAGAAATATAGCTTAGTCAAAATAGCTGTAATGTTCATCAACCAAAGAGAAACTTCTTGGCAAGCAAAGTAAAGTCTAACTTTCTGAAAACCACATTTAGAAGCCTCAAATTAATAATATTGTTAGTGCAAAAAGTCACCATCAAAATAAATGTCGATGATAGAGAAGAAGATTCATATAGGGTTTGTATAGTGAATTTTCTAAGGAAAATAAAATAGAAAAAATGTTCAAGATAAAAGAAAAAAAAAGATATGAACTTATAGCGAAAAAAATCATGGTGGATGTCAATGCCCAGTCCACACATCTTGTGGAAATACACCGAAAGGAATGTGCTGAGAACCAACGGTGAAGTATAATTCTTCTCCCAACTTTACTTGAACCTCTTCCATGTAAATGCTGCCAACAGGTAATGGAGGAGCAGAAGCCTTATCCATTAAGGACCCCTCACCAACCTTCTTACTAGAGGAGTTATCATATATAGAAACATGGCATGTAACTAGTGTAGTCCCATTTAGAAACTCCAATGACAATTCCACTGCCCCATCGTGACAGTAAATTTCTTCCTCGAATTCTATCTTCAGAAGGTCCCCAGAATTTCCAACAATGGCACAAGTACAAAATTGCTATGAATGAAATGAGGGCTTTACAGGTAATAATATATTGAGGTTCTCTTCACAAAGAGTCTTGTTTGTGTACATCTTTATCCCTAATTACACTATCCTTAGTGGAGCATAATTCACTCGATCACCAAGGTGAGCATCAAGATATTCTCTGGTCGATATTGTGGTCATGTTCCAATACTATTCCCATAGGATAGTCTCACACATATCATAATTATACTCTAAAGGCTCAAATTTCTTAAACTGCACATTATACCAAGTGTAGTTGGTACCTTTGGGGTATTTAAGGATCAATTTGCAATGGTTAATAATATGTGTAGTGAGTCCAAGCCCCCTGTTATTCACACATTGTTGAACACTAGACTAGAAGTTAGACAAGATGCCTATTGTTTCGGAGTTGTGATCTGAAGAGAGGGAATTTGCAAAGAAAGAGGATTGGATGTAGAAGAGGAGGATGAAAAATAATGTAGCGACATACCAGATAAAGAATGATGGGTCACTAGTTAATGGAGGATTCCTGCTTGTGCTACCTCATTAGAGAGATAATGTAATCTAGAAAGGCACAAAAAGGGATTGAAATTGCATTGGGTCTAGAATATGGCAAGAAATACCTTCAATTCTCGAAAATGACAGCGTTTTTCACTCTGATAAACATCGCCGACTTGAGAATTTATATGTGATCGAATTGGAATCACAATGTATTAACAGTATGTTTGGGTACATATTCTCTGAAGAAATCGTAGTGAATGAGTGACCAAATAGGTCACAAAGGATGATATTGCTTTGATACCATGTTAAAAAAAATAAATGAAAGAGAGATTGAAATTCGTATGCTTAAACTACCTAACAAAGTTCATTTTATATATACTTAATACATAAATACTAAAAAATATATGAAATAATATTCCTATTTACACTATATGATATGCTTAATTAAATAAGAAAACTAGTCCTAAAATATAGAAGAAGAATAAATAATAAGAGATCATCTAAGATTTTTTAAAATATTCTAAACTATAAAAGGGATACCATCATATAATTTTCTAATTTTCCAACAAAATGCATTGATTCGACACAAGAAACATATAATTTTGGGGTCAATCTCAAGATTTAAAAGAAAGGAAAAAATATTGTGGGGATGAGTTTCTGCTGCAACGAATCTATTGGTATTTTGCAGGATTAATATCTCATGTTGGGTAATTAGAAAATATTTATAAACAAATATCTTAAAAACAAGATCATACATGATAAAATATATGGGTTCCTTTTTTATATAATTCACATTGTTCACATTCTATTTTCTAGCCTATTCATCCGTGTAAAAGTGAGATATTTAGGGTCTAAAATTTGGGTGATTCCCCAGTGTGAAGACTTGTTGCAGTTTTGGGTCCACAAGGAATGCCTTATCTGATTTTTAATTGGTGGAACTTATAAACTTGATCCAAATCTCTGCCATCTTATAGGTTGGATCTCTAATCAAAGGGATTTCTAGTGGTGACCCACGTTGCCTAAGGATGAACATGGGCTTCCCTTCTTTTCCCATACTAGAAATTTGAATGAGAAGTACCCTACCGGTCTGCCCTCGACTTTTGTTCAGTGGTCCCCGATCCTTTTCATTGTCTCTTGGCCTTTTAACTTTGTGTGACAGCGTCATTGGAACCTTGTCAGCTCAAATTAATTCTCGCTTCTTCAGTTCATCTCATCTCCTTCGTTTCCTTGTTTAGTCAAGGAATGTCAAAATAGTTAACTACTTAACTCACCACAATTTATTCTGCCTTCAACTTGAAAAATGAATTGGATTTTGTTATTTATTTTAAATTTGGGTTAAAAATCTCCACTCATTTCAATTCGCGGTAGATTGTGGGCTGGATTAACTGATCCACCAATTTTTAATTTTTTATTTATAAAAATAGATAATTTATAAGTTTATTTATCAAATATATATTTAAAATAATAACATAATCACATAATATTATCTTACTAAATTATTTTAATATAATTTTTAAAAAAAATTGTCATCATAAATTAAATAAATATAAAGTAAATAAACAAAATAAAATCAAATTTATAATATTTTACAAAACATTATGTCTAATAAAATAATATTTAATTAAAAAATCTATAACAAATATCTAAAAAACTCAACTTGGCAAGTTAAATTAATCAATCCGTCAACATGAACTTAGTCATGTGGGTTGAATACGTGGATTGAAGGGTTGAACAGCCTAATCTAATTTATGTTGATGAATTAAATGATTTGACTTGTTGGATTAAATTCACTTTAATATCCCCACCAGGAAGAAAGAAAGTAATAAGAAAATGAGTAGTGTTTATATTATCCAAACCAAACTGCGGCGTACTCTTTCGATTTAGCAAAAAATTAACACTTTACTTACATTAGGATCAACCTCGCCATTGCTCAATACAGTCTATTGCCTCCCATTCTCTCAACATCCTTCAATGAGCAATTGTCAACTATTGAATAATTAAATTGAACAATAATTAGGTCTATACGTTTCAAAGAAAAAAGTATTTCTCTAAAAAAATATAAAATATGTTTTACTTCCTTTGTGTTACTAACTAAGACGTAACAATGAAAGGAATGCCTAAAATATCATGTAACTAAGAATATTTTATGCATATTCTAATAATTATTCTTATTTCTCTTACTACTTTTTATTTATCAATTGCTTTTAAATTATTGTAATAAGATGACATTTTAAGTTTTAAAAAATCGTCTATATAGTTAAAAGAGAAGAAGTTTAGATACATAAAATTAATTTTTTTCAGGCTTACATTCGATTTGTTCCATTCCATTCGTTGTGCGGGCTTATTAAGTTAAATACATAATTTAATCTAAATATACAATTTGGTTCCAAACTATATAGCACATTTTAATTCTTATACCGAAGAAATTAAAAATGTACTAAAAAAAAATTAAATTATGTATGTACTCTCTCTATATATAGATCTAATTAAGAATGTACAAAGAGTGAACCATCAACCTAGAATCATTAGAAATAGAGTGACAACGGCTAAAACTAAACTAATAACATTTAAATGTAAGAAACCGCAAAGACTAAATTGTTTAATGTACTTATCAAGTGTACGTACCATAGTTGATTATGAAGATGATCATAACCTAACATGTGAAATATATGAGGGTTCGCTAATTAATGCACTGTCAAGCATGGACATGGTGCGAAAAACCTAAATATCTAATTTGTTAGTTATCTGAATTCTGAGCATTCTGCTACTTGTTTAGCCTTGAATGATGATTGTGACTTGTGTGGCTTTTTCTTTAGTAGTACTTGTACAACAAAAGTTTGTTTCTCAAGCTTTTTGAGAAGTGTGGCGTAGCACATTGTTTCCAGTTTTAGAAGGGTGCTTGCTGTTTTATCCTGTTATGAAAATGATAATTTAAGGGAAAAGAACCGGGATGACAATACTAGACAGTCTAACTTAAACCTCCTAAATTGTAGCTTATATCCAATACAGGGACCACTAGCGACTCTAACTTTGCAATTCAGACCAAACTGGTTTGATCCAGAGGAAGAAACAAATGGTGATAACTCGTGGAAAGCAATGACCTGAGCTGAAAATGTATATTGTTTTGGATTAAGTTGTGAATCAGCCAAAGCAAAGCTTTTCTTTGACCGAATGAAATTTCGGTTTAGAGGACGAATGATTTATTTTTTATGCTGATATCCGCTAGACTGAAATAGTTATTAGTATATATATATATATATATATATATATATATATATATATATATATGCATTGGATTCTGTGGAATGTTCAATTAAGACACAGATTGGCTGTTGCTGACTGTCATTTTGCAGTAACCAACTGAAGACTGTTTATGGGCGCACGTATAAGAATTGACCGAACTATTGACGACAACAATTGTATTTGCATTCTAGCAGAAGAACTCTCGGAACATTAACCCAGGGTTTTTAAGGATTAATCAAAGGGACATGAAACTTAACCAATTGTTTTATGGATTTTTGAGGATATTGCATCAAGGGGACACGATGGTTTGATTTTGTCATGTGTGGTGGTGGTGTACGTCCGCTTTTAATCGTAGATAAAGAAAAATAACAAAGAATAAAAGAAGGAAAATAAATAAATGAGAGTTTGTATTTATGCAAAAGCATAACATTCATAAAAAGTAATTGATGTTTAAATATATTGAAATAATAGAATAAAGGAACATGCTCCATGATTTTAGAAACCACAATTCGTAATAGAATAAAAGGTTATGTTTCATGATTTTAGGAACTGCAATTCATAATAGAAAAAAATTAAATAAGAAACTAACATATTCAATAATTGCAATAGAATAGATTCTTCAAACTAATTAAAAAAATTAATTGACTTATTCAAACTAAACTACTTCATTTAAGATGCATATTCTCAACCTTCCTCCTTATCTTGAAGGCTGCAAACTCCTAACTTCTTTAAAAATTCCAACCAACAACTACTTTCAAGGAGTTTGACTTGACATCCATATGGAACACTTGCCACCTCTTTGTGTTACAATGGTAAGTGGTAGTCTTATTGTGTCGTGTCTTGCTACTAGAGAAAAAGTGTGAATAGTCAATTTCAAATATTTGAGAATAGTCCTTCACAACAAGGCTTTCTTTATGCTTGCTTATAGAGCCATCGAGGTTGAATTTTGTTCTAAACACCCATTTAAACCTAATGACATTTCTATCATGTGGTCTTGGAACTAGCTCCCAATTTTGACTTCTCTCGATCATGGATAACTCCTACATTGTAGCTAACCATTTCTCTTCCATAGTAATTTCTTCAAAAATTGGCTGGTTCACACATAGCTATATTGCATACTGCTATATAACTTCTTTGATAGATATCAAAAAGCAACCTTGTGCCACGAATTGGCGAATGATCTACCATATCTTCAAGCTCTAATTTAATATTTTAGTTTTTCTTTGAGTCACTCCAACACCAATTTTCATCTTTCATAAAGTGCACATCTCTACTTATGAGAAAATTTTCAATTTGAGGCTAAAAAATCCTATAAGCTTTAGAGATTGTGTTGTAGCCAACAAATACTCCAAGTTTAGCTCTTTTGTCAAGCTTGTCATGCTTAACTTAAGGTACATGTGAGTAGCACAAGCAACCAAATATTTATAAAAAATATATAGAAGGTTTAAAACCAAACCAAGTCTCAAAAGGGTTTGATTTTGCAAAGCTCGTGTAGGAAGTCTGTTTTGTATGAAAACAACTGTATTTGAAGCTTCAGCCCATAGCTTCTTTGGTAATTCCTTTTGATGAAGCATATACCTAGCCATCTCCATGATTGATCTATTTTTTATTTCACTCACTCCATTTTGTTGGGGGAGTGTAAGGGGCAACTAATTGATGTTCAATCCTTGCTTCATCACAAAATTATTGAAATTGATAAGCCACATACTCTTTTCCATTATTTGACCTCTGAATTTGAGATTGCTTTGATTTTCAACATGGACTTTGAATTTCTAGAACACCATAGCTACTTCTGATTTGTATTTAAGAAAATAAATCTAACACATTTTGGTTAAGTCATCAATAAAAATAATATAATAAAGACTTCCGTTTAGTGATAGAGTTCTTTGTGCTCAACAAGATCAGTGTGAATAAGTTGGAGCTTTTTGACTCGCCCTCCAACTAATTTAGGAAATGACTTCCTTGTTTGCTTCCCAAATTGATAAGCTTCACATTCAGCTAGCTTTTCTGATAGAGAAAGAACTCCACGAGTAAGTTGATTTTTCAGCTTCAACATGTAGTTCAATTTCGAATGATGGAAATGACCTCGTCTTTTATACCAATGATCAATTAAGTTTGTTGTAATTGGAAAAATAGTATAATCCTCTTTCATTGGATCAAATGAAAAACTCTTGCTCTTCATCTTTTGACTCTAAACATTTCTTATGTGCTCACCATTTCCAATTTAGACCCATTTGACTTCGATACTCTCCAATTGTTTGAACAATTCTTGTTCATAGGTCATGTGGTTAGTGCAACCACTATCAATCAACCAAGATTCATATGTATTATTTATGGAAAAACAATTGCAACAAAGAGTTGGTCTTCCTTCTCCTCTTGTGCATTTTTTCCCTCAATTGTAGTTGGTTGAATATTAGTTGTGCAAATTGCAGCTTCGTGTTCCATTTGATTGCACTTGCTACATTTTGTATTTGGTCTTTTCCAACATCTAAATGGAGGGTGACCTATTTTGTCACAATGTTGACAAAGTGGGTGATTTTTCTTTTTACCCTTTCCTTTGTTGTAATTATTAGTACTGTTTTCATTGTTTGCTAGCTGGGTCTTTTTGTAGCTTTTTTTTTTGCTTGTATGAGTTTCTTGGCTCTTGGCTGGTAGAGCACCTTAGATCGTATAATCTTGCCTCATAAGTCTCTGCTGCTCTTGGGCTTGCAAGACATGTATGATTTCTACCAAAGTGATTTTGGACAAATCTTTTGTGTTTTTCAAAGATGTTATTAATGCTTCCTATCTATTGAGCATTGTAACTAGAATTTTTGCAACAATTCTATAATGAGCAAAATTAGTGCCCAACAATCTAATCTTTTTAGCAACACCAAACAACATGTTTGAGTACCCTTTAATTGTCTCAAACTCTTTCATTTTTTGCAGCTCAAGTTCTCTCATCAAGTTTACCACTTCATGTCTTGAATCCTTGCATACTCTTCCTTCAAATTTTGCCTTTACCTTTTTGGTTTTTCTCTCCTTTTGATTCTTTATTTAGGCATGGTGGGATTGTCAAGCAGCGAAGGCACTTCATAATCTTCTTCCACAACTTCTCACAAATCCAAGGCCTCCAAGTAGTATTCCATTCTCATAACTCAAAGTTCATATTTCTCCCCATCAAAGATAGGAGGAGTTACTTGAGAAAAGCTTGTGTTAGCTTCCATTTTAGAGGTTTCGTAAGAAATGGATTCTGATACCAATTGTAGGGAGATTGTGTTTATTGTAGAAACATAACTTTCATTAGAAGTAATTGATATTTAAATATATTGAAATAACAAAATAAAAGATCATGTTCCATGATTTTAGGAATGAGAACTCATAATAGAATAAAAGATCATGTTTAATAATTTTAGGAACTGCAACTCATAATGAAAAAAATAAAATCAAAAACTAATTTATTCAATAATTACATCAAAACAGATTCTTCAAACTAATTAAAAATCTAATTGACTTATTCAAACTAAAATGCTACATTTAAGATATACATTATCAACGGAGCCAATAGGTTTATAGTTTTCCTATGTGACACAAATATATGTTGACATTGTCTTTATATCAGTTATGTACTGTTTGGAACCGTGGAGACCAGAGAGAAAGTGAGGGACGAGAGAATATTTTGAATTTTGAATTAGAAGGAAGGAATTTTTGTTTATAAAAGTCAATATTTTTCTTTTCTTTTTCACTTCTTCTTTTGTTATCAAACAAAAGAAAATACATGGTTATCTGATATTAATTTTTTCCCTCCCTATTTTCTTTCTTTCCATCTAAAAATACCATTTGTCTGCAGAGAAGATGTGATTCTAGTCAAATAGTCAATGGCACGCAATCTTTGACTTTCTTTAAATCACAGTTCAGCTACCTTTAAAACAAAAGTGCTAAAGATTGAGTGGCAGCTACCTTTAAATTCGTAGGAAAATCGTTGGTGGATAATTCTTTCTTGCAAATTATAAATCGGCAAGAAATTTATCTACGGATATATTTCGCAAGAAAATTCGCAGGAAAATCTGTAAGAAAATTCGCAGGAAAATTCATAAAAAAATTCGCAGGAAAATTTATAGAAAAATTCGCAGGAAAATTCATAGAAAATTTCGCAGGAAAATCTGCAGGAAAATTCGCAGGAAAATCTGCAGGAAAATTCGCAGGAAAATCCGTAGGAAAATTCGTAGGAAACTTTCCTACGATTTTAAATTTGCAGGAAAGTGTTTAGATTCTATGGAAAAATTCGCAGGAAAATTCACAAGAAAATTTGTAGGAAAATTCGCAAAAAAAATCAATAAGAAAATTCACAAGAAGATATATACGTGCGGAAGCATTTCCTACGAAAATTCTCATAGAAAAGTCCACAAAAAATGAGCATTTCCTACGAATATGTCTGTAGGAAAATTTGCAGGTATATTTTCATCATGAGCATTTCTTTCAAAAAATTTCATATTAAAATTTGTAAATATATTTCTTGGGAATTTTGTTATTCTAAATAATTTTCTTACACATTGTGATTCTACACGAACTTTTATATATTTTTTAATAAATTTTTTAATTTAATCAATATATATAAATTAAATTATATATTTTTTAGTATTTAATAATTTTATCAAATTTATAGAATATTAAAGACAATTGTTGATGTGATGTTACAATCGAAATCTCAGTATTAATAAATATACATGCACCCACATCGTAAATTTATGTTAATTTTTTTTATTTTGATAATAATTTCTTTAAACGTATTAAACATTAGTTGATTATATTTCATGTCTTATTTTAGCTAGTTTTTAATTTTTTTATTAACTAAAAATTTTGTGCATGTAAGAATATAATAAATTGCTATTAGCCTATAATATTTAACATGTACTTTTAGTTTTCCTCATGTAGATAGATAGAAAGAAGCTAATCCACACTTACTTCTTGCAAAAAGTCTGCAACACCTTTCCTCTCAGGACATTTGAAACCCATAGAAGTGAAAATTTCAAGGACATGTTCACAGGGACCCTGATACACAATTTGGCCATTAGAGAGAAGAATAATGTCATCAAAAAGATTGTAAATCTCTGGTGTTGGTTGTAGGAGTGAGACGACAGCAATTCCTTTGAGAGAGTGGATAAAGTGCTCGAGTGAATTCACAACTTGAAAAGTTGTTGAGCTATCCAAACCAGTAGATATTTCATCCATGAATAAAGCTTTAGCCGGTCCAACAAGCATCTCCCCTGGATTTATAGATATATATATTTATTGAAGATTTTGATGTACAACGAATTGCTTGAGTTCATTAAACATGATACACTTCAAAATTTGAAATCAAGCTTGTTTTACCTATTGTAACATGTTTTCTTTGTCCACCAGATATACCTCCAGTCCCAAAATCTGCAAATATAAAGCAAATCAAATAGGAATTTAACACAAAATGACTTTAAGATGATCAGATAACGTTTGAGTGTAGGAATTTTACCCTTAGAATATAATTTGTAATAAAATTTGCTTTCTGGCCTTCAGTTGCTACTGCCTGAGCATTACAAGTCATAAATTCAACCATTTAAATAGATGGTGCACTCAACTTCAATACAATAAAAATATAAAGTCAAGCAGATGTGACAGATTTGTTCATGTTATGTGTCATCCCAA
Organism: Mucuna pruriens; assembly: GCA_025330945.1. Lineage (NCBI taxonomy): Eukaryota > Viridiplantae > Streptophyta > Magnoliopsida > Fabales > Fabaceae > Mucuna > Mucuna pruriens. The sequence goes on from JAENHJ010000520.1 coordinate 3,300,881, forward strand.
AATGAAATTCCAATTCATATGCATAGAAAATAGAATTCCGAAATTTCAACTGTGTGAGCTAACCATAACGAGGTCCAACTCCTTGGACTCATGCTGAGAAGGCTAAGGTTTCTCTCACTGTCATTTCTCCAATATGAAGATCATTTTGACTGACATAAGCAGCAGTTTGCTGGGGAACAAACTCGTTCATCCCATGACCATTATAAGTCACCTTTTCCAGTGAATTGATCTCCAGTGAATTGATCAAGAAGTCAAACCATATTATTACAAATCCAAAATGGAAAATAAGATCACAAACATGATAACATCATTAATAATTAAATATAAAATCACTACAAGCTCACCATTCTTGCCCGCTCTCCTTTTTCTTCACTGGCTTCATCTTTAAAAATTCTATCAATCTATAGCATTCACCACATAGGAAATCCTCAAACAAATAAAAAAGTGTAAGAAAAGAAAATATAACAAAATTAGTACCAAGTAACTTACTGCCATTGTAGTGACTCAAATGAGGCCTGAACAAAGAAACATATCCTGTCACAAAATCAATCACAGAAAAAAAAGTATCTACGTTCTATACAATGTAGGGAAGAGCTAGGCTAGTATACTACTAGACCAGACCATTTCAAAAATAATAATAACAAAGTTATATAAAAAATAAAAGCAGAAGCCCCCTCACTTATAAAAACTAACTATAAAACAGAGTAAGTTTTTACTAGATCACGATCTTCCATCAAGCTACAATATAACACAAATCTACCAAAAAAATCAGAAAAGAATTTAGTGCTGTGTAGTAAATAAAGTAATAAAGTAATAAATAAATAATCCATGACGGCCAAAGGCTTCTGAAGAAAACCTTAATCTGTTGTGCCTATCCTAGGTTAAATAGTGGAAATGCAACTCATAATTCTATTAGTTAACGCATTCTTAAATCTTAGTTAAAAATCAGGATAAGGTATTCATTCACAAAATCTTATCAAAAAAAGAAACAATCATGAATTTATGCGAAGGTGAGAAATGGAAGAAGAAAACACAAATTGAAATGCTCGGCGGAAGTTAAGAAGTTGATGCAATGCACATTGGAAAGGAACTTGGCGAGCAAAGAGAACAACGAGAGTTGAAAGCAGAAAATGGTTAAAATTCGCATAAAAATGAAAGAGACTAACCACGAAAGAAGGTAGGGTTCACGATGAGTGAGAGAGCTGAGATGCAAATAGAGAGCGCGGAGGTTTTAGTAGTGTGAAAATATAGGTTTATTCTTCTCATAGTTCAGTAAGCTTGCTGGCCTTGCTTTCAGCAATCCTCAAGAATAGCTCCTGTTATTTCTTCCGTTCCACTGCGTTCTTGATGTGGGTAGCCAAGCGTGAAGTAGACTTAATCATCTCATCTCTTCGCACTGTCTCGTTTGCGAGCTCCTTCTTCTTTCGCTTCTGTTCCAGTTCGGACAACCTTTTAAAATTATTTTATTTTATTCAATTATAATAATTATTAATTTAATAAAAAAAATTTCTGTAATTTTTTTTGGATTTTTTTTTCGAATTTTTTTGCGAAAAAAATTCGTAGATATTATTTTCTGCGAATTTTAAATTTCTATGAAATATTTCCTACAATTATTTATTTACAAATAAATTCATAGGAAACAAAAAAATCTACGAAATTTTTTACCATTTTTTTTTCGTAAAAAAATTTTCCTATGATTATTGAAATGGTAACAGAATTTGCAAGAAGTTTCTGCAGATATATTTTGGTAACAAAATTCATAAAAATTTCTTGCAAATTATATTTCATAGCAAAATTCACACAAAGTTCCTACAAATTATTTTTCGTAGGAAAATTCGCAGGTAAATACTATATTTCTAGTAGTGGGTGATGCTTGCTGAAATGTTTCAATCCCGCTCCCACAATTTAGCGTTGACCATTGCTTGATTGAAACCAATTTTAGATGACAATGCCTATTAGAACCTTTCAATGTTATCCGGTAGAGCCTTAATTAATTTGGCTGGATATCCCACCATCTGTATCTGGATTTTTCTGTTGTTTACATACGTAAATCATGTTCTTTTGTAAGTTGTAATGAATGAATTAATAAATATGCTTATCACTATATCGGGCTTGTTAATTCCTGTGAGAATATGGTCTACGAATGAAATAATAGAGTGAAATTAATGAAAGCTTTTATTGCGCAGTAGAAGAACGTGGAAAATAATCTCTAGCACTTTTTATGTTCATAAAGAATAAGAATGTATTTGAATAATTTTTTCATAAAATTTTATATAAGAAAAAATAAGAAAGTAAAATAAATTGAAATTTTCTCCTAAGTTAAAATTAATTTCTATATTTAATTTTTTAAAGAAGTTAAATGATAGAGTTTATATAAATTGGATTTTATAACATGTTTTTACATTGGTATGTTCACGACAAATGTAAAAATATGTCACTATAATTATTGTAAAAATTATTTTTTACATTAGTTATAATTATAATCAATATAAAATATCCTTGGAATTAAACTTTGCAACTTGAAACATCATTTTAAGACTAAATCTCAATACCACTAATGAATCCTAACACCTTTTCCTTGCTCGTGTTTGTGCTCATATTCAATGTCGATGAACCCCAATAACAGAACCACAGTGCTTATGCTTCCAACGTCGTCATTATCATTTTGGGGTAAGTGAAATGTTTCTCTCTCACACACTATTTCACTTCTTTTTTCACTATTTTGTTTTCTCCCTCTCTCCAGGTGTTGTGTTTTTCTTTCTCCCTGTACTAGTCTCTCTCTTAGGTGGTTGTTATGTTTCTCACTTATAGGTAAGATTTTCGTTATTGTCTTTTTTTTCTTGGGCCTTAATCCAAGGGTAGCTTGCTTGCAAGTCCTAGTTGAGGAATAACTCTCATTACTAGAAATGTGTTATTTACCTACAAATTTTCCCGTGAAAAATAATTTGCAGGAACTTTGTGTGGATTTTACTGTGAAATATAATTTGTAAGAAATTCCTACAAAATTTTCTACCAAAATATATCCATAGGATTTTTTTGCAAATTTTGCTACCACTTCAATAATCGTAGGAAATTCTTTTTGCGGATAAAAAGTAGTAGAAAATTTCGTAGATTTTTTTTTACTTCCTACGAATTTATTTGAAAATGAATATTTGCAGAAAATATTTCATACAAATTTAAAATCCGTAGAAAATAATACTTGTGAACTTTTTTCGCAGGAAAATTCGTAGGAAAGTTCACAATAAAGTTTGTAGGAAAGTTCTTCATTAAATTATTCTTAATGTAAATAAAAAAATAAAAAGAAGATAGAAAAAACAACATCCTTTCGTTCCCGTTGGAGTACTGTTGGAGATAGGAAAAACAAGTAACTTCTCTTTCTCTCTTATAACTTCTCTTTCCCTCTTCATCAATTTCAAATTGAATTTCATGATTCCTGAATCTGAAGGTGCTCACGGTTCCTAGCTCTATAGCTTGTTCAGTCTCATAGAACAAGTGTTCAGTTTCGTAGAACCAGTAGCACATTTTAGGGTTTTTGTGCTTCATCAAACCCTTGCAAAATTGCCACACCACCACTGTTGTCAACTATTTGGTGAGTTGCTTTTCTTCTCTCCCTATTTAATCTCATTCTTTCTCATTCCTATTTTCTATTTTCAGTTTTCGAACTCAAGAGGATGTTGTGCTTGGAGGAGGAAAGCCATTTTCTATTTCTGAACGTCTAGAAAAGCCAAGGTAACTCTTATTTTTAACATTTTTCTTGGAATAATTGGATGAGTAGAATGAATTATTAACTGGACTTGTTCATCAGAAAAGTTAGATATGAGAATGAGATTTTTTTTCAAGAATACAACTATCGTTTCATTTATACGTACTGGATTTTAAAATAAATAGATTTTGATTCAAGAATACAACTATTGATATCAGGAAAATTTTGATTCAGCATAGTGTTGAACTGGACATATTTTTTACCAAACAATAGGCAAAAGGTACAACACAACATATTATTAGAAATTTAGAACTATGTCTTGCAGTGTTAAAACTCAAGTTCACGACCATGTTATGGAGTATGGTATTGATCTATTACCATATAAAATTTAGAGTGTTGTATGTGACCTATGCCCTTGGATCAGTTTTTGGTAATTGGATTCACTAGTTGCCTTGTAGGGAAGGAGCCAGATTTATGTAAAGAGGTGTTTTCTGTGCTATACATTGATGCATATGATACAGGAAAAATACTCGAATATTTTGGGAGAATTTTGTTAAGAGCAGCTTTTTTGGGTTATAGATAATGCATTGGGCTTCTATCTACTTGGTGTAGAGCTCATGTGTTCTTTAGAGTGGTTTCCCATTTAGATATGTTAAGGGAATGTGACCACTAGGTAGCTTCATTATCTTCCTATCTCTTTATACTCATCTTTTTATCTTCTCCTTGGATCCCTCATTGGTATGCTGTCTGTTATGTCACTATAAGTCCTCACTGAGATTGGTAGTTTCACTGATGTTGGTACTTCTCTATCATCAGTTTCAGTATTCAAGCAATAACTTCAGTTTCAGTATTCCATCAGATGTTGGTACTTCTCTATCATCCATAATTTTCCTGACTCTTTCAAAAAATAATTTGTCCAGGAGTATTCCTCAATCCTTGTGCAATAATTCAAATCTACTAGTTTTGGATGTTTCAAATAATCACTTCAATGGGATGATTCAAGAGTGCTTAACACAGAGTGAGACACTTGTGGTATTAAATCTGCAACATAACATGTTCAATGGCAACATTCTAGATAAGTTTCCAGTATCTTGTGCTCTAAGGACTCTGGATCTCAATAGCAATCTATTGAAGGGCCTAATTCCCAAATCTCTTGCAAATTGCACATCGTTAGAGGTGTTGGATCTTGTATACAATCAATTATATGATGGATTTCCTTGCTTTTTAGAAACATTAACTGCACTCCGTGTCTTGGTTTTGAGGGGAAATAAATTTCATGCTATTTCGACATTTAAGATTAGGTTGTTGTTGATTACTGCTGGTTGATAACTCGTTTTAGTCGTATTCCGTTTATCAAATAAACTAAAGCTAACTATAGTTAGCTAACCCTAGGTCAATTCTCTCAAGGACACAATGTGTTCTAATATGGCTAAATGTGAAAATCAGAGTTAATGCAAAAAACGCCAAGGGTAGAATGCCGATTTGCTCTTGGCAAAGACTGATTTGATCTGATCTCGGTAGAGACGAATTTGACACAGTCTCAGCTAAGCACATACTCGGATAGACGCGATGGAGTCGGACTAACTTGGTCTCGGACTAACTTGGTCTCGGACTAAAATGCAGTAAATAAAAGGGGGGGTTTACGTTGAGTTCAAAGAAATAACTAAGGACTGAAAGTAAACTAAACTATGCTAAGCTAACTATTGTATCAAATCAGAATTCAACACACGGTTGGTCCTTAATTCCTTACCTATGATTATACTTCGAATCAACCTGAAACTCTTACGACAATTGTCGAATGTTTATCCCTTGCCATACCGAGAATTTACACAATCATTACCTCATCAGTTGGTAGGGAGTATGTACTTGATTGATTTTAGGTTCTCTTACCTAACAAAGTTATTAAACCAATTCCAATCGGTCCTAGTCTAACGTGATCTGCTCCTTACAATGTGCAATTGCGACAAAAAAAACAACAGATTAAAGCGCAAGTATTAAAATCAAAAGACAGAATTGCAAACTAGTTATGTTATTGAAAATAACATTGAATACAAGGTGAGAATTTAGAGATTCTAGAGGATCTGCCTTCCACGACAGTCACCTTGGAAGGATGGCGATGGTTCACCACTAATGGCCAGACATTGAGGTTTCTGCCCACCCGGAGGCGTCAACTAAACTGAGTGATCACCTCCGACAGCTTCCAGCTTCCTAATTCCTGGTCCTACACCTCCTCAATTGAGAGAGACACCTTACTGAAGCTTCGTGTACCATCGTGCTAGCTAGGTCGAATTGTAATTACTGACGGTGCTAGGTTTAAATTCTGCTGAAATTCCATACCCTAACTCGTGCCTTACGTACCCTTATAAACATGCAGGGCAACTGCGACTAAATCTAAACCTAATCCTACAGAATCGATGATTCCTTGATCCTAACAGATTTCTAGCTTAGTTACCCAAATTACATATTTTCTAATTTACCCTTCCTATGATCACACATTGTTCCTTGTATATTGGAGTGATTTTCGCCGCTGATATTGGTCTTGACCGGGAGTGCTTTTTTTGGGCCAAGATGCTCCTTTTGGGCCGAGATGCTCTCGGCTTTCAGGCCTGCAAAACAAGTCCAACCTTTTTATTAGTTAAAATCCTTTTTTCACACATATTTATATTTTTCCTATTTCTAGGTCCATAATTCAAATCTTAACTAAGACATGATGCTTAATCACTAAACAATCTTACTAATGCCCATCTTAAGCCCTTCTGAGGTGTATAAAATATGACTTATCAGACCCTCCCCCCCCCCACTTACACTTTTTTCACTCTTGGGAAAAATCAAATTTGATCATTCAAGGAAATTGAAAGAGGAAATATGTTTTCAAATGAATTTCTCAAGTTTGACAAACAGATTAAGCGTGCAATCATCCTAGAATCCAGATTTTCAAACAATCTATGAGAGTTACTTTCTCCACATCCAAAGAAAATAAGCAACCTGCAAACATTAAAGAGTAATTAAGAAGTGACTGAGCTCTCTCTCAGGGTATATTCTCTCAATCTCTCAAGTGTTTGGGATTGTATATTCACTAAAACATCTCATGTCAACTGGCATTGCCAGACCTTGGCAGGCCTCTCCTTCTACACCTTCAAGAACACATGCCATTATGATCACTAGGGCTTTCTCTTTAGCTTGTAACGTGGCCATGGGTAAAGGGAGGATACTAGATGGTGAAGTGAGTTTGCTAGCCATAGGGAGGAGAGGAGCAATGGGGAATGAGTTTGCAAGTATAAAGGGTATCCCCAAGACACTGCGATTTTATTTGAAAACATCCTTTGCTCACTTCTTTTGTTTCCTTTTTTTCTCATTTTTCTTTTCTTCTTTTTCTCACTTCTTGTTTTTGCAGCTTTGTGCTGCATTTTTGTTGCGGCTTCTAACTTTTTGGCTGCTTTCCTTTCTTTGTTTCATCTTGCAATTGGTTTTTTCTTTCTTTTCTTTTTCAATCCATTTTGGATGCACTACTCCTGCTATGTCCCCGGGTGTCTCCCTCACACTTTGAACGAAACCAGTTCCTAAAATAATTCCAAAGCTCCTCTATCCCCTAAGGTTGAGGTTGATCATGGTTTTCCGGCTTTGGCTTGTAATGAGCTGTCATATTAAGAAAAATGGTTATTCAGGCTCAAAGAGGATAAACAAGGGGTAAAGTTTGCAAGGTAGGTCCATTTGGCTTGAGGCTCATTAGAAACATGGCCTAGATCATCCTGCATGCGAAACGAAATGTACCCAAAGAGTCAAGGCAAAACCTAGCGTAACCAGTAGCATAAATGCAATAATCACACAAGAAATGAAGGAATGGCAAGATGCAAAGCCATTTATACAAGGCTCAAGAATTCTCACACGAATACATGCTCTATCACTCAAGGTTCCTCTTTTTCAATTTTCCAATCACTCATTGTCTAAAAATGCGAAAATTTCACTTCCCGTCATGCTTGAGAAATCCTTCCTCCAAGGTCATGCATACCTTTTTTTGTTTCATTCTTCTAAAGGAGTCCACTTAAATCAGTTAGGAAAAAAATAAACAAAGATGAAACGAAGACAGAAATTGAAACAAGGCCGAAGTCGGTTCAGATCCAGCCGAAACCAAGGTCGATGCGGACTTGGCTGAAAAACCTTTTATTTGACAAATAAGGGAAAATGACACCTAGCCAATGGACTTAAAAACATAAACGAAAAAAAATGCAAACAAAATCAAATAGAAACAGACTTAAAACTAGTAACAAAAACATAAATAAAGATGGAGCTGGCATAAAGTTTGATGGTCAACACAAGAATTAAAAGGACATAATTGAGCGAGCCTTGGATGACTACGCCTTCCCCCCACACTTGAATGATGCATTGACCTCAATGCATGACATGAATACAGAGGGGATTCCGAAGTTTGCTAAGGATGAGTCATCCGACGAGGCCGGTTCCATTAGTGAAATACTCTTCGTTTCAACCATTGTCGGTGCGGGACCTTCATGGAAGAGTTTGATCTGGTGCCCGTTGATCTGGAAGGAGCTGTTTGTATTTTCATCCTTCAATTCTACTACACCATAGGGAAAGACATGAGTAATAACAAATGGTTCATCCCATTTGGAACGAAGCTTACCTGCAATGAGCTTTAACCGTGAATTGAACATTAACACTTTTTTGGCCGACTCGAAACTCCTTCCTCAGAATCTAACGATCATGAAATTGGTTAACCTTTTTCTTGTATATTTGGGAGTTCTCGTATGCTTCTAAGTGAAGTTCTTCCAATTCTTGCAACTAGAGTTTCCTTTGCTTATCGGCTTGGTCATAGGCTAGATTGCACTGCTTGAGTGCCCAGTAGGCTCGGTGCTCTATTTCAACCGGGAGATGACAGGTTTTATCGAAAACTATCTGGTAAGGAGACATCCCAATGGAGTCCAGTATGTAGTTTTGTGAACCCATAGAGCATCCTCAAGGAGTCGGCTCCAGTCCTTTCGGTTGGGATTGACCATCTTTTGTAGTGTTTTCTTGATTTCCCTATTGAATACTTCACCCTGGCTGTTTGTCTTGGGGTGGTATGCTGTGACAATTCGGTGTACCACCCCATAATTGTGGAGTAAGGCGGACATGGCTCTATTGAAGAAGTGACTACCTTGGTCACTTATGAGCGCTTTTGGTACACCAAATCTATAACATCCTAAAAATTATTTAATTATTTTTTTAGAAAATAAATTACATCATTATTATTATTATCAATTTTATTTTTATTATTAATTGCTGAAGGAAATTATTTTATTAAATAATTGAATTTTGAAACTGAAATGTTATTATTATTGTTATTATTCTTAATGATGGCAGAAAATTAATTTAGTATTTAAATATTTACATTTAATTTTATTTTAATGGACAACCTGATAGTTTTATAAACTGATGAGGCATTAATCTGAATTATTTTCATTTATTAATTTAATTAATCGAATTAACGGGGGAGGCAGACGGGCTGGTCGAGGTTGACCCGACACAACTAGAATATTAGGCAAGGGTTAATCAGTTTACTCTAATTGGTGTTTTGCGCGTCAGACAGTCAGACCTAACGGAGAGAGAATGCAGACCTGTAAGGAGGAGGAGCTAGGGTGTTCAGATCGTCCTGGAGCCGCATCAGATCCTCGCTGTTCTTCACATCTAAGGTACGGTGGGGAGATGGGTTCGGTTATATGTGAATGCGGGGGTGTAAGGGTAGTGAGGGTAATTCCTAAGTCCCTTTAGGATCTAAATCCTCAAATTTGTTTGGTTATTATGTTCTAAAAATGTTTTAATCGGTAGAAAAGATTCGTCAATGTGTACCGTGGTTTTGGTTGACTTAATTGATAATGTAATCGGTTGCCTTTAGTGTGAAGGAAAACCTCCAAAAGGAATCCCAAAGGAACAAGAAGAATGACTTTGATGAACATGTTTTCTTCATTGTGCTTCCAAGTATGCAGAGATGTTAGTTCTATCTCACTATTTGGGTTTTATTTACATAAGAAAGAGTAGTAGGGTCTTCCCTAGGGCCCTTATTAATAATTTTTATTGTATGGTGTCTTGAGGCATTTGAAGGGGGGTTAAATTCTTGGATTAATGTTTTGCCTTAATGTGATTTTCATTTGAAATTGTATGGTTAATCGTCTTATTTACTTGATTCTCATAGTTGTTCATGGTTGAGGTTCAATTTGGGACTCTTGTGTGTAATGGTGAAATTGGGTGGAATTCAATGGTGTTTTATGTGCGTTTCTATGCGTTCTTATAAATGATTTATGGTAATGATGGCTAAATTGATATGATTTTGGCATGATTATGGACTGTGTGAATAATGTATGAATAATGAGAATGAGAATGTGGATGAAAATGCATTGAGCATGGACATGAGGTGCATGAGAAGCCAGACGTTGCTATAATACCCTGGCCATATGTGGTGTTTAATAGGGGACGCTGGCCAAAAGTGATGTTTAACAGGGTGGACTAATGATTGGGGACATTCATATGAATGAGCCATAAGTGGTGTTTAACCATGCTACATGTTGGCCATAGGTGGTGTTTACGGTTGTGTAGAATGTCTTCGCACGGGCCATAGGTGGTGTTTAATTATGCGGCATACCAACCATATGGGGTGTTTAACGGTGTGGCTATCATTAGTGATAACTAAGGGGATTGAGGAGGTTCGCCCATGGTGTGGAGTTTCGAATCGAGACTCTTAGGTGTGGTGATGAGCATATGCATTGTGCGAGCATGTGCCTTTTCTAAACATGAATGGAATGTGATTGATTTTGAATGTGATGGAACATGTAATTGATATATGAGTATTTGTTAACTGTTAGTAATTGGATACGGTAATGGGTGAGATTTGGGGTACTATTTGCATTTATATATGATTGAAAGCTATTTCTCACCGTACTCTCTTGTGGTTTTCTTTTAGGTAATGTTGAGGGCACTTGTGGTGCCGAGTTTTGAAGAGGCAAGGTCTTGCTCTGATTTGTGTGACATCGGGGCTTGGGATTTAGAATAGTCGTTCTATGTCTTTTCATACGTACTTTTGCATCTTTAATATTTGAAAATGATGGGCATATCAATAACTCACTAAATGTATACAAAAATGAAAGTGACTTATATATTTGAAATATGTGTCAAACACATGATTGACGTGCTTAGATCAACATTAATAATTTATGTGATATTTTTTTTTATGTGTACTTAATGTTTGAACATGATAATGACCATGTGAACCTTTTATCCTTAATACGAATTGAGTTTCCTTGGTTTTATCTATTACCTCGTCTTCCTTTTTATTTACTTGATTATTTTAATTTAAATATTCGGGGTAGAAGGGTGTCACATTTAGTTCAGAACAGGTCGATTCATCGGCCATGAGTTATGTGTTTACTATGCTTGTGCTGTGCTGAACTGCGATATTGATTGGATGTGATGATTGTCTTGAGTGATTTGTCCTATTTTGACTGCTCCACTTTCTACATCTAAGAAAAGTAATGGCTGGAGGAGGTAGAAACGACCGGCTATTGCTGATGCCTTGATGGATGTGGCTCAGGCTATTGTAATCTGAACCAATGCCAAGAGGTAGACTAGCTTGCTCGGTTCCAAAGGAACAATCCACCTATGTTTCATAGGGGTTACGACCCGGATGGTGCTGCTGACTGGATTTTTGAAGTAGAGAAGATATTCCAAGGTATGGAATGTCCGCTGGTTCAAAAGGTGACTTTAGCCGCCTTCATGCTATCTGGAGATGCTGGATTCTGGTGGTAGAGTACCCTTTAGAGGATGATTGCTGAAGGTACTCAGGTGAACTTGGATAACTTTAAGAGGTTGTTTCTAGAGAAGTATTTCCCTCATGACATCCTCAACGAGAAGCAGGTTGAGTTCCTTGAGTTGAAGCAAAGAGATGATACTGTGGCAGACTATGTGTCTAAGTTTGAGGCACTGGTTCGATTCTGTCCTACCTATGAAGGTGCTGTGAATGAGGAAGCAAAGTGTGTGAAGTTCATCAGCAGCCTACGCCCCGAAATCAAGTAGGTCTTTAACTATTTGGGTATTGCTCTATTCCATGAACTGGCAAAAAAATGTAGGGTGTATGATGAGGACAACCGTGCTAGAGTTGCCCATTATAGGAGCGGAGGACTGATAAGGGATCAAAGTAAGCATGGCTCATCTAGTAGGAGTAAGCCTTATTCTTGTCCTGCTGGAAACTCTAGTGCCAAAGGAGGCAGTCAAGGTTCAGTTCAGAGGAAGGAGTCAAGCTCCAACTGTAAGCCAGGCATCTAGGAGAGGAAGTGTGGGTTCTATGGAAGACCGGGACATCGTGCATACTAGTGCGAAGCTAGAGATGTTACTTACTTCAGATGTAACGAGTGGGGGTACATTTCTCGCGATTGTCCTCGTGCGAGGCAAGAATCTAAGGTGACAAGTGGAAGTGCTAGCGGAAGTTCCAGTAAGCCGAAAGCTACTGGAAGAGTATTTGCCTTGAGTGGTACTGAAGCCGCTCAATCCGATGACTTAATCCAAGGTATGTGTTTCATTGATGGAATTCCTTTGATCATGTTGTATGATTCTGGTGCGACCCATTCCTTCGTATCACATGCTTGTGTGTTTAAACTTAAATTTCCTGTGTCTTCCTTGTCCTTTGAATTGATTGTAGAGACGCCAACTAGTGGCCTTGTTTCTACTTCTAATGTATGCTTGAATTGTCCTATACATATTAATGACAAAGATTTCTTGGTTGACTTGATTTGTTTGCCTCTAAGTCAACTAGACATTATTCTAGGTATGGACTGGTTATCTTCCAACCATGTCCTATTGAATTGTGCTGATAAGACTATTGTTTTCGGTCAACCTTCTGCGAGGGGGAGCAAAGACTTTTCAAATGCCAACCAGGTTAAGGTGTCTTTGAGAGAAGATGCCCAACTATACATGTTACTAGCTTCTTTGAGTTTTGAGAGTAGTGCTATTATGAGTAATATGCCTGTTGTATGTGGTTTCCATGATGTGTTTTCTGAGGATATGTCTAGGTTACCACCTGAGAGAGACATAGAGTTTTCTATAGACTTAGCACCGGGGACGAGACCTATTTCAGCTGCATCCTATAGGATGTCACCCTTAGAATTGGCTGAACTTAAGAAACAATTAGAGGATTTTTTGGAAAAGAAATTTGTAAGGCCCAGTGTATCACCTTGGGGAGCACCTGTACTATTAGTGAAGAAGAAGGATGGAAGCATGAGGTTGTGCATAGATTACCGACAATTGAATAAGGTAACTATTAAGAATAAGTATCCATTGCCTGGGATAGATGACCTTATGGACCAGTTGGTAGGGGCATGAGTGTTTAGTAACATTGATCTTAGGTAGGGTTACCACCAGATTAGAGTTAAGGAGGAGGATATACCTAAGACTACTTTTAGGACTAGGTATGGACATTACGAGTATTTGGTAATGCCTTTTGGTGTGACTAATGCTCCTGCTATTTTTATGGATTACATGAATAGAATTTTTCATCCCTACTTGGATAAATTTGTAGTTGTCTTTATAGATGACATAGTAGTTTACTCCAAGACTAGAGAGGAGCGTGAGGAACACTTAAAGGTAGTACTTCAGGTTCTTAGGGATAAACAACCGTATGCTAAGTTATCTAAGTGTGACTTTTGGTTAGAGGAAGTGAGTTTCCTAGGTCATGTGATTTCTAGGGGAGGTATAGGTGTTGATCCTTCCAAGGTAGAAGTCGTTCTTAAGTGGGAGACCCCAAAGTCAGTGAGTGAGACTAGGAGTTTCCTTGGGTTGGCTGGATATTATAGGAGGTTTATAGCAGGATTCTCTAAGATAGCATTACCTTTAACTAAGTTGACTAGGAAGGGGGTTGCTTTTGTATGGAATAGTAAGTGCGAACATAGTTTCCAAACCCTCAAGGAGAAATTGACTAGTGCACTAGTTTTAGTTTTGCCCGATCTTAGTAAATCTTTTGTGGTATATTGTGATGTGTCAAGGATGGGTTTAGGCGGAATGTTGATGCAAGAGGGTAAGGTTGTAGCTTATACTTCTAGGCAATTGAAGGTCCATGAGAGGAACTACCCTACCCATGATCTTGCATTAGCAGTTGTAGTTTTTACTCTTAAGATTTGGAGACATTACCTATATGGTTCAAAGTTTGAGGTCTTTAGTGATCATAAAAGCCTTAGGTACTTGTTTGATCATAAGGAATTGAACATGAGGCAGAGGAGATGGTTAGAATTTCTTAAGGATTATGATTTTGACTTGAGTTATCACCCAGGTAAGGCTATTATGGTAGTAGATGCATTAAGTAGAAAATCTCTCCATGTATCTTCGTTGATGATTAGAGAGATGGATCTCTTAACCCAGTTTAGGGATTTGAACTTGGCTTGTGAGGTGACTCCTAGTAGTGTAAAATTAGGAATGATTCGTATAAGTAATGATCTTTTGAAAGAGATTAAAGAAGCTCAATTAGAGGATTCATTTTTGGTTGCTAGATGTGAAGCTATAGATCAAGGTAATGGTGGAGAATTCACCTTGGGTGTAGATGGGGTAACGAGATTTGGTGATAGAGTTTGTGTACCTAGTAAACCTGATCTTAGGCGTTTGATTCTTGAGGAAGGCCATAAGAGTAAGCTTAGTTTCCATCCTAGAGTAACTAAGATGTATCAAGATCTCAAGAAGATGTTTTGGTGGCCTAGGATGAGGAGAGATATAGCGGACTTTGTTAGTGCTTGTCTAGCTTGTCAGAAGGCTAAGGTAGAACATCAGAAACCTTCGGGACTAATTCAACCTCTAAGTATACCTGAGTGGAAATGGGATAGCATTTCTATGGATTTTGTGGTTTCTTTGCCTAGGACTGTTAGAGGACATTACTCTATTTGGGTTATTGTAGATAGATTGACTAAGAGTGCATATTTTTTATCTATTAACATTAGATATCCTTTAGAAAAACTTGCTAAGATTTACATCAATGAGATTGTAAGGCTGCATGGGGTACCATCTAGCATAGTATCAGATAGAGACCCTAGATTCACATCTAGATTTTGGGAGAGTTTACAAAATGCCTTGGGAACCCAGCTTAGATTAAGTTCAGCTTATCATCCACAAACTAATGGTCAAACCGAGAGAACTATCCAATCTTTGGAGGATTTACTTAGAGCCTGTGTGCTAGACCAAGGGGGTAGTTGGGATACCTTATTGCCTGTGATAGAGTTTACTTATAATAACAGTTATCATTCTAGTATTAGTATGGCACCCTATGAGGCTTTGTATGGTAGGAGGTGTAGGACTCTTTTATGTTGATGTGAGCTGGGAGAAAACCTTGTGTTAGGGTTGGATGTAGTGCAACAAGCTACTGATAAGGTTAGATTGATTCGGGAGAGGATGAGAACAACACAGAGTAGGCAGAAGAGTTATGCGGATAAGAGGAGGAAAGACTTAGAATTCAAAGAAGGAGATCATGTATTTTTGAAAGTCACTCCGTGGACTGGGGTTGGTAAGGCGTTGAAGTCTAAAAAGCTTACACCTCGTTTCGTTCGTCCTTTCTTGGTTCTTAAAAGAGTCGGTAGCGTCGCCTACCAAATTGCTTTGCCTCCACATCTTTCGAATCTTCATAATATCTTCCATGTTTCTCAACTCCAGAAGTACATTCACGATCCTTCGCATGTGATCAAGTCGGATCATCTTGAGGTGAAGGAGAACTTGACGGTGGAAACCATACCAGTGAGAGTTGAGAATCGAATGGTGAAACAACTTCGAGGTAAGGAAATTCCTTTAGTTAAGGTAATGTGGGGTGGAGCTACACCAGAAAGTGCTACTTGGGAGCTTGAGGAGAAGATGAGGGAGTCATATTCGGACCTATTCGTTTCAGGTAAATTCGAGGACGAATTTTCTTTTAGGATGAGAGAATTATAACATCCTAAAAATTATTTACTTATTTTTTTAGAAAATAAATTACATCATTATTATTATTATCAATTTTATTTTAATTATTAATTGCTGCAGGAAATTATTTTATTAAATAATTAAATTTTAAAACTGAAATGTTATTATTATTGTTATTATTCTTAATGATGACAGAAAATTAATTTAGTATTTAAATATTTACATTTAATTTTATTTTAATGGAGAAGCTGATAGTTTTATAAACTGATGAGGCATTAATCTGAATTATTTTCATTTATTAATTTAATTAATCGAATTAACGGGGGAGGATGACGGGCGGGTCGGGGTTGACCCGACCCAGCTAGAATATTAGACAGGGGTTCATCAGTTTACTCTAATTGGAGTTTTGCGCGTCAGACAGCCAGACCTAGAGGAGAGAGAACGTATACTTGTAAGGAGGAGGAGCTAGGGTGTTCAGATCGTCCTGGAGCCGCATCAGATCCTCGCTGTTCTTCGCATCTAAGATACGGGAGAGATGGGTTCGGTTATATGTGAATGCGGGGGTGTACGGGTAGTGAGGGCAATCCCTAAGTCCCTCTAGGATCTAAATTCTCAAATTTGTTTGGTTATTATGTTCTAAAAATGTTTTAATCGGTAGAAAAGATTCGTCAATGTGTACGTGGTTTTGGTTGACTTAATTGATAATGTAATTGGTTGCCTTTAGTGTGAAGGAAAACCTCTAGAGGGAATCCCAAAGGAACAAGAAGAATGACTTTGATGAACATGTTTTCTTCATTATGCTTCTAAGTATGCAGAGATGTCAATTCTATCTCACTATTTGATTTTCATTTACATAAGAAAGAGTAGTAGGGTCTTCCCTAGGGCCCTTATTAATAATTGTTATTGTATGGTATCTTGTGACATTTGAAGGGGATTAAATTCTTGGATTAATGTTTTGCCTTAATGTGATTTTCATTTGAAATTGTATGGTTAATCGTCTTAATTACTTGATTCTCGTGGTTGTTCATGGTTACTCATGGTTACTCATGGTTGAGGTTCAATTTGGGACTCTTGTGTGTAATGGTGAAATTGGGTGGAATTCAATGGTGTTTTATGTGCGTTGTTGTGCGTTCTTATAAATGATTTATGGTAATGATGGCTAAATTGATATGATTTTGGCATGATTATGGATTGTGTGAATGATGTATGAATCATGATAATGAGAATGTGGATGAGAATGCATTGAGCATGGACATGAGGTGCATGAAATGCATGAGAAGCCAGACGTGGCTATAATACCCTGGCCATATGTGTGGTGTTTAATAGGGGACCCTTGCCAAAAGTGGTGTTTAACAGGGTGGACTAATGATGGGGGACATTCATATGCATGAGCCATAGGTAGTGTTTAACCATGCTACACGTTGGCCATAGGTGGTGTTTAACGGTTGTGTAGAATGTCTTCGCACGGGCCATAGGTGGTGTTTAACTATGCGGCACACCAACCATATGGGGTGTTTAATGGTGTGGCCATCATTAGTGATAACTAAGGGGATTGAGGAGGTTCGCCCATGGTGTGGAGTTTCGAATCGAGACTCTTAGGTGTGGTGATGAGCATATGCATTGTGCGAGCATGTGCATTTTGTAAACATAAATGAATGTGATGGAACATGTGATTGATATATGGGTATATGTTAACTGTTAGTAATTGGATACGGTAATGGGTGGGATTTAGGGTACTATCTATATTTATATATGATTGAATGCTATTTTTGATCGTATTCTCTTGTGGTTTTCTTTTAGGTAATGTTGAGGGCACTCATGGTGCCGAGTTTTGAAGAGGCGGGGTCTTGCTCTGATTTGTGTGACATCGGGGCTTGGGATTTAGAATAGTTGTTCTATGTCTTTTCATATGTACTTTTGCATCTTAAATATTTGAAAATGATGAGCATGTCAATAACTCACTAGATGTATACAGAAATGAAAGTGACTTATATATTTGAAATATGTGTCAAACACATGAATGACGTGCTTAGATCAACATTAATAATTTATGTGATATTTTTTTTTTATGTGTACTTAATGTTCGAACATGATAATGATCATGTGAACCTTTTATCTTTAATAAGAATTGAGTTTTCTTGGTTTTATCTATTACCTCGTCTTCTTTTTATTTACTTGACTATTTTAATTTAAGTATTCGGGGTAAAAGGGTGTCACAAAATCGGCAGAAGATATTGGATTTCAGAAAATCCACTACGACTTTGGCATCATTGGTCTTGGTGGCTATGGCCTCTACCCATCGTGATACGTAATTGACGACAAGTAGAATGTAGGAATATCCATTGGAGATTGGGAATGGCCCCATGAAATCAATACCCCAAATGTCAAAGACTTCACAAAATAAGATAGGTTGTTGGGGCATTTCATGCTTTCTACTCATGGCCATTCCTGCTTTCTAACATTTTTCGTTATGCCTCTGAAAATGGTGGGCCAATAGAACCCGTAGTCAAGTACTTTCTGAGTTGTATAAGTTGATCCATAATGGCCGCCTCCAGATGTTGCATGACAAAATTGGAGGACTGACTTGATCTCGGTGTCCGGGATGCACCTGCGTATGACTTGATCATTGTAGAGTCTCCAAAGGTAAGGATCATCCCATATGTAATACTTGGCATCACTTTTAAGTTTTTTTTTTGTATAGCCTAGATGCCTTTGGTGGAAACTGATATGCTACCACAAAGTTGCAGATGTCTACAAACCATGGTGTAGGTGTGTTGATATGCAACAGTTGCTCATCTAGGAATTCATCTCGGATAGGCATTGGGTCACTCTCCCTCTCGATCCAGCTCAAGTGGTCTGCCATAGAGTTTCCAACCCCCTTTTTATCTCTGATTTCTATGTTGAATTCTTGGAGAAGGAGCATCCACCGAATCAGTCTTGACTTTGCATCTGGCTTCTTTAGCAAGAATCTCATGCAGCATGGTTAGAGAACACAATGGTTTTGGAGCCCAGTAGGTAAGAACAAAATTTGTCCAAGGCAAATACAATTGTCAACAACTCCTTTTTTGTTGTTTTGTAATTTAATTGGGCTGGGTCCATTGTTCAGGAAGCATACGCAATCACATGCACCGATTTGCCAACTCCAACTCTCTAGCCTAAGACGACTCCTAATGTCGAATTGGATGCGTCACACATAAGCTCGAATGGAAGCTCCCAATTAGGTGCTTGAAGAATAGGGGTGGATGTGAGTTGGTTCTTCAGTTCCTGGAAGGATTCAACACAGGGCTGGTCAAATTCAAAGTCCACATCCTTTTGCAACAGTTTGGACAATGGTAGGGCAATCTTACTGAAATTCTTGATAAATCTTCTATAGAATCTTGCATGTCCCAAGAATGAGCAAACCTTACGCACAGAAGCGGGGTTTGGAAGAGAGGTGATGATATCAATCTTGGATTTGTCAACCTCGATGCCTCTGTTGGATACAAGGTGTCCCAACACGATTCCCTCGATCACCATAAAGTGGCACTTTTCAAAGTTGAGCACCAGGTTTGTATCTATGCATCTCTTTAACACCATGGATAGATTCGCGAGACATGCATTAAACGAATTAGCGTACATCGTGAAGTCGTCAATGAAAACTTCCATGCAATCCTGAGGCAGGTCCAGGAAGATACTTATCATATAGTGTTGAAAGGTACTCGACGCATTGCATAGGCCAAACAACATGCATGAATATGCAAAGGTGCCGAATGGGCATGTAAAAGTAGTCTTGTGTTGGTCTTCAAGTGCAATGTGGATCTGCATATATCCAGAGAATCCATCCAGAAAGTAATAATGGGATTTTCCTGCTAGGTTTTCCAAGACTTGATCGATGAAAGGCAAAGGGAAATGATCCTTGCGAGTCGCCTTGTTTAATCTTCTGTAGTCAATACAAACTTGCTAGCTATTCTAAATCCGCATAGGTACCAGTTCGTCATACTGGTTTTTCATGATGGTCATCCCGAACTTCTTAGGTACTACTTGCACTAGACTAACCCACTGGCTGTCCGAGATTGGATAGATGATCTCGGCGGTAAGTAGTTTTATTACTTCCTTCTTGACCACATCTAGGATGGTCGAATTCAGCCTTCTTTGTTGTTGCCTTATTGGACGGGCTTCCTCCTTTATTAAAATTCTATGCATGCAGATGGAGGGGTTTATGCCTAAAAGGTTAGATAACTTCCACCCAATTGCCTTCTTGTGTTGCCTCAGGACATGCAGCAATTTATCCTCTTGCTCCTAGTGGAGATTGTTATAGGAATTACTACCAAAAGGTGCTACTCAGCATCCACGTAGGCATACTTTAGATGACTCGGCAATGGCTTCAGTTCTATGGGTGGAAAGATCACGTACTTCCCTTAATTCATTATAGTCGGCCTCAACTGTCGATATTCAGTTGAAGATGCTCTTCAACTAGTTCACCAATCAGGTATATGCTAAAGAGTGAATGGTCCTCGGTGGGGTGCTTCATAGCTTTAAAAATATTAAATTGCACCAAATGATCACCAAATTCCATCGAGAGTGTCCGAGCATGCACATCAATCTTTGTTCTGGTAATCATTAGGAATGGTCTCCCTAGGATTAACGTAGATCCCTTCCCGGATGTCTCGTCCTTCATATCCTGCACATAGAAGTCGGTTGGGAAAATCAGCTCATTAACGTGGACCAGTACATCTTCGAGCTGACACTCCTGTAGTGAATTCTAGGGTCTTGAAATTTCTTTGGCAGTGCTTGTTGTACTCCTGTAGTGAATTCATCGTTCCGGGTCAACGTTGATACTATACCTCCTGATTCCACCCCTCCTTTCATCTTCTTCCTCTTGTGCACACACAACTCCTTAAGGAATTTTGTGTACTTGGGAGTCTGCTTTATGGCATCTAAGAGTGGAATATTAATTGTCACCTTTCGAAACATCTTCGATAACTCTTCATCAGACTCAGGCTTCTTTGCTGAAAAGGTCCAAGTTGGAAACGACAATGGGACAGACCTATCTTGTTAAGGTATCTATGAGTTGGCATCTGGTTCAGAGTCGACATTAGTCGGTCTCGGATCTTGTTGCGGTGTTGGTTGCGACAATTCTCTATCACTCCTCAAAGTTACCATGCTCGCATTCGCCCTTAGATTCAGAATTGTTTGTAAGGGAAGGTTGCCAGACCCAGCTGACTATAAATGGCTCATAGTATTGGCTAACCGTCCTAGTTGCGTCTTGAGGTCTTGAACTGTAGTGCTCATATTTTGCTAGAATTCCATGTTGCTAGAGTTCATATTTTGTTGGAACTCCAGATTGCTTGTTGCTAGCTGCTACATCAGGTCCTCTAGAGATGGCGAGTTGCCTTGAGCTAACACTCTCTATTGTTGCTGTTGTTGGAAAGGTGGTGCTTGATATTGCAGACTCGGCTATTGATAACCAATTTGACCTTGAGGTGCATTTGGGGCAGGTTCAAATTGCTGAGCTGTATATGGCCCTTGACTCGGCCCCGACCGAAATGGCTGCTTCCATATTGATTATCAAACTACCGACTCTGATACAATTTCTTTCCGTACTGATAGCCACCTATTGCTCCAACACTCTCTGGGTGGTTCGACTCAGTCTCTTACAATGTAGGACACATATTAGTGGGGTGCTCCACAAAAGTACATATACCACAGACTTTGGCTACTATGCTTGGTGGATGTTGTCCAACAGCAAGTTGCCTTACTAGTGATGTCAATTCGGTCAACTGGTTTTCCAATCTCAAGTTGTCAACTACACCGATTTCATTCACCACTCGGGGTTGGTTGGCTCCTCTAATCATTGTTGTGTATTACTTGCCACATTGGAGATTAGGTGTCTTGCTACTGCTGGCGTCTTGTCCATTAATGCTCCTCCACTAGCAACATCAATCATGCTTCTGTTCATCATCGTCAGGCCTTCATAGAAATACTGAATCAGCAATTGCTCACTGATCTGATGATGTGGACATGTGGCACACAACTTTTTAAATCTTTCCTAGTACTCATGTTGCCTTATCCCACAAATTTCTTTCTTGATGGTCGTAGTTTTGGATGCCGGAAAAAGAACTTCTCTAAGAACATGTGTTTCATGTCTCCCCAGGTATTGAAGAGAATCAGTTGCAAATACAGCCAATCCTTTGCAGCCCCATCCAAGGAAAATGGAAACGCTTTCATTTTGATGTAGTCCTTCGATATCCCTTGCGACCTCATTGTGGAACAGACCACATGGAATCCTTTTAAGTGCTTATGGGAATCTTCTCCTGCAAGACCATGAAATTTAGGCAACAAATGTATAAGACCAAATTTAAGTTCATATGATTGAGCTGGTTCTAACTTTGGATACTGGATGCACCAAGGTTGGTACACCACATCCGATGTGGCCAACTCCTTCAAAGTTCTATCGTCGTTCTACATTGATCCTATCTCCGGGTATTTAGAAAAGTGAGATTTATTAGTAGCAAAATTACTATTCTCAGAATTTAACTACTACTGTAAGCTATTATAGTATTCCCAACTTTCCTTAACCTGTGGAAGGGTTTATCTATCTCAGGATCTAAAGAATATAATGGGGAAAAATTGCTCCTAGTCATTCATCATGGAGAACATAAGCTATGTAGAACAAAATGCAGAAAAAGGAACAAAAAGTAGAAAGACAAAATGGAATGTAGAAAAGGACAGACTTGGTATACTTAGACAATTCTAGACTTAATAAACAAAAGACAAACCTTATAACAATATAATATTCCAGACTCGGGATTCGGCTTAACTCAGATTTGGCACACAAAGACACAAAAGAACTTGTCTCCCCAACAACGACGCCAATTTGATAACTCATTTTAGTCGTGTTCCTTTTATCAAATAAACTAAAGCTAACTATAGTATAGCTAACCCTAGGTCAATTCTCTCAAGGACACAATGTGTTCTAATATGGCTAAATGTGAAAATCAGGGTTAATGCAGAAAACGCCAAGGGTAGAATGTTGATTTGCTCTTGGCAAAGACTGATCCATCTGGTCTCAATAGAGACGAATCCGACACAGTCTCGGCTAAGCGCAGACTTGGATAGATGCGACGGAGTCAGACTAACTCGGTCTTGGACAAAAATGCAATAACTAAAAACGGGGGGTTTGCGTTGAGTGTAAAGAAATAACTAAGGACTGGAAGTAAACTAAACTATGCTAAGCTAACTATTATATCAAATCAGAATTCAACACACGATCGGTCCTTAATTCATTACCTAAGATTATACTCCGAATCAACCTGAAACTCTTACGATAATCGTCGAATGTTTATCCCTTGCCATACCGAGGATTTACACAATCGCTACCTCATCAGTTGGCAGGGAGTATGTACTTTGTTGATTTTATGTTCTCTTGCCTAGCAAGGTTATTAAACTAGTTCCAATCGGTCCTAGTCTAATATGATCCACTCCTCACAATGTGCAATTGCGACAAAGAAACAAAAGATTAAAGCGCAGGGATTAAACTCAAAAAGGCTAAATTGCAAACCAATTGTGTTATTGAAAACAACATTGAATACAAGGTAAGAATTCAGAGATTCCAAAGAATCCACCTTCCACGACGATCACCTTATAAGGATGACGATAGTTCACCACTGATGGCCAAACATTGAGGTTTCTGCCCACCAGAGTGCATCGGCTATACCGAATGATCACCTTCGACAGTTTCCAACTTCCCAATTCCTAGTCCTGCACCTCCTCGATCGAGAGAGACACCTTACTAAAGCTTCGTGTACCACCGTGGTAGCTAGGTCAAACTGTAATTGCTGACAGCGCTAGGTCTAAATTCTGCTAAAATTCCACACCCTAACTCGTGCCTAACGTGCCCTTATAAACATGCAGGGAAGCTACAGCGAAATCTAAACCTAATCCTACATAATCAATGATTCCTTGATCCTTACAAATTTCTAGCTGAGTTACCCAAATTACATATTTCCTAATTTACTCTTCCTATGATCACACGTTATTCCTTGTATGCTGGAGTGATTTTCGTCGCTGATATCGGTCTTGGCTGGGAGTGCTTCTTCTAGGCGAAGATGCTCCTTTTGGACTGAGATGCTCTTGGCTTCCAGGCCTGCAAAACAAGTCCAACCTTTTTATCAGTTAAAATCCTCGTTTTCGCACAGATTTATATTTTTCCTATTTCTAGGTCTATAATTCGAATTTTAACTAAGATAGGACTCTTAATCACTAACAGTCTTACTAATACCCATCTTAAGCCCTTGTGAGGTGTATAAAATATGACTTATCACTGATATAACCTCTCAAAAATTAAATACTACAATCTTTAACTAGTGATTTCAAGTTGAAACTCTATGTTTGTTCTATGTTTAATACTTAGAAAGACAATTTTGTTTTTATAAAAAAATTCCTCAACTCATAAAATTGTCTCAACAAAATTTCTGATCTCGTATCAAGAAAAAAACCACCATCTTTTTTTTTCTTTTTTGAAGTGTTAGTATGGCATTCTTCTCAATTTGATTGTAAGAAGTAAATATATAAGTTTGCAAGTGAAGTAAGAGATGTCATTAAGTAAAAGAAGGGAAATTTCCCACCATAGTTTGAGAGACACAAAGGAGAGAAGTACATCCATTGTCATCACCAACCTATTAACTTGGAAAGTGATCGAACTAAAGATGAGTGAGACCTTTTCGCTTAGAACCAAATATCACTTTGATGGCTCTGTTTAGGACAAATGGACACACTTGGCATAAGGAAAGAGGGAGAGGCATGTAAAAGACAGATGGGAAAATTGTGGTGGAATGCTGAACCTTTAGATAGAGCTAACAACTACTTTGGAAATTTCGCTTCTTTTAATGAATTTGGAAATTTTAGTACTTATGAACTTGCTTGAGTTTTTATTTTTTATTTTTGATGTGATTTATTGGAAAATAGAGTATCTCTTACAAATCTATGTTTTGTGTGATTTGTGGTTAAATATGTGAGAGTTCTTCCTAGTTGTTTATTGTTCAAAAAGTAAAATTCAATTATGTTTTAAAATTTTCCATGGAATTAGAATCAGAAATATTTCTCAAGAGTTAGGTAATGATTACCTGTTCTAAGTAAAGGATGGTGTCCTACGAATTAGAAATTTGATATTTCTTTAGAAAATATAGGCAATCTATTAATCACTAATACGCCTAGTGTGGTCAAGGGTTTCACCATGCATTGTTTTATTCTTATTCTATACATTGGTAGGAAAAAAAAATCTGTATATACATTGTCATTAATAAAGTTTTGGATAATGAATAGTATTTATCTATAAATCATCATTGACTCTTTATGTTTTGAGCTCCTTTTCTTTTATATCTAAACTTTGTTTAGTATAAAAATGAAAAATTGTCCTGCCTATTATTGTAGTATAAATTATCATGTTATATTTTATATTCAATGGCGAAGGAAGATACCCTTTATTATGAGTTTATAAAAAAATGAAGCACTTGAAGATAATGCACTATTTTGGATGCTTTTGTACTATAAATAACTTATAAAGAATATTATATAATTTGTGTCATCTTAGAAGAAAAAGGAAAATTTTAATTTATTATCCTATTATTACTTATATATATATATATATGAGTTATTCCAAAAATAACTTTAAAAGAGTTACTCTTTTATTTTCTTTAATAAATATTTTAGGACAAAAGAGAAATAATATAAAAAAACTAGAAGTTAGCATTTTAAAAAACATTACAAGCTTTTTAAAAAAATTTATTTACTAAAATAGGTCTAACAACATTTAGTTAATAAAAAATTAAGAACTAGCTAAAATAAGACATGAAATATAATCAACTAATATTTAATACAACATTTAAAGAAATTATTATCAAAATAAAAAACACTTAACATAAATTTACGATATTGGTAGATGTATATTTATTAATATTGGGGTTTCAATTGCAACATCACATCAACAATTGTCTTCAATATTCTATAAATGTGATAAAATTTTTAAATACTAAAACATATAAAATTTAATTTATATGAATATTGATTAAATTAAAAAATTATTATATTTTTAATTAAAAATATGCAAAAATTCTTGCAAAATCACAATATGCAAGAAAATTATTTAGGAATAACAAAATTGCTAAGAAATTTATATGTAGATTTTCATACGAAAATTTTCGCAGGAAATGCTCATGATAAAAACATAGCTGCGAATTTTCCTACAAACATATTCGTAGGAAATGCTCCTTTCCTGTGGATTTTCCTATGGATTTTTTCACAGAAAATGCTCCTACCTGTATATTTTCTTGCAAATTTTCTTGCCGATTTTTCTATGATTTTTTTTTACGAATTTTCCTGTGAATTTTCCTGTGGATTTTCATATGGAATCCAAACACTTTCCTGTGAATTTAAAATTGTAGGAAAAAATTTCCTGTGAAATTTTCCTACAAATTTTCCTGTGAATTTTTCTGCGAATTTTCCTAC
This sequence comes from Mucuna pruriens, assembly GCA_025330945.1. Lineage (NCBI taxonomy): Eukaryota > Viridiplantae > Streptophyta > Magnoliopsida > Fabales > Fabaceae > Mucuna > Mucuna pruriens. Next base: position 3,326,982 of record JAENHJ010000520.1, read on the forward strand.
AAATTTTCTTGCAAATTTTTCTAGGAATTTTCCTACGAAACATATCCGTAGATAAATTTCTTGTCGATTTATAATTCTCAAGAAAGAGTTATCCACCAACGATTTTCCTGCGAATTTAAAACCATAGGAAATTTCGCATGAAACATCTTTCCTGCGAAATTTTGAGCAAAATTCGTAGGAAAATTCGCAAAAAAAAATAGCACATTTCTAGTAGTGTCTATTTACAAGTTTCGATTTTTCAAAGGAGAAAGATAGTATCAACAGACCCAAAGGAAGATGATCAAGATAGATGCCACTAAACTAGTGTCATAAAGAATGAAAAGAATTTGGAGTAGTTAAAATATAAGTAAACAATTCCACTTACTATCTTCTTGTACTGATCACAAGTTTTGTTATAATTTTTGCTTTTGTTTCTCTGTTTTGTTTCTTTCTTAGTTGTAAGTCTTGGATGTGGAGTTGGCTAGGTTGGAATGAGGTTTGGTTTGGTGATTGTGGTTTGGCAGAATTGCATGTTGCTGGAGTTCATATTATGTTGAAACTCTAGGTTGCTTGTCATTAACTGCTTCATCAGGCCCTCCAAAGATGGTAAGTTGCCTTGTGATGGCACTTTCTGTTGTTGTTGCTGTTGGAATGGTGGTGCTTGGTATTTTGGACTCAACTGTTAGCTATTTTGACTCTGAGGCGTGATAGTACGTATTTTATATCCCTTGTATTTCTTGGAAATTCAATTTGTTCTTGATTTGTGTATTTGTGCATATTAAGAAGATATCATGCCTAGATTAGGGTCTCGCTAGAAACTACCTAGGTAATAATATAGATAATCTTTAGATAATCTACGTTAACCACGAGCTTAATTTTTACTAACTCGAGGCCTTGGATTATGTAAGCTCTTAGTGGGTAACGGACAAACGTTAGGCGGTCGCCTTAGGAAATAGGTTTGCGAAGAAATACTTGCATGCCAGGAATTTGAACTAGAATCATTCTTTGATCTCATTGTATCTGATATATTAAATATATGTTAGATAAATATAAGTTAGATAATAGCTGTAATTCTTTACTTTCTTGTTGACACTTTAGATAGCCTTTACAATTCTTGTAAGTTTACTTTTCTGTTTTAAAACTCCCCATTTTACCTTTACTGTAAGAGTCGCATTGATGAGTCACAAACTATACACCTATCTTGGACTTAAGAAGGATCGTTGCAAGCATCTTTTGCACTTAAGGAATGAATATTAGTTGGGATTCATATTAGGAACCTAAAAACAGGGGAAGTCCAAAACTGCTCTAATTCAAGGATCTTAGCTGATTTTCCTTTTCGTGCAGGTCCAGCCGAGAGACTTAGGTCCAACATAAGAGGACCCAGCCAAGACGTCCCCATCTCGGCCAAGCCAAGCCACGCGGCCTAGCAGCTCAATAAGGGAGCAGCCCAATAAGAAATGGCCCCATAATACCTTCCATGTTAGCCATCCAACACAGAGGTCACCTTAGCTCCAGCTCAGATACCACGTCACTCCTGAAGTAACCAACGGCGCACATCGCAATAGTAGATTAGGAAATCCACTTTTGTAATTCTGTTAGGCATCGTGGTTCGCGCGCTCATATATATATAGGAATAGTCGCGTACATTTTAAGGGTCTTTGAATTCATTCTCCATACATTTTCATTGAGTCCATTATCTCGCTCTCATTTTCCCCAAATGCGGTGGTGCACGGTGCTGCATTGGTGTTTCTCTCGATCGAGGAAGTACAAGCCAAGTGACCACTTGGGATTCTAATGCACTCTAGTGGATCTGATCCTCAGTGCTCAAGCTACTAGAGGTGAACCACCACCTTTAACCATGGAAATCGTCGTGGAAGATAGATCCATCTGAAGTCGGACCACTGCGTTTGTACTCTATTTTCTGCTAATCAATTTCATTCTGCATTTCTTGTCTTTATTCCTCTCCTCTTCTTTAATTCATCATTTGATCCGCGATTGCAATTGAACCATGAACAATGTTAAACTAAGCCGATTGGAACTGGTTTAGCTAATTTAGTAGGTAATCATTTAAAGATCGTTAATAGAGAACCTAAAATCAGCTCCGAACTTAATCCCTGCCAACTGATGAGGTAGCGATCGCGTAAATCCTCTATATGGCAATGGACGAACCTGTGGCGATTGTAATAAGCATTCCCAAGGCTGACATGGCCTGAGAACTGGAGTAAGGAATCTGGACTGCAATTGAATTAATGGAATTGAGCACGATCACAGTTATGTTGTAATAATAATAGTAGCTATATTGTAGTAGTAGCATACTTCCCTTTGCATTTATTTTATGCATTCATTACTTTCTATTGTTTGCGCAATTAAAACCCTTTGTGTACTGTTTTACAAGTATGAGATAGAGATAGTCCATCTTTGTAGCGTCAAATCTGCACTTAGCCGAATCCGAGTCAGATAAGTCTCTGCCGAGACCATATTGGCTCAGTTTCTGCCGAGAGCAACTCGGTCAGTTGCCAAGACGAGTCAATACTCTACCCCTCATATTCTACATCATTTCGCTTCGCCCCAAATCACAATTGAGCGCACTATGTCCTTGAGAAAAATCGACCTAGGGTTGACTATGCTATAGTTAGCTTTAGTTATTTGATGCGTGTTGAGACGACTAAAAACGAGCTTATCACGCATCCTACTGCCTAGTGTTGTAATCTTTCTTAGCCTTGTACCTTAGAAATATAGGAACAAAAGTGCCCTTGAGAAGAATGACCTAGCTTGACCATGTGCTACTTTAGCTTAGGAAAATCTAGTATTTTGATAAGAGAAGTGACGACCAACTCAACGCTTATCAAGGCACGCTCTTGGCAGATTCAAATTTTTGAGCTGAATATTGCCCTTGACTCAGACTCAGTTGGTACTACTAGTAAAGAAGGTTTACTTGCTGCTTTTTGACTCGGCTACAGAGATTGGGCTAGATTGTCCGAGTGTAGAGTCGGCTGTCCGAGTGTCGTCTCAGTTGTCCAAGTGTAGAGCTGATTACTGGGCATAGTCTCGTCTTTTGTATGGTTGCGGACTTGGTTACTGAGACCAGACTCGGCTTTTGTTTGGTGGCAAACTTGTCTACCAGGAAGAAACTTGGCCTTTGTCTGTTTGTGGTTTCGGCTATCGAAGGCGGACTCGATTTCTGTCATTACTGTCGCATCTGCCCCTACTGGCCCTTTAGCAATAGCAATGCAAATTTATGCAAAAATGGAGCACTCTATGTCCTCATCACACCTGCATTCAAGGCCGGCTAAACAAGAAAAAGAAAATTAGCCATATCAACATATTAGCAAGGTCAGAAATATCATTCAAAGAGTTGGCAAGATTCAGCACATCAGCCGAAAAAATATTAACAGAGTCCAAAACTTCAGTCCCAAAATCTAAAACTTTAGCCATATCAACAAGGTGAGAATTATCAACCAAATTAGCCAAGTTGGACCCGTTAGCCATAGAATCTGAAATTTCAATCGCATAAGCAAAATTAAAAATATTGACCACGAAGTCGGAAACCTCAATCTTATCAGCAAGATCCGAAACCTCAACCATAGAGTCGAAAATCTCAGCCATATTAACACGCTCCGACATATCAACCACAAAGTTGGCAATTTCAGCCATATTAACACTGTCTGACATACCAACAAGAGAATCAACACCCTCGGCCTTATCAGCAAGGTTAGCATCAACACATACGGAATCAACAATCTCAGCCATATCAACAAGGTCCAAAATATCAGTCACAAGATCGATAACCTCAACCATATTTATTGAAATATTAAACACAGAATCAACACCCTCGGTCATATCGATAAGGTCAGCAACATCAATCATAGAGTTGGCAACCTCAACCATATCAACTTGGTCAAAAATAGTATCTACATAGTCGGCAATCTTGGCCATCTTAGTAGAATCAGAAACATCCACTAGAAAGGCAAAAACTTCATCCATCTCAGTAGAGTCAAAAACATCATCTATAGAGTCAGCAACTTCAACCATCTTAGTAGAGTTAGAAACATCCATTACAAAGGTAGAAACTTCAGCCATGTCAATAGAGTCAAAAACATCATCTACAGAGTTGGCAACTTTAGCCATCTCAATAGAGTCAACAACAGCAACCACGGAGTTGGCAAAGTCCAGTACAATAATTGTGACTACTGAAGGTTGCCATGGCTGTGCCATGGACGGCAATGGAGGTTGTACTTCTACCACTTCTGAATTAGCTATAACTCCTGCACCTGCATCTACATTAATATCATTACTAATTTCTACACAATTAGAACACTTAGTTAAATCAGTATAGGTGTAATCACAATCAATAATAGAATTCTACGAATCCAGAATTTTAGAAAATTCATAATGCAAATTAACTGATTGTTGTTGTGGTAGCTTCTTGCTACTCCTCACGGTTATGTCACTCGTATTTTCTTCTTGTGGACTGAGGATGGTTTGAGAAGGACTAGGTCCAAATCTCTTGGAATGTAGCTGATTTTTCGTTGTGGTTAATTCTCTAATTTGTGTTTGTAAATCCTATAGTGTGGAACATATATCCTCTTGGAATTTCATGTTGTTTGTTGTCAGCTGCTTCATCAACTCTTCTAGCGAAGATAAACTATCAAGTTGCTGAACCGGTTGTCGTTGCTGTTATTGGAAAGGTGGTGCTTGGTATCGCTGCGATTCAATTTCTTGCAAAATGGGACAAGAATTATTTGTATGTTCTATAGAACCACATATACCACATTCTTGCACTAGTGGCCTATTGTGGTGTTGTCCAGCGGCTCATTATCTAACAAGAGAGGTCAATTCATCTATGTTATTTTCCAATCTCTGATTGCCAGCAGCAACTACCCCAATCCTTACTTTGTATGCAGTAGATCCCCTAAAGTCACATTGTTGAGTGTTACCTGTAAAATCATGAAACTTAGGCAACACATGGGTTAGTCCAGACTAATAATGTTCGCATGATCGGGCTTGTTCCTAGTCGGAATATCGAGGACACCACGGTTGGTACATCATAGCATGTCTAGCCTATTCCCTCAAGGTCAGAACTAGTATCTTGATCAGAACTAGTATCAGAATTACCAAGATCAGAAGAATTAGAATTGGTACCCGTATCAAAATTGCCAAGATTAGAAGAATTAGAATCGGTACTAGTATCAGGATGGGATGCACAGGGGTTATTAACAAAATCAAATACATAAACAATAGAAACAATAGAATGTCACTACAATTAAAAAAATTATGCAGAAAAGAAAAAAATGGATTATCCTACATAACAGAAAAAAAATAACCAACAATAATGAAATGATCCGGATTATAGTTAAAAAAATTCAGAAAAATAAGAAAATTACTTACGTAGCTACTCTATACACTTATAGATTAATACACACACAGACTCGATTGTACACACAGACTCGGCACATACTAGTTTAGCACATACAGACTCGGCACATCCATAGATTCAACACATACAGACTTGACACAGACAAATTAGCACATACAAATTCAGCGTATACACAGACTCTTCACAAACACAAACAAAGACTCAACACACTAAAAAAAAGACATACTCGGCACGCTAAAGACTTTGAGACTTAGTATGCGAAAAAATTAGATACGGCAAACTAAAAATAGACTTGGCAAACAAAAAAACAAACTCAGCAAACAAGAAAAAACACAGACTCGATACACTAGGACACCACAGAATGTGTGCCCCCAACAATAAGGCTAATTTTGATAAGTTATTTTTAGTCATCAGTTCAACTATAAAAAAGAACTACATTACCTATGTTTTATATAGCATAGGGGCAACCTAGGTCGAATCTCTCAAGGACACATTATTCTTGTGATGTCTAGTGTAAAAGGCTGAGAATCATGCAGCATCAAGAGTGCAAAGTATAGACTCGGACAGCGAAATAGAAAATTAGGGGGTTTTGTGGAATTACAAAGTAAAGGTAGAAAGTATACTTACTAGCTACGAAATTAAAGGAAAACAAGTAACGAACAAAACATATATTATCTTATCAATTCCAAAGTTAGCAAGTAAATGGTTCTGGTCCTGGTTCTGGTTCCTAATAATGCAAGTGATTCCAAACCAACGTAAGTCTTAAAACAATCGCGGCCTCGAGTTAGCAGGGATTATGTCTATGGTTGATTTATGTTTTTTATCGATTACATATAAAGTTGCTAGATTGGTTCTTATCAGCCCCTAACCTAACATAGTCTATTCTTACACATGCATAACCATAACACAAGCAAGAATAGAGAAACAAACAGGAATCATAAATAAAAAAGTAGAGAAATACAAACCCATTTCATTACATAACTATCGTATTGATACAAAGAGTGTGGATACATGGAATTATGAACTCAGCCTCCCACAACGATCACCATGGTAGAACTACAGTGATCAACCTAAGAAAGCCAAAGAACATGAGAGGTGATACATTCTAGAGTATACCGTGAAGATAGACGAATTTGCCCCTCCTAGTCAATCCTTTCTAGGTACCTGCACAGCTCAAACTTTACGCCTACGCTCACTCGACCGACTAAGTGTCATTGAAGCACTATTGAACACTAATAAATGGAAATGAGAGTAATGGATGTGTGAGTGTATGTGTCGAATCTAATAAAAAAGGAATGCGAACAAAGGAACGAGCTATTACTCTCCTTATATACATGTTGTGATTAACTAACTAACCGTTTACACTAACTAACTAGCGGTAATAACTAACTAACAACTAACTGAAATAATAGACTAACTAACTAACTAACTATTTCCTAAATGACCACGTGCTCAAATTTGCTGGAGAGGAATCAGTCTTGCTACCAGGATAAATCCGGATAGACAGGACGAACTCAACAATCAAAGATGGAGTCGGCATGCAGAGACGGAGTCGACTACTAGAGATAGAGTCGGCTACTAGAGTCAGAGTCGGCTATTGGAAATGGAAAGGTCTTGACTACTGGAGGCAGAGTCGGCATGGAGAGGAACTCACCTAGTTAGGATGACTTCATCTGACCAGAACGTCTTTAGTTGGTCGGGACGCCTTCGGTCTGGCTGGGATGACTTTGTTTGGCCAGGACGACTTCATCTGGTCGGGACGACTTCAATTGGCTGAGATGCCTCCGGTCTCGGCTGGGATGGCCGAGAGGATTCGGACTCGATCTCGGTTGGGATGGTCTGGGACTTTAGATTCGACCTGGACAATGAATTGACCTTTTTGTTAGCTAAAATCCATGAATTAGCTCAGATTTGTATTTTTCCTCTTTTTAGCTCAATAATCTGAATCTTAGCTAATATGTGATTCTTAACTACAAAATAGAGTCTATTATACTCACCTTATTGGGTGTCTAAAATATGAATTATCAAATATTCATGAGTGGAAGTGGAACAACATCTCTTTAGATTTCATGATGGGTTTATCTAGAACTTAGAGAAGGGCATGCTCGTGCTCAAGAAGGTCACGCTCATGCTTGAAAGGGGAACACCTATGCTTGATGAGGACACTCGTGTAAGGCCTACATTGATTGTGCATGACCATGTTTTGGAGAGTATGCATGTGTTACTCTATGCATACTTGAATATATGTTATAACTTGTTATATTATGAACTTGTGTGAAATATGTTGACTCTGGTTCAGATTCCTAGTATGCAAGTGGTTTCTCCCCAACCTATTTCCAAATACAATCACCTAACATTCATCCATTGTCAACTAAGGACTTACACAACCGTGGCCTCGAGGTAACAGGAATTACGCCCTTGGTTGATGTAGGTTATCTTATTAATTACTTATAATATTGCTTGGATAGGTTCCAACCGGCCCCTAATCTATTGTGGTCTATTCTTATCATGCACGACCGTGACACAACAAGAACAGATTATGCTTAACAAAAATTACAAACATACAAGTAAAGAGAAACATATTCATTCATTGATTAACTAAAATACTGATACATGTAGTGAATTCAGGGGAAAAGATGGTCTCAACTTCCCATGATGACCGCTAGTGGTAATTGTAGTGTTCCAGCGAAGATGGCCAAGTACTAAGGGGTTGAATCACCAAGTAGTGTGACAACGCACCCTAACAGTCCCCTCTTGGCAACTGACTGCTACCCAAATACAGGTCTTGCATCCACTCGAACCTGAATGGACACTTTATGAAGCACCGTGGAACAAAGAAGGATGACGTGAAAATACGGAAGTGAACGATGGGCATGCTAACCCATGACGATAGTAGATCCCCTTATTTATACATGTATAACCTAGAAATTGGCAATTTGTAAAGGAATGAGCACATTCGTGCTTGATGAGCACGCTTGTGCTCATGAAGGGCATGCCCGTGCTCAAGAAGGTCACGCTCATGCTCGAAAGGGGCACACCTATGCTTGATGAGGACACTCGTGTAAGGCCTACATTGATTGTGCATGACCATGTTTTGGAGAGTATGCATGTGTTACTCTATGCATACTTGAATATATGTTATAACTTGTTATATTATGAACTTGTGTGAAATATGTTGAATTATGCTAAGATTATTGTGTTGAGACCATGCTACAAGTATGTTCATTGAGTTTGATATGGATGCATTGCATTGATAATTATGAGATGTAAACTAATAAATGAGTAATTAAATATGAGTGTTATTGTGATAGATGACCTAGCGCATGAGATGGTAAGGATAGGTCTAGGTGACTATTGTCTAGTGAGTGACCTAACTTGTGAAAGGCAAGGTTGGTACTCACTAATTGTGATGGGTTGTTAGATGAGGTTCTTAGTGGTCCTTATCAGCCTAACTTTCAAAGAGTAATAATAAAAAGGTATGTGGCATGCATCATGTAATGAAACCAAGGTGTAAGAAAGTAGATACAAACTCAAGTGGTAAGGTCATTAAACCTTCGAGGAGCTACTTGCTATGGAAATCCCAATTAATATGACTGAGCTCATATGCTAGGAAGAGATGATGCAAGCCAAGTAGTACCAAACATGCTACCAGACAATGTCATTTTAGAGTGGTGTGACCAATCATAGAGAGTTGAGAAGTGTTGTCCCTAAATTACTTCTTATATTAGAGTTAGTGTCGTATTGCATATGGAGTGGTAATTAAAGTGTATTGTTGTCATTCATATGCATATATGGAATGCTTTTGATTACTTGTGATGTAGTATGTGGTGTTCTATTTATGTTGTATTCATATCATGAGTTTGTACTAAGATGTATTCTCACTCTTTTCGTTTGTATTGCTTGTTTTTAGGTTGAATGTCATTGGTAGGATATGTCAAACAGAAACAGGAGGATTGAGTTGAGCTCTTCTTTTACTATTTTTATTTATTTATTTATTTTAGATTTAATGTTTTGATAGGATATGTGATATCAGGAAAAATTCTAATGACTATTCTTATGATTTTTTATGTTATATAGATTTGTGATGTGTTTAGTTAAATTGATTTTCAAAGTGTCAATAGAAGCTTTTAATTTCAGCATGATGAGCTTGACCTTTTACCTATGTGATGTGATAAAAGACCAAATTTTTTAGTTTTAAATTATATGATATTCTTTTAGAAATTTTATTTAAAATAATGTTGTGATAAAATGTGTCACAATTACTCTTATTCAATTTAATCTACTATTCTCTTTAATTTTTATAAACAATACTATCTCTAGTTATATATATTAAAAATATACGGTAACAATTTTTTATTTCTAATAATAAAAAAATAAAACTCACTTTTTAATATATTAATTGTTAATTTTTTCTTATACCCTTTATTTATTATGAAATTCATTAATAAGTTATTTGCATATTTTTCATCGTAGTTGAGTGTATTTTTGAAAATAAAATTTAAATTTATAAAATTATTAATTCAAACAAACTTATTCAAGTGACCATGATGAAAATTAGTTATTTATTGATCGGACCGGAGTAATTATATATAAGCCTGGAGTATTATAAATCACAATATTTTTTCTTTTCTTTTTCCCCCTCTGCTAGCCTCACTCCAATTAAGAAAAGACAGTTGTATATGTACTGCAGCCGGGTTTTGTTAAGTTGTTACAACAGAAGATTGGTATCGAATAATCATCAAATTACATAGTGCCTCTTTGGAAGCGCAAAAACTAATCCAACTATCATCGATATTGTAGGATGGCTAAAGTAGGCCAGTCTTATATTTAAGTATATAACCCTTCCAGCAACAAATTTGCATCTTTCAAATTGTTTATCACATGATCAACAAATAATGCGCCAACTACGTGTTTATGTATATGTATCCTTGTCAAGGAATTTTTGTTTCCCAATAACGATTAAAACAATAACAAGTTAAAAAAAAAAGCCAATAAGAAAATTATGGTACAAATCGATTGAAAAAAATTTTAAAAAAAAGAAAATTCCGGCATTGGTTCATTGAAGAGAAGCGAGCACTGGGCAAAAGGTGCATCGATGAGCTCAAATGTCTTCCTAAGCAAAACGGTGAACAATAGTCGATTTGATGCCAAATCCAAAATACTAGAAGACAAAGTAGCAGACTAGGACACACTGGCAACTTTTTATTAAAATACATGGCTTTTTCCCCTATCGATTTCTCTGCCTTTTCAATCTCTTCCTCTAGTCCCTCTCATAAGCACCAAATTACCAGAATACGAGAACCGTTGTTCTTCTGTTTGGGTTGCAACATACCACCAACATATAAATCAAAGCTCACTAAAATGGAACAAAAGTTTATCAAAATTTCCCCTCTTTGAATTCAACCAAATCAAACTTTTTTCCTCTGTTCGCCTTTTCAGTGATGCGTACGAGCTTTTGCTGGGAGGAGACAAAAAGGTAATAATAAAAAAGCTGACCGCAAACTTTCTATAAACACAGTAGTTTACATGGACAAAAGTCCACCAACATTCATAATCTTGAAACTAACTGTTGCACTCTATCTTCGTTTCGCTTTATTATATTATTATTATTATTATAGGATCACATTATTTAAATAAAAAGTTAATTTTTCCTCTCACACTCTTTATTTTTTTTAATTTAATTATTTTAAACAAATAATATATATTTGACTTTGAAATTAAAAAAATATAAATATAAATAAAAATAAAAAATCACTCTTTTAAAATTAATTTTACAATGATTCATATTTTAATCTATTATTACACACCACGTTAAAAAATCCCCTCTTTGCTACCGAAAAAGTACAGCCCAGTTCTTCGTCTACTAATAATCAGTTGTCTAATTATAGGTACAATAAATAAATATTCTTTTCTAAGTCTTAACTTTCCTTAGGATAAATTTCCTTCATGGGCAGGATGGGCCATGTTTAAATTGTTTGATCTTAATACCAAATAATGAAAGTCTTTTTTTTTTCTCTTTTTAAGCAATGATAGTCTATTATCATCATCTTGTCAACATGTATATTAAATCAATTGGCACTCCACCAATAATTCAAGATAAAAGATGATCCAGAATAATGATTCAATTGGCGTATACTTGTCGCGAAATTTCCCAAAAGCTTGATAGGTTTATATATTTGTTTGTTTGCGTGTGTCTATATATATATATATTGACATTTGTAAACTGATATATTTTATAAAAAAATTAATTTAATTATTAAATGGTTAAAATTTAGTATATATGAATAGTTATTAAATGAACTAACTTACCTAAAGTTACTCCTAAAAGTAACACACATACAAAGTATATATATATATATGTGCGCGCGCGTGCGCGTTGCAAAGTAAAATAGAAATTTTATATTATACCTACAATGGATATATGAAACAAGGAATGAGAGAAGAGATTGTGTGAAAAAGAAAAGAGAAACAGCAGCTTCAAGTATAATAATAGCATAAGAAACTGTTGCCTTGAGGCAGGACATGATAAATGAAAATGCAAGCAAAATCCGATTATTATAAACCTTGCAAAGAGAATACCTGTTAAATCCAATGTTTCTACATAGTAAAATGAGAAAATTTACCACAATTAAAAATAGAAAAGGATCTTCCAAACATATTCGTTACTAAGACAAGTTGCCATCTATAAGGTACTTTTTCGAAACTAAGCAATTCGTTTCGGTTGAAGAGGATTGGAAAAGTGAATTTTAACTTATCTTTTGCCATGTCTCTACTTCTTTAGCCAGCAAATACAAAAAAGACATAAATTCAAAATCCTAATTTTGCAGACCATGTTGTCGCAAGTGGCAGAGAAATTAATGGACTATTCTATTGATCAGTATGCGCAAATGGACATTGCCTGATTAGTACATAAAAGCCAACGGATAAAATTTTCAAGTCCAGATCAGAATCCAAATACGATCTTGCTCTTCCTTTTTATTTGTTTCTGAAATAACATTATTAGTGATATGAACAAATAACCCCCAATTTGCTAAGGAAGTGAAAGGCAACATGTAAGAGAATCTATCAATAAAGATAAAAAAAAGTTACCAAACTCAACTAAAAGGATCATCAATTAGAATGCAATGCAGACTGTGTATACTGAAAAGGAAGATTATCTTTTACCACTTTTGATCTACCATCAAACTCTTGTCATTGACAGTGAGGGAAGCAGAGTACTAATATATTTTTTCTGAATTTTCGGAAAGAAGGGAAAATAATTGCTTGGTATTGTTATAGCTAGGTACGGCTGAAAAGGCATGCATCCCTGCTTTTCTTATTACATATATCTGCCAATCTTTTGCAGCTTCCCCATCTCAGAAAAAAAAAATACAAAAGTAAATTGAAGGATCCAGCAAGCACAGTACACTACTACTACCTACTGAGATTTTAGGCAGCAATACACAAAATCCTCACCAAAAGATTCACTCTAATTAGCAGCTTCTATACAACGCTTCCATAATCTTGGTGATGATCATCACTGGATCCTTGTTAAAATAAAAAAAAAAACCTTCTATGTAACTTATATTACCAAAATACCACCGGTTTTCCCTCATTCTACAATGACCATACGGCATACATATTGCTGGATAGAAAATGATGAGAAAAACGTGGGTATTTTGGTGGATGAGCTTAATATATATAACAAACTACTATAACTAAAACACATTGAAAGACATTTAATTAAAGAAGAAGAAACAAAAATTGGAAGTGGGAATTCTACTTGTTAATTGTGGAGAGGATCCGGGCAACTGGGCACTCTTCTCTTGTTCTCATCAAATCCCTTTTGGGTCCCATTGCTTAGGCCAAGAGTCCTTCCACTGAAGTGCTTATGCAACGGATCCTCTTTGACCTTCTCATTCTCAATGCCGTGGCTGAATTTCAGTTTGGCCATTGCATTAGATGGAAATGCACGAACGGCCTCAACATGCCAACACACCCACATTTGCAACACCGTGACACCCAAAAGCATCACTAGAGAAAGGTGAAGGAGTCTCCAGCTGCCACCAAAGAACATGGCTGGAGAATAACCCACATAAACTTTGAACCCTTTTTTTTTCTTACACTTGATCCCAACACACAAACTTGTTCAAATTGTTCCCACAAGGACAAGTGGCTCCACTAGTAAAGGGCCTTGAAAAGGAGAAGGGGACAAGTGGCTCCACAAACTTGTCTCTATGAGTGAGTTTGGGGTAGTTGAGTGTTGGGAGATTTTCTTTCATACACGGGAGTGAGATTGAGAGAGCCCAAACCAAAGAGAGTCAATTGACGGCTAGCAATTGCAAATCTTGGAGAGAGAAGGAAGTGATGAAGCCTCGGTCGTGGCCATCACAAACTGGCCCACGTGAAGAAAAACGCGCACTGCACGGTAGTACAGTTATATATATTAATTTTCACAAATTATTAGGTCCTTCCCATAACAAGCCATCACTGTCGCATTTAATGTTTTTTAATTATTAATCATGGCGTATTATTCTTTTCTTATCTGTTGCGAAGATTTACTTGTTTACAAACGTTGTAGCCTGAAATTTTAGCATTAGGCATCACAAAATAACGTTAAATTATGTTTGAAGGAGAATATTTACTATTTTTGAGCTAATTGAATACTTTCAGTTATTTATGGGCGTAAGAAAACATAAAATATTAAGAAATGCACCCCACAACTTATGTTCTCGGTCAAGCTACTGTTTTAATGTCATTTTATTTTTAAGTTACATAAAATTTATCTTAAATCATTAAATGTGATTGAGACATGTATTTAAATTAAGTTTAATCATAAATCTTACACTGAAATGTATATTACAGTGAGATGTGTAGTTTAGTCTTTCAGGATTAATATGTTCTTTACGTTATTAATTAGCTCTACGGAATTACTTTGTCTCTTTTCATTCATTTGTAATAAACTTTATGTACACCCACTTAGTTTTATATATGATGCCTTCCTAAGTGTGTGTTTGAATTACTGGTAAAAATTAGATTATTTTCAATAATCAAATATTGTTATAATTAATTATATGGAATAAGTTTTATATTATCTATTAGGTAAAGATGTTTCTAAAATAATATATTTTCCTTGAATTGTCTAAACGTATAACTTTTATAGTAAAATTACAAATTAAGATATTACTTTTATACTCTAGTTTTATATTTAAATTAATTAATTATGGGGAACAAAATAAGAAAACGGAAGTTGGCTAAATTTAAATTGTTAGCTTAAATTATAATCTCCAAAGTTTTGTTTATTATCAAAAGCTGTTTATAATCTTGGATATAATAATTTAAATTATGAAACTTTTTTTTATGAAAATTATCAAACACATTTGAATAGTTTTACCATCATCAATGTTGTGTTTGGTAGAGTGGAGAGAAATAAAATAGAGTGGATCATCAATATTGTGTTTGGTAGAGTGGAGAGAAATAAAATAGAGTGGAAAGAAATAGGAAAGAGAGAAACAAGAAATATAGTAGAATTTAAGTTGTATGGTAAAAATGAAATAGAAGAAAAATAAAATTTTAAAGTTATTTTAAAGAAGAGAATAAAATATAATATTAAATAAATTTTCAATTTTACCTTTATATATTGTTAATTGATTAAATACAAGATGTAGTATGTCACGACTTATGCAAAGTAAAGAAGAAAAAAGCCTATCAATATATATATATATATATGCTTTTTCACGGTGAAGGATAAATATGTAATTATGTTATGTCATTATTTTCTCCTTATTTTTTTTTTTATACATTATCCTACTTATTTTTTGGCTATTTCTACACAACCAAACAAACCTCCTTATTTTCGCTGTTGCCTCTCCTTATTTCTCTATTACTAAACACAGTGCAAATGACCAAAACGGTCAAACACAATTGATAGATATCTGGGTTCCTTGAACTTGTTGTTAGGAGTTTGATTCCTTATCATGTATGTGGAGAAGACTTTGTTCGGAGAAACAAAACTACTTCTATGATCTCTACACCATGAAAGGAAATAGTCTTTGATTATCGATTGAGGGATATCCTTGGTGTAGACCAAAAAGAATAGTTTTACCAACAACTTTTTTTATCAATTAGATTATAAGGTTCAAACTTCCTATCTAAACAATGTGTTAAGGTGGTTTATATGCAACTTTTTTAGTTTTTTCAAAAGAAGTTGGGCGAAACATATTTAGAGAAATGTTTTTAATTAAAAATTAAGACTTAAATTCACTTTAATCCTTTGTAATATCACATTTGTGCATCTTTTGGTCCCTTAATTTACAATTGCATTTTTTCTTCTCTAAATCTATTAAATTGTGTAATTTTGATCTATTCATTAGTAGTGACATGACAATAACATGCTGATGTGATGTCAGTCATGACAATACATATAAACATGATGACTAACGTAACAATTTGACACATATATTGATGTGACACTTACATGTTAATGTGGCATTATGGAACCAAAATTTCACAATCATGATACTTTAGAAAACAAAATTGCATACTTAATTTTAAAGATTATTATTATTATTATCAATGTCGCATCTAATTAGCGTAAAGATAGAATATAAATATCAAAATATCATGATTCCCAAATTTCAAATGTGTAATTAGTAATGACATATACGCAATTTTTAAATATTTATATTTATCATTTCTAATTTTTATTTCAAGTTTTTATTTTATTACTTTTTATTAACCTTTTAAAGCATTGCAATCTTTACAAGTCATATTTCATGTAACTTTTATTTAATTAATTCTAATGTTCTTACATACGATTTCCCCCTAGGATTGTCACAGCCAACCTATAGCTCTCCTTGCCAACCTTTATACTCTCTTCACCGACCTTTGAGCTCTCCTCTTAGATCTCTGAATTCTCCCACCTCGTTGGGGTGTCGGGTGGGGTATCTACAAAAGCACTTTGATGCTCAAGTCAGTTATCTCTCCTAGGGATCATCTCTAGTTAGATTGAAATACCTGGCATTGGCTTGTTGCTCCTATTTATAACATTTGGGGACTTGGGCGCATTATTCAAAATGATCAATTTTTCAACGCACAAATCATTTCCATTAATGGTTGGTTACCAAGATCCTAAGGATCTTGACGCATATCTTGCAAGTATCTTGGCACATATCTCGGCATGCTTCCCGTTAGTGGTGGGGACCGAGTTCCTAACTCGACTATTCGAGGTGTGTTCGAGTATAGATGCCCCTGAGTCTCAAGTTTATAATTGGGAATGTATAGATTTGTGTTTTTTTTGTATAAAATTTGAGTTTATTAAGAGCATTTCTCTTATATAGACATCAAAAGTCTTAAGAGTCTTCATCTTCGAGAGTCTATTAAGAGTGTTTCTCTTGTATAGACTTCAAAAATCCGAAGAATCTTCATCTCTTGTATACACTTTTGGAGTTTAGAGTTGGTCTAGGCAATAGAGGTGCTCTAGGCAACGAAAGTAGTTTAGGCGATCGAGGTGGTAGCGAGTGAGGTGGTTATGGTGATCTAGTTGTTCGAGCTAACTGCAATGGTCTAGGCGACCCAATTGGTCTTGGCAACCAAGATAGTCTTGACGATCGAATTGCTGGTTTAGGTGACCAAGTTGGTTTAGTTGACCAAGATGGTCTAGGTGATTGAGATGGTCTAGTTGATTTAGATGGTCTAGCTGACTAAGATGGTTTAGGCAATCAAATTTGGTCTTAGTGACCGAGCTGACCTAGGTGATCGAGATTGTCTAGGTGACCAAGCATGTCTAAGCGACCTAGATGATCTAGGTGACCATGACCAAGTTGGTCTAAGTGTTCGAGTTGGTCTAGCCAACCAAGATTTGAGTTGGTCCAGCCAATCAAGTTGCTCTTGGCGATTGAGCTTGTCTTGGCTATCAAGTTGGTCTACCCTACTGAGATGGTCTAGGTGACTGAGTTTGGTCTTGGCAACCGAGTTGGTGTAGGCAAGTGTGACCGAGTTGGTCTAGCCAACCAAGATGGTCTAAGCGATCGAGATGGTCTAGCCAACTGAGGTGGTCTAGCCAACCAAGGTGATCTAGCTGACTAAGTTGGTCTAGCCGACCAAGGTGGTCTTTACGATTAAGCTAGTCTAGGTGTCTAAGTTAGTCTAACCGATCGAAATGATCTAGGCGATTGAGATGGTCTAGCTAACTAAGATGGTCTAAGTGACCAATGTGGTCTAGGCGACTAAGGTGGTCTTGGGGACCGAGGTGGTCTTGACAGCCAAGCTGACCTAGGCGACTGAGCTGACCTAGGTGATCGAGATAGTCTAGGTGACAAAGCTGATATAGGTAACTGAGTTTGGTCTTGGCGATGGAGTTGGTCTAACCGACCAAGATGGTCCACGTGACTAAGGTGGTCTAGGCAACTGAGGTGGTATAAGCGACCAAGCTAGTCTAGGCGACAAAGATGATCTTGGCGACCAAGTTGACCCAAGCAATCAAGCTAACCTAAGTGATCGAGATGGTCTAGGCAACTAAGCTGGTCTAGACAACTAAGATGGCTTAGGCGACCAATTTGGTCTTAGAGATTGAGGTGGTCTAAGTGATCAAGATGGTCTAAGCAAGCGAGATGGTTGAGGTGACTGAGTTGGTATAAGCGATCGAGATGGTTGAGGTGACTGAGTTGGTATAAGCGATCGAGATGGTCTAGCTGACCAAGTTGGTCTAGGCGACCGAGTTCGATGTTAGCGACCGAGTTGGTCTAAGTGATTGAGTTAGTCTTGGGGATTGAGCTTGTCTAGGTGATTGAGTTGGTCTAGTCGATCGATATGGTCTAAGCGACCGAACTGGTCTTGGCAACCTTAATTGAGCTGGTCATGGTGATTGAGCTAGTCTAGGTGTTTGAGTTGGTCTTGGTGACCAAGCTAACATAGGCGATCAAGCTGACCTAGGCGATTGAGATGGTCTAAATGACCACGCTAGACTAGGAAACCAAGACAGCCTACTCGACCGAGATGGTCTATCCGACTGATATGTTATTTGTTTTTCTTAATAGCGTCCCCACAAACAGTGTCAAATGTTCTTACCTTGAATTTTCCCTAGGATTATCACAACTAACCTCCATGCTCTCTTGGCCGACCTCCGAGCTCTCCTCATAGATCTCCGAATTCTCCCACTTCACTGGGGCGTGGGGTAGGGTACTTGTAGAAGCACTTCGACTCTCAAGTCAGCTATCTCTCCAAAGGAATTTCTCTAGATAGATTGAACATACTTGGCATTGGCTTGTCGCTCCTATTTGTAGTGTTTGTGGGCTTGGGTGAGTTACCCGAAATGGCCGGTTTCTTGCGTACAATCTGTGGCCACTAATGGTTGGTTACTAGGATTCCGAGGATCTCGACGAGTATTTTGGTGCATATCTCAATACACTTCCCTTTAGTGGTGGGGACCGAGTTCATAGCTTGTTTGTCCAAGGTGTGTCTGAGTACATCTTAAAAGAGCTTTATACCAACCATGTGTTTGATAGAAAGTACATTAACTTGTGAACCACTAATAAAATAAACACATAAGAGGAAAGAAAAAAATGCACAAACAAGTTATTAATCAAAATGAAACAAAATAAAAAAGAAGCATCTACAATTGCATAGAAAAAATAATCACACCACAACAGTGTACAAAAAATTAAGAAAAAGATGCAAGAAACTAAATATGACAAGTTAAGTAAAAAGATGTGCACTTACATGGTAACAAAAAAAGTACAAGCAAACTAACACTACCTCCTAGTCAAAGAAGGGACAACCTAGAATAGGAACCTTGCGCTAAGTTAATGTTAGCTTATAGGTGGCATCGTGGTTGATATATGAGTGATATGGTGGCATAATATTGCTCAAGTGGTATGTATTAGCATGTACATGGCATAGTGATAGGGTGTTTCGTGTTGTTGGCTTGATATGAACATGGTTCAGTACATTTAGGTTCTTGATCACAGTTGTCTTTGGCTTGTTCATTAGTTTAAAGGTCATAGTTGGTGCATTGATCATGGTGTAAATGGCAGGTTGGTTAGTGGGCTTGCGAATTGTTGTATTTGTGGTGGTATAGCGGTTGCAATGTTAAAGACCTTTGGTGCTCAAGGAGTAGCGGATGGTAGGTTTTTTATGATCTAGTTTAGGATAGGTATGGAAGTGCGATGTCTTTGTCACTCATTATGGGTCTTTGGTGTTCTCTTGGTTTAAGACTCATGGTAAATATAGGATGTTGTTCATGGGACTATTGGTTGGCAAAGGGAACATAATGACTATGGTGCTTGGTTTGGGTGATGGTATGACATTAATGTTGATATTGGGATCCTATGAGTTTATTTAAGTGATGAAAATAGCAAGTTTGATGAGGTTTGGTGTTGTGGTTTTGGTTATCTCGCTTAGCCTAGTTTTGCTTGCAAAGAAAATGATGTGATGATGGAGGTTTTTGTAAGTGAAACATTATTGAAGTCCCATAATGACGGCTACTTGAATGGTTGAGAATTTGGGATTCTATGGTGTTTATAATATTTTGTGATATCACATTGGACTAACCGTCTCTAAACATGGAATAAATTCAATTTTAAGAAAATGTTAATTAATTTAATTTATGAAAACATAAGTTAATTTTTCATACTTTGATATGAGATAATACATACATAATAACAATCAAATGTAAAAGAAATATCACAGGATAATTATTGAATAATACTCATGTATCAAAATAAATATAAAGTGTATTATACCTAAGGGTGCCAAAGACCAAAATTGAAATAAAACATAAGTCATGAATTTGACAATTGAGACCCAAAAGGAAAGAATCAAAATACGTCAAATGATGTAGAGTGGACCCAAGACTTAGAAGACATTTAAGAAGACATATAGATAAAGAGTAGCTCTTTCTATATGGTTTCTTGGACTTGTATTGGCCCATTTGTATAAAGTTTTGAACCTTTGTTTTTCATTTAGAAATTTAGCTTTAAACTTGTGAAGCTATTTGCTGTCAAGATTTTTAGTGACCGAATTTTTTGTCACTAATGTTATTTCTGTCGTTGTTTCCATCACTAATGCGCTTTTATTACTGTTTCCATCACTAATTATGTCTTTAATGAGCTTTTGGCCCAATTCCTTCATTGGGGCAGCACTTGAGCAAGAAGAAAGCTTATGGGGGAAACTTAGAAGGTTATCTAAGCTTCTCAAGCACACCTTCTGATATGGATCTAGATAGCATTCAAAAAGACATAGAGGAAGATCAAGAGGCTAGAGACAACCAAACACCAAAAGCTCCTATGATAAGAGGAAGACTAAGAAAGCTACAAGAGGAAGTGCTTTAGAAGATGGAATTTCTTAGAAGCTTGGAGGACTTAGGCTCAAGCTCATGGCCAAGTGATGAGTCACAAACTATACAGCTTTCTTGGACCTAAGAAGGATGTTTGCAAGTATATCTTGTACTTAAGGAGTGAATGTTAACTGAGATTTATATTAGGAACCTAAAAATAGAGAAAATACAAATCTGAGCTAATTTAAGGATCTTAGCTAATTCTCCTCTATATTGCAGGTCCGGCCAAGGCTCTCGACCCATCAAGGAAGGACTCAGCCAAGATGAAGTCATCCTGGTCAGGCCGACTCCATCTCTACCAGGCCGAGTCACGCGACCCAGCAGCTCAATGAAGGAGTAGCCCAATAAGGAGTGGGCCGATAGTACTTTCCACGTCAGCCATCCAACACAGAGGCCACCTCAGCTCCAGCCCAACTACCACGTCACTCTTGGAATAGCTTGCAACGCAAGGCACACAAGGGGTAGATTAGGAAATCCACTTTTGTAATTTTGTTAGGCTTCATAGTTCGCGCACTCTTGTATATATAGGAGTAATTGTGTACATTTTATGGGTCTTTGAATTCATTATCTACCCATTATGATTAAGTACATTATCTCGCTCTCGTTTTCTCCATTTGCGCTGGTGCACGGTGCTGCATTGGTGTTTCTCTCGATCGAGGAAGTATAGGCCTGAGACTAAGAAGCCAAAGTCTGTCAGAGGGGGCCGCTTGGGGTTCCAACGCACTCTGGTGGATCTGATCCTCAGCGCTCAAGCTATTGGAGGTGAACCACCACCATCAACCATGGCAATCGTCGTGGAAGATGGATCCATCTGAATTCGGACCATTGCGTTTGTACTCTATTTACTGTTAATCAAATTTCATTCTGCATTTCTTGTCTCTGTTCCTTTCCTCTTCTTTAATTCATGATTTGATTCGCGATTGCAATTGAACCATGAACGAAGTTAAACTAAGCCGATTAGAACTGGTTTAGCTAATTGAGTAGGTAATCATTTAATGATTGTTAATAGAGAACCTAAAATCAACTCCGAACCTAATCCCTGCCAACTGATGAGGTAGCGATTGCGTAATTCCTCGGTATGGCAATGGACGAACCTTTGGCAATTGTCCTAAGAATTCCCAAGGCTGATATGGACTGTGAATGGGAGTGAAGAATTTGGACTGGAATTGAATTAATGGAATTGAGCACGAACACAGTTACGTCGCAATAATAATAGTAGCTATGTTGTAGAAGTAGCATATTTTCCTCTGCATTTATTCTCTACATTCATTACTTTCTATTGTTTGCATAATTAAAACCCCCTATGTACTGCTTTACAAGTCCGAGACAGAGATAGTCCATCTCTGTAGCGTCAGTTCTGCACTTAGCCGAAATCGAGTTAGATAAGTCTCCACCGAGACCATATCGGCTCAATCTCTGCCGAGAGCAACTCGGCCAGTTGCCGAGACGAGTCAATACTCTACATCTTGGAGTTTACATCATTTTGCTTCACACCGGATCACAATTGAGCACACCGTGTCCTTGAGAAAAATCGACCTAGGGTTAACTATGCTATAGTTAGCTTTAGTTATTTAATGCGTGTTGAGATGACTAAAAACGAGCCTATCACCAAGCCCCACCATCTATATTGTATGGCCTTGCTCCTTATCATCCTAGAAGTATGTGGAATGCATTTATTCTTCATTTATAAATCATTTGTAATCTTAGCTTAGTTCCTAGAAGTACATTATGACTTTGTTGGGTTTGTTTGACTAAGTAGTTATCTTAAGCTTGTACTAGTATAAGGTTAAATTTATAACTTGTTTGGATAAGCAAATAGGATATCCACATATCCAAACAAGAGGCATGTGTGAAAGAAGCCTTAAGGCCTCCATCCCTTGAGAAGGAATCTGTCCAAAACCCTTGGACTGTAGTTGATTCACCGTGGTGGCCAATTGACCAATCTGTGTTTGCAAATCCTAAATTGTGGCATACACATTCTCTTGGAATTGAATGTTATTTGTGGTCATCTGCTTGACTAACTCCTCTAAGGAACTTTGTTGTACAGGTTGCATGGGTTGTTATGGTCTGAATGGAGGTGGTGGTTGGTATCTTTGAGGTTCAATTTCTTACAAAGTGGGACAGGCATTAGTTGTATGTTCTACAGAAGCACACATACCACATACTTTCACTAGTGGACTATTGTTGTGTTGTCCAATGGTTAGCTATCTAACAAGAGAGGTCAGTTCAGTTATCTTATTTTTCAATCTCTAATTGTCAATGACAACTACCTCATTCACCATTTTAGATGCAAGAGACCCCTTAATGCCAAATTGTTGAGTGTTACCTACAAGACCATGAAACTCAGGCAACAAATGGGTTAGTCTAGATTTATGCTCATATGATTGGGCTTGTTCCCATTCTGGATATCAAATACACCAAGGTTGCTGCATCATATCTAGTGTAGCCTACTCCTTTCCTGTCATTGTTAACCATATTATCTAGACTAAATGGGAATATATCAACACCAAAATTAGAATAGGAACTAGAGCCAAATCAAAATTAGCACTATGAGAATCACAATCAATTTCTAGATCAAATGTAATATTAGCAGGATCAAAATCAGAATTAGAACTAGAATTAGCAACCTATGAAATCCTATCTATTTCTGTGTCATAAGCATGCAAGTTACCAAGATTACTCCTAATTATACATAGCAAAAACAGATTGACATGAAACTGCAAAAATAGTAGAAAAATAGCAAACAATGAAATGACAGAAATACCCCTACAATAGTAAGCACATATCAAGAAGGGTAAAGGAGGAGTAAAATGATACCAAAAAATTTTAAAAAAAATTGGAAAGTCCAATCTAGAGCGGTGCAGAAGCAGTAACTTCACATCCATATTTGATACTTCAAATGGTCGAACTGGATTGAACTGTAAAGAGAGAAGTTGTAAATCTTTATCTTAGCTTTTCAGGGCTACCAAGATTGTTCAATTTGGAGGTTTGTAACTCTAATTATGGCCTGCACAAGATAGCAACCTCATAGTAAAAATTTAGTCCAAAATTAAGCAAAGATTAACAACTATCCTCAATTAAGCTCAATGATCCAAGACTCAACCAATGTGCAATTATTAACCAGAAAATAATGTCAAATATATCTAACATAAATCACTATTAAGTGCCTAAAAGAGAATTGATGACTATGTTTCTAAATTCTCAATTTTATTATGCATAATTATGTTTTACATTTCTGTTTTACGTTTCTATTTTATAGATATGAAATTATGTTCACGAGAAAATGACCTAAGGCGGTTAATCCTTATCCTCATAATTAAGGGGAATATAGTGGATTTTGGACAACAACATTATTAGGTGACACCAATAGTGGCTGCCGCTAGCTTGGCTAGGCCTTTAGGGTTTCAATTGTTAGAAAAAAAAAATTGATAACAATCGTAACTCATTATAACCTACCAAAATAATTGGTCGACCGGAGAAATAGTCCATAACACGTGAAAGTGTTACATGAGTAACATTGTGCGATCAAGAGTCGAAAGCATGATCCAGATCTTGGTGATCTTGCAGATTAGATTTGGCCCAAACAAGCAGTTGAAGTGAAGTTGAGAGGAGCTGGGCATCTGTTATGCGGCTGAAAAGACCAGCTGATTTCATTATTATAAAAACATCTTTATTGTGTTTTATAATTTTATTTTTCATAATGGGCTGTCTGAGCCCAAAATTTGCTTGATTCCCTTTTCTTTCTGTTTTCTTTTTGCTTTGTTGATTTTTTTTTGTTTTTAAAATCATTATTTAACATCTTAACATTTGAAAATTTCATAAAAGAAAAAAAATTAACTTATTTATTTTAACAATCCTTTTTTAGAAAATGATATATTAAGATAATAAAAATAAAAGAATTTTCAATTAAAAAGACATGAGCAAATAAAGAAAGAAGTTTAAACAATTAGATGTTCACAAAAATAATGTTCGCGTTTTAAGAAAATAAAATTATACTCATTTTATAATAAAATAATGTTATCTAATTAAAATACCCTTCTCTATGGCAATAGTAGTTAGATAGATAATAAAAAAAAGAGACTAATATATTGTAAGTTAGAATATGAATAAATAAAGATATTAGAAAAAATAATTAATAGTTTCTTAATATGCTAAATTAACAAATATATTTGAGACAAATATTTCATAAATGAAATAAAATGAGACTGAAGCAATAATCCTGTCGGGTGAGACTGAAGCAATTCATCAGATTTAACTAGTATAAATGTTTTGAAAAAAAAAAAAAAAGAACAGACTAACATAAATGTGGTGTCCAACTCAGCTCATCCCAATTCTATTATTAGAGGGAAATATTGGCTCAAACATTGTACACACTTTCAATATAAAGTTTATCTGAAACCCGATCACATGATGAGACCCTCTTTTACCTAAACTTTGATATTTATAGATCATAGATATAGCTATATAACTTGCTTCCGACCAGTAAAACATCCACAAGAACATTATAAACATCTATTACCTAACAAAACCCAACCTGAAAATCACTGATTTACTAGTGATAACCTAAGACATCAATTTGTTACCCTTTCACCCATGGTCCATCATGCATATCCAGCCATTCCAACAGTGGAGCTCACCCGATTTGCCTTGTGAGAAACTGGAGTGGTCGTTGCCTTTGTGAAGTACATGTAATAGTACACGTTGAGAATCATGGTTGCAACAACGAAAACCGCACCGGCGACAAAGACGCCTTTCCGCAAGGCTTCACATGAGAAGTTCTGGGCATAAATCACTCCCCGGTATTTGGTGTGGTAAGCATTCTTGGTCGCACCTGCTATCAAGCATGCTTCTGCTACCAGAAAAGTGACCCTGGAATATGCATAAATGTACACATGAAACTCAACGATTCACTGGTGAAGAGCACGAATGATATTACAGATCCAAGACAATCGTGTGTGGTGTTTAATTAGTAATATTTTTGGAAGTTAGGACCAGGAAGCTTAACATTAATAAAAACAAAACAAAAAACATATTGTAGAGAGTCTATTTCTATAAATTAGCTTAAGCTTAAAAAGAAGCTTATTTTATTTTTCTTTCTTATATTTTTTATAAGTGCTTATGAAAAAATATATTATGTCCATAGTAAAATAATATTTTCAAGCCATCTTTGACCAAATTTATAGAGATAAAGGGTGAGGGATTATGTATATTATAAATCAAACAATTAAACCATCATAGATGAGGCAAATAATGAAATATCCAATGATTATTTCAATAGAGTAACAGAGAAGTAGACATTTTAACGCTTATATCATTCATACTACAATATTTTAGCTTCTTCAAAATATCAGTGCTCAGATGAAATAGAAATTGCTGTGTAAGAATTTAAATTTCTTACCAAGAAGAAATAAAATATATAATGGACCACGCTCGATTTCCCCCAGGTGTTAAGGGCCTACCAAAGCACATGCACTTTGTCACTCCCATTAGCAGTGATTCACCTGAAAGAAGAAACAGGAAAGCACCCACTCCATAACCAGTTGCAACATCTGAATTGTAGCTGCAATATGTTTCATTTGTTCCTTCAATTTTGTACATGGTTCCCTGTCAAGCAAGAGCAAAGAAAAAGGGGGCAAGTC
The DNA here is from genome assembly GCA_025330945.1 of Mucuna pruriens. NCBI lineage: Eukaryota > Viridiplantae > Streptophyta > Magnoliopsida > Fabales > Fabaceae > Mucuna > Mucuna pruriens. The sequence continues at coordinate 3,353,290 of JAENHJ010000520.1, forward strand.
AATGCAAATTAACAAGAATACTAATAATAACAAAATGAATATAGCACACCACATTTAAATCAAACAAGAATATCTTCTGAGTCTAGTCTTCCCATTATGAAAGTATGGGAGTGCTTTATGAGGTGATAACTGATAACATGCACCATGACTGTGAATTTCGGTGCTGGATATGCTCTTCAATAGAGGTCTTTTATCTTTTTAACACATCACTTCCCTTTGGCATGACTTTTACGGTTATTCAGAATGCATACCAATTTACAACAAACCAGGTAAAAGACTACAAGTGATGTACTATGGAGAATGGAATCACCAAAAAGATGTAAAAAAACTCCATTGCAGAATGTCTTCTGTGAACACTTCTGTTTTCAGCATTTAACACAACAAGCTCTAAAAGTCACATTCCATCACCCCATCCCCCAGCACCATCAATTATGACAAACAAAATAAAAAATGTAACATAGTGGTTACAAAAATACAGAGAAAAAGGGAGAAACAACAGAAAATATATAGTATCAAAAATGAGAAAGATACAGGCAAGCTCTCTGGAAGACAACCAAAAAAGTAGAAGAATCATAAGGAAGACAGGTTATTGTGTGGGACAAAGGACTTGCAGTCCTGTGCTGCATCAATATGATCTTTCTCTTGTTATTCTGGCACCTATGTAGCTCCAGTGCTTGAAGGTGTTCTTTTATTACCAGGTAATACCAATAGACCAACAAGTGCCTTTAACAGCCATAGATTGGCCTTCCTGTTCACATGAAAGGAGAAGTGGCAAAAGATGGCTTACACAGCAGAAGAGCAACAAGAACAGTGGCAACTGGCAAGTGTTTAAAGGTGAGTTGTCTTTCAGGATCAATTGCACTGGTTATGGAGATTATGAAGAGGTCCTTACCCAAATTAAACAAACAGGTCATTAACATCAAATAGCAGGAAGAATTAGCAAGATTGGCAAACCAAATTCTTGGATAAAAAAGGCTCTAATGTGCATTTAATGGTGGTCTTAAAGATATGATTATCTGTGAAACTAACATGCTCAAGTCCAACTTATTAAGAGCAGTGGCTACTGAGATGGAAAGGATGCACAATGGGCAATTATCTCATCAATTAGATGCAATACAACTCTCAAACTCAGGCACATGCACACAATCATGTAAATGAAGCTGCAACATTTAAGAAACTCCTGGGAACATACACAAAAACTGGCAAGAGGAAAAACTGGATTTCAATTGTGATGAATATATCATTCCCGGCACAACTATGCTGCCATTGCACCACCTGCCAGGAGGCAGAGTATACCCACATGAACCCTTTACATAGTGTTGTGGGTGTAGCTGGGAAAAGATAATGCTTATCAGCAGAATATTCGAATAAAATATAAAATTAGGACCAGCAGTATAATTTCCCATTATCTTGTTACTGAAGACACAGTTATAAGTAAGCTTAAGTCTTGTAGTGTGGCATGATAAGTTAAGTAACTAAAACTTTTGTTCGCATTGTTATTAAAATCTTTCCAGCTGTGCACACAACTGTGCCAAATCATACTGACAGATAGACAGTAAAATATATCCAGTGGTTGTTGCTACCAGAAGCTAGTTACTCAAAAGATTGAGTGTGATTAATTTTTGAGGAAACAATATCCAGATTCTTACATCATAATACATCTAATCCTCCACTGGAGATAACACATAAATCTATTTCTGTTTTCTTTGCAGTATTTATTGATGAATTCAATAAAAAAAATGTTATGGATAAGTAATATGCCCTATACTTACTACCTTAAAGCCAAGGTAGGATAGGATTGCGGAAAACCTACTTGATATTTTTTATTAACACAGAATGAAAGGTGTAACTGAATTGACCATACCATCTTCTCCATCTAATTCCTAGAGTGATGCAAACTTCACTATCAATCATTTGCTAACAAATTTCCATTTTCTGTACAAGAATCATCTTGAATAGATTGTTAATTACAATTTACTGACTTGACATCATTAATGAAAGTCATCAATTCCGATAGAGTCATCATGGAGGAGGCATGGTAGGAGTCACACATTAAGTACAAAAAGAAATTTAAAGTGGTACTTAAACTGTGAGGCTCTCTCACCTAATGGAGTAGTATTCTGAGTTGGACTCTCCTCTTATACTTAAGTCCTAACAATAAGTGTTTTCACTGAGAGTTGGGCTATGAGAGGAAGAAATACCAAGGAGAACTTCACAATGAGCCACAAGCCAACCACAGCAAGTGAATTTTGACACCACATCCAACTCAAAGCCTTAAGGCATTAGACTGTGGGTCTTTCTTACTTTATTCGATGCTCAAATTGTTATTTTTCATTTTGATTCAATGTGAGATTTCTTACTCACAATACCAAATACTGGAGAGTTAGACTATGGAAAGGATTACCTATAGGTCGAGGAAAACAAGATGCTAAAATAAATTGAATTATTCCAAACACTCAAATCAACTAATGCACTCCTTCGTTCAAGGATAAGTTTATCCAAACAGAGCGTGCCTAGGATTTTACTTCTCCGCAATACGCCTTTGGTTCAGCAAATAAATCACACGGAAGGCAAACACAAAATTTAAACGTAAAGTCCAACGTAGATCTGCGTCAAATTGTCAAGCTATGACGGAACTTTCTTCGCATAGAAATAATAACATAGGAAGAGGAAGACAAATAAAAGTGAACAAGGACAAGAAAACCTTAGCATTACAAATTAAAAAATTGAAGTGTGTGAGAGAGGTAGAGAAGTGGCATACAACGCTTCTTCTTCTCTCGGCGGCAATGGAGAACCCAAATGCGACCAAGCACAAAACAACGACCAAAAGGTGCACGAGAGTAGACCCTCTTCCCTCTGCCATCTCTAGCTATTGCGAGAGTTTTCACTGTCTCGACGAGAAATGGGTTTGTGTAAGCTGTGTTGAGCTATAGAGTGGAGTAGAGAGAGAGGTGCAGTAGAAAAAGTGTGAACAAAGTGACTGCTTTTGCTGATTCGCGGTCTAATAATGTAAAGCGATGTTTGTTTCAATAAAGCTGTTGGAGAGAGATTGGAGAATGTTAGGCCCACGCGCTCATGCAGAGAGTGTATCATACGTTCGGCTTGAAGGGAAGGGAATGATAGGTCTGTGAGAGCCACAGAGGAATACCGGTTCTTGTCACGCGCCTGGTAGTGTTTTCATTTACGAGGCAACCACGATTTTCGGTTATTAAAATTGTTATTTATTTGAAATTTTATGAATTTTTTATTTAAATAACACTAAAAAAAAATTAAATCTCAAACTACCATTATTCTAAATTTAATTCACCACTACTATTTTTTTTATCCCCTAAGTCCCAACTTTTCACTTTCAAATTTTACAATTTTTTTAGTTTATAACGTCGAGAAGTGAGAATTAGTCACGTTGTAGACAATTCAATTGGAAATTGTTATCATTAAATTTTAATTTTAATTTATAGCTAAAATATGGTAGATAAATTTAATTTGGACAAATAATATTTGAATGAAATAAAACTAATCTATAAATTAAAACATAATTTTAGCTATGAATTATATATATATATATATATATATATATATATATATATATATATATATATATATATTATACATTCGCTTAGAGAAAATAAATAATTAACTACAAAATAGTTTCAAAATAAAACTTTTAAATTAACATTTATATATTATAGATTTGCCGGCGGAAAAGAATGAATAATTAACTACAAACTACCTGCACAATAGTTTTAAAATAAAATATTTAAATTAACATTTAACAATAAATTAGTTAGAAAATAATGAATATGATCATTTTAACGGCACATTAATTATGGAATTGCTATATAGTTAAAAATAATTGAATAATACATTGCAACAAAATAATTACAAGTAACTATAATTTTAAAAAATAATTATAAATTTACTAGAATTATTTTTCTAAGTTATTTATCACTCTTTCTATACTATCAATAATTTTGTAGTCATTTTAATAGAGACCCAACCAACAGAATCAATGATAATTTGCGTGATATTGGAAATTTCATTACTGGATCCAAAATCAAAATGATGAAGCAATCTTTGTCGAGCTTGAGTTTGGGAATTAAGAAAAATTTAGAGTAAAGTGAGTCAAAGTTGATGAAGGATGGAGTTCATATTGAAAGACACAAATAAAACTCAAAGTCATTGTGAGGTAATTTGGGTTAAATAGTTAATTATGATCTATTTACATGTATTTTCGCATAATAATTTTGGTAGCTAGTAGGTAGCATGAAAAAAAAAAAGAAAGTCAGTTATAACGGTTGCGATTTTATATTGGGGCGATATAGCGATTGTGATTTTATAGTAGGGAGTTACAGTGGTTGAGATTTTATGTCAATTAAAATATTAATGGACTTTAACTTTTGAGTTGTCTAGCTAAGCCTCTGTACGCAATCAAAATTCAGAATTTGAATAACATTTATGTTTTCTCTATTGGAAGAACTTTTTCTTTATTTTTAGGTCAAAGAACGTTCATAGTGTTGGTTCTATCGATAGGTTATGGTTAGGGTCACACTTTTGATAACTTTGGTTATACCTGTGGATCGCGATTAGGGTTAAGTTCCCCTTCACCTATTTTCAAGATGGTCCATTTTAATATTATGTTACTTGGTATTAGAGCATCAGCTCTTGAAATAAGGTATTATCTATCATTTGCGTCTTTATCTCTTTCACTATTAAAAAAAATATTAATTCCTTCTTTTGTTATTGTTCCTACTTTGTCATCCTGGTATACTCTTTTTGTTTGTGTCTATTAATTTTCCTTTGTTTTCTTCATTGAGTTTTCATTTGCACTTTGTTACCTCGTTGTGTTTTGTTCCCTTTTTCTATAAAAAAAATTTGACTAGCAGTCAACCTGTTATTTTGCATTACATATTGTAATACAAAAAAAAAAAAATCTGAATAGAAAACAAAAGTTTGAATTTTTTTTATATTTTTCCCTTTTGTATCTACAATATCTTCACTATTTATCAAACAATCCAGAATTCCATGCTTCTTACTAATTCTTGTTCTCTAAAGTTATCAAATTACCAAATATTTATTGTCTCTTGTTGAGTAGCATCATTCTTAAAGGTTCTTACTTAAGAGCTCATAAGGAAAAGTTGAGAGGTAAAAGACGAAAGTAGTGAGACAAAAAAGAAGCCAAATTGAGTGATAGACTAGTGTTAGGATTGCGGTTAGGGTTAAAGAACGTTTATAGATATCGCAGTTAGAGTCACGTTTTTTGATAAATTTGGTTCTACCGACAGATCGCCCTTAGGGTCAAGTTCTCCATTCACCTATTTTCAACACGGGCTATTTTAATATTGTGTCACATTTTGCAATTAGCGTGTAGATAATTTTTATTAGAGAATTGCTATAAATTAAGTAATAATTTTATTGTGGTTAATTTTGAAAAAAATGTAGAACTTAATAATTTCTTGTAGTGAAAAAAATAAATAAAATACTCCAAATTTTCATATTATAACATATGAAAGAATTATAATACTAGGGTATATAGATAAAATTTTAAAATTTACATGATCAACTCACGTTGTTTGTTGTCTTCAACATAAAAGTATTTTTTAAATTATATTAAACTTTAAATCACTATGTTATTTGATATTTTTAATTATATATTTATATTTTAATGCTCATGGTACGATTCAACAAAAAACTTTAATTTAATCCTGGTTAGTTATTATATACCAAAATGTATTTTTTTATAACGGTGATCAACTCATAAGGAACTTGATGGATGCCTTCAGTTAATTTTACAACAACAATCTTTATTTGAGAAAGAGTAATAATACACTATATTTGTTAAAATTGGTTAGAAATCTTAAAATTATATGAATCTCGCTTATCTGTAATTTTTAATAAATTTTAATTAATAAAAAATATATATTAAAAGAAGTATGTTGTTAACCATTATCAACATTATTTATAGTAAAGACATGTTAAAGAAAACAAGCTAATGGAGGCATTTGTTCCACTATTGTTTAGTAATAATAATTATAATTATTTATATACAATGGCGTGGGTCTCCTAGTCTCTTAGCACGGTAACTAAAAGGGTAAGAAAAACACTAAATCTAAACAACTTAATCCCTATAACAATAACATCACTCTTAAACTGTGATGGCGAGCTCAATTTGGTTCCCTTCCAAATTGCTATCCCCTTTGTCATGGACTTGAATTGGCTTGTAAGTGTACAATTTGGCGCAAATCAAGTAGTAAATAAGATTAATAAACTGCAGTATTGTGATGAGCCAGTAAAAGTACTCCAACTTCCCCTTGTTGAGGTTGTTATCAGGGAGCCAATTTGACCCATTAGGCCCAGCACTGAACTTGTGGACTAAAGTAACTAAAAGGGTACTCACATAGTTCCCAACAGAAATTGCAGTCCAAAATAGCGCCATGGCAGTGCTCCTCATACTCTCCGGGGCCTGGTCATAGAAAAACTCTAAGTGCCCAATGGACATAAAGGCCTCAGCCATTCCATGAAGACTGTATTGTGGCACAAGCCAAAACACTTTGATTGGGATTGTAGCATGTTGGTGGTCAAAAAGCCCATGGGCTATAGCTGCCTTCTTTCTTTTTATTTCAACAAACCCAGCAACCAATGTGGCCAAGATTGAGATCACAAACCCAATACCCATTCTGTGGAGGAAGCTTATGCCACGGTCTAGCCCGGTGAACCTACGGGCCACTTTAACGAAGACTCGGTCATAGAAGGCAGTGGTGGTGAGCATGGTGAGGATGGTGAAGACAGACATGGACCCTGCTGGGATTTGAAAGGTTTTGGTTAGGTGTCTGTCCATGGTTTTGGCTTGTTGGAGAGAGAATGTGTTTTGTTGGGCATAGGCTGTGATAAGAAGAATGCCTGAGGCCCATATTGGACCCATCCTGATTATGGACTTCAATTCCTCCACTCTGTGAACTGTGTTTAGCCTCCATAAGTTGGGTGCTTTGCCACTGTCATCTTCTTCTGTCACAATTGCTGCCTTGTCCAAAAATCTGTATCAAATTTCATAAGGGTTATCAGTTATGGAAAAGAAAAAATCCAATTCAACTTTACTCTATTCACAATATTCTCCTAATCATTCAAAGATGCATTTGTTGAAATTAAGATTTTTGTCGCAAAGCTGTTCATATTGATAAAGATATAATTTATAGTCAACAACTAACATATTTCGTTATTGATTTTAATCTCACTAAGACAGAGAGATGAATTTCACTATCATAACTTTTAGAAGATAGAGCGCACACGAAATTCATGAACTTAGAGATGCTTTATTTAAAGAATTTTATTAGCATATACTATATATTAGGGCAAAAAAAAGTTATCTTACCGTTTAATATTAGGAAAATAATAACATTATACTTTCTAACGTATTCTTTTAAATTAAAAAAAATTGAGCCTTACAGTTACACTATAATTATATAATTTTTAATAAATTTTAATCAATAATAAAAATTATATTAAAAGAAATGTGTTATTTCTCATAATATTATGATAACAAGAATATTAATAAGTTCATTAAAGTATAAATTATATTAAATGACATGATAGTATTTTGTTAGCTTTAAATTGCAAAATATCCTATATGCATAAAAAATATCGTTTAATAATAATGTAAATTTGTTTATACTAACTTACAAATCAAAATTAAATTTTGTGTGAAAATCTAGTCGAGACAATGCACAGTCATGAGAAACACGAAAAGATCCAATAACGATTCACCTAACCCGATTAAAATCCTGCTGTAGTGGAAACAAAAAGATAAATATTCTATGGACCTAAAAGGTTCCTATAATGTCTAGGGAGCCATATGTTACCTGGTTGCCAATAAAGATCAAACACGGGTGGTGATTGTAAAAAAAACAAAAACTATATTCATATAAGTTCATGAATAGCGAAATGGACAAGACATGACTAGTGATAAATTAAGTTGAAATTGAGAAATGAAGGAACATGTAATTAATTATCTTTGTCTACGACCTAGCACAAGAAATTAGCCTAACATAGCGGAGTCCTTATCACATCTATCGTGAATCTCTATCGTGATGAATTTATGACATAAGACCATTATAAATTATTAGTTTAGCTGCATTTTAGATTCTCATATTATTATTATCGAAATTTAAATTTGGTTAATCCCTTTTATATAAATTTAATATTCATCCACTATTTTGATGGAGTAATTTTAATTTTTATCTATTAATTTCGTATTTAAATTATGCTTAAATATATTTTTAATTCTTCTAAAATAAGTAAGTTTTGATTTTAATTTCTGCAAAATTTTTTGATTGATTTTTATCATTCGAAAATTTATAATTATTAATTTTAGTCCGTATAAGATGAATAAACTTTTGTTTTGATCCTTATAAAATATTTTTATTTAATTTTCATCTCTATAAAATTTAAAATATATATTTTAGTTCTTACTTTTCATTTTAAAATAGATAAATAACATTTATTTTAAGGATCTAATTTTTTTTGAAGATGTTATATACTGACATAATACCACATACACTAGTGTATATAACTTATTATAGTCACTTGACCTTCCTTTGAAGGTACATGCAACTAATAAATGTCACATAATATAATGACCAAAAACAAAAATTCAAATTTTAGAAAGATAAAATTTGATTAAAATTTTTTATAAAGACTAAAATAAAAAATAACTTATTTTACATGGATTAAAAACATATTTAAGTTTTTATTTTTTAATAAAAATATTAAAATAATATTTTGGAGAATATTACATGAATATTTATGTTATAAAAAATATTAAATATCAAGTTAATAAAACTAAAATAATAAGATAATCAAATTTACAGAAAAATAAGGGATTAAATTCTGTTTTTAAAATAATAAGTATTTTTAGTTATTAATTAATAAAGAATTAAAAATACATTATTTTTATTAAACACAGGAATTAAAAAATAAAGATTAAAATAAAAAATATCATATTTTCAAAGATTAAAAAAGAGAGAGAGAGAAAGAGATTGAGATACCTACTTCATCTGTTCACTGTGAAGAAGATTCCCTCCAAACGAAATAGACTCATCTAGTTCATGATTTTGGTACAGTAAACCAGGGTGGGACACATTAGGCAACTTCCTCTTGCGAAACGCAGCCACAGCCACTTGCATCAATCGGGTAAACGGGCTCCCAGCCAGGTTCAAGTTCCGGTAAAGCGGGTAGCCGACAATGAAGGCAATAATTGAGATGAACATTGCGATGGTGGGGATTCCAAGGCCCAGTCCCCATCCAATGTTATCTTGAATATAAACCAAAACAGTCACAGCCACAAGAATGGCTGCACCCATGACAAAATAGTACCAATTGAAATAAGTCCACGTCCTTGTTGTCTGCTTGGGATCCGACTCGTCGAACTGGTCCGCTCCGAATGCCACTATGCAGGGTCGGATCCCGCCCGACCCGAGAGCCCCGAGAAGCAGCGAGACGTACAGCACTGCCAGCTGTCCTGCACTTGCTTCTTGGCACACCTCTTCGCCCTTGCATGGAGGGGGTCGAAACTGTGGAAGCACTGCTGATAGTGTCAAACTAATCATACCCTGATTAGTTACAAAAAAACACAAAAGGGACAGATTAGGTAAAGTTGCTTTTGTATACGTGCATGAATATGATGCATTTAAGTGCCAAAGAAAATTTATTATGACAGGACATGTTTATCAAAAAATCAAAGAATCTACGCCGTTTTTCTTTAAAGAAATTAAAATAATCTTTTTTACAGCCAAAAAAGTTAAATCTTCACCTACTTTCATGGTTTTGTTCCATCTTTCACCATTTAAATTAGTCTAAGCGGCATCTATAGTTGCAAGTGACCAGTGTGGTCTTTAATTAACTGCAAGTGACCAGTGACCAGTGACCAGTGATCAGTGACCAGTGACCAGGGACCAGTGTGGTCTTTTGCTAGGTTCTAACCCCTCTCTAAATATCCTCACGTGAAAAATTATCTATTTTTTGCAATGAATTGTTTTGAAAAGAAAAAATGATGTTCATTCAAAATACCAAGAAAGAAAAGAGAGATAAGCAAGAGAAGTATAGATATGATATAATATGAAAATAAAAATAATTTTTGAATACTTGAAAATTTATTTGACACTTATTGAGGGAAAAATAAAAAAAAATTATATATTTCATTTGTTTTATTGTAACACCAAGAAGTTAAAATCTGAGTTGTAATGCACGCATAATAATTCTCGATTCACTTCAACATAAGAAATAGTTAGGAGAGGGATCTTTACTATCTGGTATATAATGGAAGCACCGGTGACAGTCCAGAACTTTCCGGCAAAAGAATCAGCAATGAAAGCACCAAGCAATGGTGTCAAGCTTGCAGTTCCACTAAAGTTAGTGAGGGTGTTAGCTGCTTTGGTCAATGGCATATGAAGCTGTGTTGTCAAGTAACTAATCATGTTTGTATTGAAACCCACCACGGCCAGCTTCTCACAAATCTCATTAGCTGCACCAAGACATGTTAATCCAAAGTTTACAAATCAAATCTGAAATCATATATTTAGAGTGGTATGTTAGGAGGAGTAATCTCACTAGAATAAACAATTAATTAAGATGAAACTATAGATTTTGATACAATGTAAGATTTTAATATAAAATCAATTGATAATAACTGAGATTGTCTAACAAGTATATAAGTTAAGATAGATAATGTGAAACTTTCTAATATCCTCTACCCACATTGCCTGTTAGGCTTCTATGGAGGGAGGATGTTGGAAAGTCACACGTTATCTGTCTCAATAACATAAGTCAAATTTATATGTTTGTTAAACAATCTCATTTATTATTAATTAATTTTAAACTCAAATATGAGATTTATAAATTCTGAAACTTACCAAAGATGAAGGGCATTGTGATGAGCCCTCCCTTTTTCCTTCCACCATGATTTTCTTTCTGCTCCATCTTCTCAAAACCCTTATTAGCCATTCGTATTCCAGTACAAAACATGGCCACAAAGTTTAGTATTTATAGCCTAAGCTTGAGGTTTGCTTTGTCAAGCGTTCACACCATCACTTGTGGAGTTATGGCCACGAATAAAATATAATTTATTTTCTATAAAATAATTTGGTTTTTGGACAAAGAGAAGTAATATCAAATTATAAATTATTAATTTGATACAATGGTTGGTAGGTGTGGGGCAAGAAAGTTTTGTCAGATGAACATTTTTGTCTCCCAATTTGCAATGTATATAGAATATATATATATGCTATTTTTTTTACAGTGAAAAAAAATACAATGACCACAGTAAGATAGAATGAATTTTTTGCAGTAGAAAAAAATTGAATCTTCTCAAATGTTACGACTCACTCTTTATTGTTTTAAATCTCAATTTTAAAATAAAATATATTATATAGTAAAAAAACATAATTTCATGCAATAATAATACTAAGGTAGAAAATTCATTTCTAACAACAAAATTAAAATATAAAATTTATATATATTATTCAAATTTCCTGCTACTATATTGAGCCTAGTAGTTCATATAAGTCATAGATGAACTGCATTACATAATTATTTTATTATTTTTGTTTTCGGTGAGTCGGCATCTTTAACCTTTTCTTTTTTCGTACAATAATAGCAGCTGAATGCATGTATCTGCTAACTCCTCTACCTTTATCCCTTTCTTGTTTAGAAACAACTAAATATATAGTGTATATGTATGTTAGGCATATTGTAAGATTTTAATTTATATTTTCTTTCTATTTATTTGCAAATGACTAATTTTGAAGATTTTTTTCTTTTTACCAAACCTAATTAATCAATCTATTCTCAATTAAGTGCCACAACTTTTTGAAGAAAAAAAAAGGAAAGAAAAGAGTAAGTACTGATTTAAAGATTCATATTATACACCCTCATTCAAAGTAAAACTGACTTTTAAACAAAGATCCATCACACAATGATCTCTTCATCCGAATATCCAATTGTAATTATATTCCTCCTTGGGCTAGAACAGGGAGGTCAGTGCTATATATGCTGCCTTGAGTTATAATATTATATATATATATATATATATATATATATATATATATATATATATATATATATATATCGATTATTTTTCGTCATCATGATAAATATATGTTACATATTACAATCATTATATTAAAAAGAAAAGATAAATTGTAACTTTTTAAAATTTTATAATTGAACAATTTAATTCTTCTTTATATATATAATTGATGAATCAAGTTATTTAAAAAATAATTATAAAAGAGTTGTTTCTTATTTCTTCTCTTTATTTTTTTAATTTAATAGTTTTATTCATTAATTTATTTTTAACTGTTACATTAATTAAAGAGAAAATAATCTACTTACTTAAAAAAATAATTTTAAAAAAATAATTATTTATTTCTATTATTCAATATTAATTTAATTCTAACAACTAACTTACTTTTACCATTTAAATTTAAAAAATCAAAAGTAACTATTTTAAAAATTACTTATAAATAAGTGAATCTCTTTATTTATTTATATATATATAATATCAAAAATGTGTATATTGAGGAGATGATGTGCCAGCGAGTTACATAGAAGAAAAAGAATCACATAAATATCAAAAGTAAATTACAATAAATAAAAAAATACAAGATTGGTAAGATATTCTACCTTTTGGCAACATATTCGGGTACCTAAACTAAAGTTCCCGAAAGCTAAATTTCAAGTTTTTTAATTCTTGATTTTTCGTGACTCAAATAAAAAATCTTTACAATAATTAATTTTAAAAAATAAATTATATACATACTCGATTATTGTTGCTAATCTAAACCCACTAAATTAATGTTAGATACAGCAAAATGAATACTTATATATTGACCTTTTTCTACAAATCCTTTTGCTGTTAATAAAAGATCAAAATTTCAATCTTTACGAATTTGCCAGTTTTAACGGTCGCATCAACTAGCATAATTGCCAAATAATATTTAATGGCTAAAAAATAAAAGAAGTTAATTTTAAGTTTAATTGATTTTTATATACTATCTGTATAAATATTTTTATTCTATCGGTTATTGATGAGTAAAAAAAAAATTATTAGTGACCAAAATTAAAATTTTAAAAAAATAATAAAAAAATTATTAGTGATCGATTTTCAAAAATTCAAAAATATTTTCTCTCTACTTTTTTTTTTCTTTTTTCTTTTCATTCTCTTTTATTTAAACATTCATCTCCTCCCTCTTTATACCTTTCACTCACTCCCTCTTTATATCTTTCACTCACTCCCTCCTCTCCTCCCTCTCCCACTATTACCACCACCGCCATCTTCTTCGCCTCCCTTCCCTTCCCTCCTCTTCTCTCTATTATCCACCCTCCTCTCCTCCTTTCTCTCCTCCTCCTCCACCACCACCACCACCATCTCTTCTCCATCCCATCCCTCCCCTCTCTCCACTCCTTTCTCTCATCCCTTCCCTCTCTCTCCTCCTTCCATTCCTTCTCCTCCCTCCCTCAACCACTAACCGACCACCACCCGATCTAGTTTAAAAAACAAAATTTTAGTGATCAATTTAAAAAATTCAAATATTAGTCATGAAACAACAACCGAATTGTTTAAAATAAAAATCCAAAATTAGAGACTGATTTTTTAAAATATAAATAATTTAAAATAAAAACTTAGCTATCAATCAATATAATTTTTTTTAAAAAATAAAATAACGACCAATTTAACGATCAAATCTTCAACGACTAGAAATTTTACGACAGAAAATACCGGTCATTAAAGCTGTCGCTAAATCATTTAGCCACCGACTAACTTTAGCAATCGAATTTTTATATTTAACTACCTATTTTGGTAGTCGCTAAACTTAAAATTTTTTATAATACCATAAATATAACTTTAAAATAATTATTTCAAAGATTAACAATTTTATTATATATAATAATTTATAATTAAATAATAATCTTTTTATATTATCAATATATTTTAATTGAATTCTGTATTCTTTTATTTAGTTTTGTACCTTCATCCATTAACAAAAGTAAGCCACATGGACATGTTTCTCATGACCAGCTGGATATTGAGAAGGGAACAAAAGAACAAAGTAGGTGTTTCTTCTCCCTTTGGATACAAATTATAATATGATCAAGTTCTCTCTATAAAAATGAATATTGAAGTAATGTTATGTTATAGTACTATACTGAAATTAATAGCAAATAAAATATAAATTACTTTAAATTTGAGTATAAAAAACTCATGAGATGTATGTTGATAAAATAAAGAGGTTATATAATTTTGAGTATAAAAAAAAGTAAAAATAAGATTAAACAACTTTATTATAAATAATTGGTATAATTAGAAAATTGCATTAATCATATGTAAATTAAAAAAACAATTACATTAATTATAAAATTGCCTAATCTTATTTTTACTTAAAATAATAAACATCCCTTAAATAAAAGGCAATCTGTTTCTCATTAATTTTCAGACAACTTCAACTGTTATTCAGGCATTACGTGGAACCTTATTCTAGTAATTAAACACTTTTCAAGCATTACATACCCAACACACATATTTCTACACTCACGAAATAAAAAAGAGTATAAAAATACATCAAAAACATAAAAACGTTACTAGAATTAGACTATTAGGGAAAAATTTTGGCAATTTACTAGACTATATGTTTAAGCTTCCCTTTACCCCCACAATAAAAAATCAACTAGCTGTTTTGGCATTCATGGCTGTATGGACATTTGCGGGCCTTGATGTTGACTCTAGTACTATAGTACTTGATGTTAAAAGCTCCGCTTTGAAAATTGAGTATGTCCATGCTTACAAGAGCAAGAGCAAGGTTGTGTTACCTTTAACATGATCGTACATGATTTTTGAGTCTTCATGATGTAAAATCAGCATGATCATTCAAACCATATGCACAATTCAAAGAGATGCCTCAAGGTTTACCTCCTTTTGAGAAGGATAGAGCATCACTTTGATCTCATTATGGGTGCCTCCCTTCCAAATAGGCCTGTTTATAGGGCTAATCTTGAGGAGACCAAATAGATTCAAAAGCAAGTTGAAACTCTCCTAGAAAAAGGATGGGTAAGGGAGAGCAAAAGTTCTTGTGTAGTCCCTATGACCCTCGTTCCTAAAAAGCACGACATTTGGAGAATGTGTATGGATTGTAGACTTATTAATGCTATTACAATTAGATGATTTACTTGATGAGTTGTATGGTGCTATATCTTTCTTAAAATTGATTTAAGGAGTGACTATTACCAAATAAGGGTGAGAGAAAAGGATGAATGAAAAACTACTCTTAAGACCAAGTTTGGTCTATATGAGTGGTTAGTCATGCCATTTGACTTGACAAATGCCCTTAGCACTTTCATGAGACTCGTGAATCATGTTCTTAGGAGCCTTATAGGTAGATGCGTGGTTGTCTACTTTGATGATATTCTTGTTTATTCTTCTTGTGTGGATGATCATATATTACATGTTAGGCAGGTGCTTGAACTCTTAAGAAAAGAATCATTGTATGTGAACCTAGAGAAATGAATCTTTTGCACTAATGAAGTGGTGTTTTTAGGATTTGTGGTTGGCTCCCATGGAGTTAAGATTGATATTGAAAAATTGAAGACCATCCAAAGTTGGCCAACACCACAATCTGTGAATGATGTGAGAAGTTTTCATACGCTTGCAAGTTTTTACAAACCATTTGTGAAAAAATTTAATACATTTGCTTCCCCCTTAAATGAAATAATTAAGAAGAATGTGTGATTCAAGTGGGAAGAGTCCCAAGAGAGAGCCTTCTAAGCTTTGAAGGATAGACTCATGCCCCTATATTAGCACTCCCAAGTTTTGCCAAATCTTTTGAGTTAGAGTGTGATGCTTCCAATGTTGGAATATGGGTTGTTTTATTGCAAGAAGGGCATTCAACTGCTTACTTTAGTGAAAAACCCAAAGGCTCCCAACTTAATTATTCCACTTATGATAAGGAGCTTTATACTTTAGTCAAGGCCTTACAAGTGTAGCAACACTATTTGCTTCCTAAGGAGTTTGTGGTCCATAGTGATCATGAATCCTTTAAACACTCAAGGACCAAAAATAAATTAAATAAAAAGCATGCCAAATGGGTAGAATTTTTTCAGAAATTTCCTTATGTAATTAAGCACAAGCAAGAGAACATTAATATTGTAGCTAATGCTCTCTCTAGGAGACATGTCTTGTTAGCTATGCTTGAGAAAAAATTGCTTGGGGTTTGAGTGCATTAAGGAAATCTACATAGAGGATAAGGATTTTAAGGAGACTTATAAACTTTGTGCCAACTTGGTCAAGGGAGGTTTTTTTAGGCATGAAGGTTTCTTATTTAAAGATAGGAGGTTGTGTATGCTTAGGAGTTCTATTAGGGAATTATTAGTGAGAGAGGCACATGGGCCACTTTGGAGAGGTTAAGACCTATGTATGTGATAGGTGTTTGGTTTGCAAGGGAGCAAAGTCCAAGGTCTTTCCCCAGAGTTTGTATACCCTACTCCCTATACCTACATACTTTCCCTTGGATAGATATTTCTATGACTTCTGTGTTAGGGTTGCCTAGATCTAAGGGTGTTTGAGATTCCATCTTTATGGTAGTAAACAGGTTTTCTAAGATGGCACACTTTATACCTTATCATAAGGCAGATGATGTATGCCATGTGGCCAATCTTTTTTAGGGAGATGGTGAGACTTCATGGTCTTCTCAAGGCCATAGTCTTTGATAGGCCGGGACTCCAAGTTTCTTAGTCATTTCTAGAGGATCCTATGGGGTAAGCTTGGTACTAAGCTACTCTTCTCTATCACTTGCCATCCCAAGACAGATGGTCAAACTAAAGTTGTAAATAAGACCTTGTCTCAACTTTTGAGATACTTTATAGGTAAGAGTTTAAGACTATGGAAGGATTGGCTACCCCACATTGAGTTTGCATAGGGTAGTTAGTAGTACCATATCACATTATCCTTTTGTCTTGGTGTATGGGTTCAACCTCTTGATACCCTTTGATTTATTGCCCTTGCCAGATGTGGCTTCTAGGTCAAATGAGGATGAGCTTTCTAAGTCCCAATTTGTTAAGAAGCTCCATGAGAGGGGTAGGTTCCACATTGAGAAGAAAGTGGACCAATATGCTAAACAAGCTAATAGTGTAGAAAGGAAAAGGTCTTTGAGATTTGGGACCTAATATGGGTCCACTTAAGGAAGGAAAGGTTCCTAAACTTTAGAAAGTATAAACTCCTCCCTAAAGGGAATGTACCTTTCAAGATCCTCAAGAGAGTGAATGATAATGCTTATATTTTAGATATTCCCCAAGAGTTTGGGGGTTGTAATACTTTTAATGTCTTTGATTTATCTCCTTGTGTTTCAGGTACCTCACCACTAAATTTGAGGGTGAATTCTCTCCAAGAAGGGGAACATGAGGTGGATTGGATCCAAGGCATAGGAGAAACCCAGAAAGGCGTGAGGACCTTAGAGAGTGCTGCACTTCAAGGCCTCTTAACAAGGGGTAGATTGAGGAGACTTCAAGAAGGAGTGTAAAAGGAGTTTGGCCTCCTTAAGGGCCAAGGAAGGCCCATTGAGGGACACACTTTGTATACTTTGTTTAGCTGTCAAATTAGTCTTCTTTAGTACTTTGTATAAAGTATTTGTCATGTATTTTCATAGTAGAATAGGTATATTTTTATTGTATAGCTTTCTCTTGGGCCAAAGGCCCAATTTAGGACCATTTGCTTAGTTTAGCATTTCTGGTTGCTAATTCCGTCACCATTTTCGTCATAAACCCAAGAAGGCCTTTAAGGGCTGAATTGAACTTGGCTTATTTTGGGCTGCCTTGGGCTTTGTCCTAACTTAGATTGGGATTAGTTTAGTTGCTAATTAGGGTTAGTGAAGGACTATAAAGACTTCTTTTGTAATTTAGCTTAATCACTTTTGAATGAAATTAGAATTGTGCTTTGCACTTGTAAGAGACCTTTTCTTTTCTTTTGTTCTTGAACAAGAAACCTAATTCTCATCAAGGCTCCATGATGCTTGTGGTGAATCTCTACTTCTCTTCTCTAATTCTCAAGAATTAGTTGCGAGTTTCATCTTCTTTCTCATCCATTTTTCCTTTTCTTCTTCAACAACTTTTTTAGTCACCATTAGCCAAGGAATTTACGGACCTTTGAAGCTTGGTGTTGATTGTGAATCCAAGTGTCTATCACTAAAGGTCATAAGATGACCAATAAACCAAGTTCCATTCCTATATACTAGGTGTCTTAGGTGTTTAACTTTAGTACAAGTTTTAACAAGAATTTTCCAATCATAAATTAAACCATAAAAACATTAAGTGTATAAGTAAAACACTAATAGAGAAGCATAAAGATGGATTAATAAGTCAATGTATACTGGGAGTTAGTTTAGTTTCATCTAACTCCAAAAATGGAAAATTAGCTACTCATTGACATGTAGAGAGCCAAAACCTATGAAAAAAATGAAGATTAAAGATGAACAAGACATGATGGGACTTCTACTTGTTACACTCTGCCTAAGGAAGTCCAACCACGAGTCTAGGTCAAATTATAATGATTCCCTTATGAAACTCCTTTTGTCCCACTTTTTGGATGACACCACAGTAATGTTGCTCTTAGCATGACTATCCTCACGGTAAGTGTGAATTAATGATAAGCTCTCAAGTGTGGTTGAACTAAGCGCATAAGCATGGCATTAAGTGCAATCACACATAAAAAAGTTTTGCTCACTAGTACCTTGGTGCTAAGCGTGAATTAGTTCTTGCTAAGTGCCATCAGCAACTATGGGCCTTCAAGTGAGCTTCAAAAAGTGTAACAATCCACTGCCATCACAATTGTTAGACACCATAAAACTGCACACACATAAGTTGATTTTAAATAAAACCTTGTGTTAATTTGATTATGAAAAGAGTGTATAAATTTTTCCTTTTCATGAAATGTGTAAAGAAATCGTCAAAGTATAACATACATTTATACATAAAGGATATACCATCTAAAAATATAAACATCATGTACCATTCATTTAAGTCCATATACATCTTTCAATTTACAAGTGCTTGTGCCCCTAGCACTTGCATCAACATAAAAGAAAGAAAACCTAAAGTTAAAGGCCTATAACTAACTGCCCCAAAACATACATAAATAGAACACCAAGGATGGGAATACAAAACTCACACATTGTTGTTATTGATAACTGATAACTTGTATTTAGTCGTGTTCTGTTTATCAAATAAACTAAACCTAACTATAGTATAACTAACCCTAGGTCGAATTCTCTCAAGGACACAATGTGTTCTAATATGGCTAAATATGAAAATCAAAGTTAATGTAGAAAATACTCAAGTGTAGAATGCCGACTCACACTCGGCAAAGACTGATCCGATTTGGTCTCAGCAAAGACGAATCTAACAAGGTCTCGACTAAGCACAGACTTGGACAGATGCGACAGAGTCGGACTAACTCGGTCTCAGACTAAAATGCAGTAAATAAAGGGGGGTTTTGCGTTTGAGTGCAGATAAATAACTAAGGACTGAAAGTAAACTAAACTATCCTAAGCTAACTATTGTATCAAATCAAAATTCAACACACGGTTGGTCCTTAATTCCTTACCTAAGATTATACTCCAAGTCAACCTGAAACTCTTACGACAATCGTTGAATGTTTATCCCTTACCATACCGAGGATTTACACAATACCTCATCAGTTGGTAGGGAGTATGTACTTTGTTGATTTTAGGTTCTCTTACCTAACAAGGTTATTAAACCAGTTCCAATTGGTCCTACTCTAATGTGATCCACTCCCCACAATGTGCAATCGTGACAAAGAAACAACAAACTAAAGCACAAGGATTAAAATCAAAAGACAAAATTGCAAACCAATTGTGTTATTGAAAACAACATTGAATACAAGGTGAGAATTTAGAGATTCCAAAGAATCCACTTTCCACGACGATCGCCTTGGAAGGACGGCGATGGTTCACCACTGATAGCCAGATGTTGAGGTTTCCGCCCACTAGAGTGCGCTGGTTATACCAAGCGATCACCTCTGATAGCTTCCAGCTTCCCGATTCCTGGTCCTGCACCTCCTCGATCGAGAGAGACACTATATTGAAGCTTCGTGTACCACTGTGCTAGCTAGGTCGAACTATAATTGCTGATGGTGCTAGGTCTAAATTCTGCTGAAATTCCACACACTAAACTCGTGCCTTACGTGCCCTTATAAACATGCAGGACAATTGCGACTAAATCTAAACCTAATCCTACAGAATCGATGATTCCTTGATCCTAACAAATTTCTAGCTGAGTTACCCGAATTACATATTTCCTTGATCCTAATAGATTTATAGCCGAGTTACCCAAATTAAATATTTCCTAATTTACTCTTCCTATGATCATGCATTGTTCCTTGTATGCTGGAGTGATTTTTGCCGTTGATATCGATCTTGGCCAGGAGTGCTTCTTCTGGGCCAAGATGCTCCTTTTGGGCCAAGATGCTCTCCACTTTCAGGCCTGCAAAACAAGTCCAACCTTTTTATCAATTAAAATCCTCGTTTTCACACATATTTATATTTTTCCTAATTTTAGGCCTATAATTCGAATCTTAACTAAGACAGGACTCTTAATCACTAAATAGTCTTACTAATACCCATCTTAAGCCCTTGTGAGGTGTATAAAATATGACTTATCAATAACCATATGCTCAAGTGTGTGAAAAATGTGATAGTGAACTATGGAATACCTATTGGCATGTACTCCATGTTCTCCTCTTCTCTATACCACACCCACTATTGTACAAGGTCAAACTTTTAGGCCCCTCTTGAACCCATCGTGGTAGCCTCGAAGTGTAGGCTAAAGTGCCTTATGTACATGTGACTCCTCGACATGCTATAAGTGTTCCGACTATGTGGTGGCTGATTAGTCATATTTTATACACCTCACAAGGACTTAAGATGGGTACTTTGAGATTATTTGGTATATAAGAATCACGTCTTAGCTTGCGGAGGAGGTAGGGTGCACGTGGAGGTGCTACCGCACAAATGTGGTGGCGAGCGTGGTTGGTCGTCGGAGGTGGTGGAGGGAGACGATGAGCTGGGAATGAAAGGATGGAAGCAAACTTTTTTCAGAAATGCTTAAGTTAAAGTGGGAAAGTGAAAAAGTAATAAAAATTGGTAACTTTCACTTACAATACAGTGGGAAAATAAAATTTTGAGTGAGTTAAAGTGAGAAGTATTTCAAAAATTAGGGGAAATTACTAAACTCAGAATTTGCAATATTATTCAACCCATTTTTATGTGTAATTTAATTAAAAGCACTATACCAAAATACTATATAACATTCTTATTTATAAAAAATAATTTCACTTCAGTTAAAAGTAAATTTCACTACCATAATTACACTAAATATAAACTCAAATGACTCATTTAATTAAAAAATACACTAATATTTGGATAACCAAAGAAAAGATCTAAAATTTAAAGAGAAAATTACTAAATTCTTTATTTTAAAAATTCATTTAAAATAAACTTCAACACCCTAATTATAGAAAACATAAACTCAAACAACTCATTTACAAATAAAACTATTATTTAGATAAATAACCAAATTATCTATAATTAAAATACACAAATACTAAATTTATTGTAATTTAAAAAAATACACTAACTTCATTTAAAATAAATTTCAATACCATCATTATAGGAAATATATACTCAAAACACTATTTTAATTAAAAAAAAACACACTATTATATAGATAAATAACCGAAATATCTATAATTAAAATACAAAATACAAAATTTACTTTATTTTAAAATAAATAGATGCACTTCATTTAAAATAAATTATTCTTATGTGATGTATTAACAGTGTTTTAAAATTTCTCATATTACAAATGCTGAAAAGAATTTATGTCGTCCATTTATATAAATTATATTTATTAATTAAATGGTTTCAAATAAAAATAAATAGATTTTTATTTATCAAAAATAAGTTCAATTTTAAAATATTTTTAAAAAAATAATGTCATTTTTATATAAATAATTTTAAATATTTAAAAAAGTTATTTTTTAATTTTAGTCTCTAATTCGATCGCTAAAACTACGTTTTTTCAATTTTTTTAAATATATTTTGCTCACTAAGTCGGTCGCTAATTACATCCCTACAATTTTGCTTTTTTTTTTTTATAAAACTATGTAATTATATTTGGATCACTAATTTGATCGCTAAAAGATATAATTTTTCGTTCGATAACTAGATTTTTTATAAAAATAATATCGATCGTTAATTCAGCGACTAATATTATTTTTTTTATAAAACTGTTTATATTCTGGTCGTTAATTTCTTTTTTTATTTAATTTAATTGCAGTTGCTATATCGATCGTTAAAATTTCAGTATATAAAACAGTTAAATTATATTTTTGTCGCTAATTCAGTCACTAACATTTTGCTTTTCAAAACTGTGTAAATATAGTTTGTTCGCTAATCTTATTGCTAATTTTTTTTTATAAAACATGTCAGTTGCTAATTTGGTCGCTAAAATTTCTTTTTATATATTTTTGGGTGATTACATTTTTGGTTGCTAAATCCATCGTTAATTGTAATTTTATTTTATTTTTTAATAAATTCATTCCGGTCTCTAATTTGATAGCTATTTTTTCTTTTTACTAATTTTTTTTTTAAACTTCGATCATAAAATCGGTTGTTATTTTATTATAGTAACCAATTTAGCAACCTCTTTTTCGGTCGCTATTTTCCTTCGTTTTCCTATTACTTTCTTATATTAAAACCTATATACTTCATTTAATGATAGACGTAGTGACCAATTTTTGTAGTTACAAATATTTTTAGATTGCTATATTAGTGACTAATTTATTAACTCTTATAATCCTAATTTCAGTCATTAATTCGGTCATTAAGAGCGACAACTTGTTCAATACTAATTTTCATCACTAAAAATGATTTTTTTAGTAGTAATGATTGTTCATAAAATCATATATTTTCAATTGATTTTGAAATTACCCGTAAACAATATTATTAATTCTCGTTCAAAATAGATTAAAATTATACCAAAATATAAATACAGAAAGAAAGTTACCAATTAATATAGCTTCCTCGATGTAGTATACAGCACGAGGGTTTCTTACTTGTTCTTTTTATCCCTAATGCAATAGTTTGATATATGTTTCCAAAAATTTAAGAAAGAGATGGACTGTTATTCTAAAAATTTAAGAGAAGATGGTCTCGTTAGTCATTGAAAGTTCGGTACCCGAGTAAGAATTGAATTTCAATCAATGCTGTTTGGTTGTTCAACTAACAATCATTTGTATGCATTTTTTGTTTTGTGGACAAACATAGTGGAGAGTGATGAGGTAATGATTATGGTACTGAGAACAGCACTAATAGTTTTATAATTAAGTAGCAATATCATTCTTGATTTCTATAGATTATATTTTTTTTTTCTTGAGAATCACTATTAAAAAATTTAAAATTTGATATAAATAATTTTGTAGTTAATTTTAAAATTAATAATTATTTTGTAATTAATTTCTAATAATATTAATTATAAAATTATTATAATATTAGTGGTAGTATGAAATAAGTAATAAATTAGTTAAGAAAATAATCTTAACTAATTTATAGTAAATTTTTAAAATTTGTAACTATTTTTTAATTAATTTATAGTAATAAGAAATATAAATAAATATAACTTAAATTTAAATAAAAAAATAATTTTAATTAATGATTAGTTAATTAACTAAGATTTAACTATTAATTTAAATAATAATTAAAATTAATAACAAAATAAAAAAAATTTGTAGTGAATATTGGATTCGTAAAAAGATTCATATGCAATACTATAATGTTTTGCTCAATTTAGAACAGAAATGATTTGTTGTGATTGATGGATAAGATTCATGGGCGGTTAGTGGACTGCAGAATGCATTGTACAGATTAATCATAATGTTTCCATTTTAGTTTACGTGTGAAGGAGAAACTCCACAACCTTAAGAACTGCTTTTCGTTTTGGCCATTAGCGTGGTAGGAGATTCTTTCATATGTAAAGGGAAAAAGTGCATACATCAAAATATGACCAGCTATTACCAGCAACACTATTTATTGTCGCAAATCTTTTGGATATTGAACTAAGAGGATGGGTATCTTTTCTAATCACTCAATGAGATTAAGGATTTATTTATTTTAATTGAGTAAAATTAATTTGAATAGAATTAATTTTAGATTTTAATGATCATATACCACATGTGTAAAACAGATTTATACTATCATTTAATTATAAATCAATATTGAAATCACTTTTAAATATTTATTATAAAAATAAAATTTTTTATTATATATAATAAATTATGATTAAATCACTATGTAAAACATTTTACACTAATTATATATAATTTATTTTTTCTTAATTTTAAAGAGTTAAATATATTTAAAATTTGTATTTAAATTATTTTTTAATTATAAATTTATATTATCATGTATATTTTTTTATTATAAGGCACCAAAAATAATTTTCAATATCAAAACAATGAATTAAAGAATCAATTAAAATTACTTCAATTAGTAAGAGATAAATTCATATCTTATAATGGGAGAACATAAATTCAAATCTTGCTTACTTAAAAATTTTGTTAATTGAATAATTTATTAAAGTTAATATAAACATTTTTTACAACGAGCTAAGAGACTGAAAATGTCATCAGTCTTACTTTGCTGCTCCTTCTTCCTAACAAAATTAAAAACTTTATCTACTAATTTTGACAAATCATTTAGTGTTAAATTATTTTGATTAAAATGAACAAATTTCCTTAAACTTTGATTTGATAAAATATCAATTTTAATTCAATGTTAAGTTTCATTATATATATTACTTTAAGTTGATAGCTGTAATTGGAAGCATTGACACTACAAACTAATGACACTAATGTTTGTTAGAAAGTTGTATATTTGGTGTATATATATATTTTTAAATTTGATTCTTTTAAAGTTAAGGGTGTTCTTTAGAAAATAAAGTATAATAATAATTATTATAAATAATTAAAAATTAATAGTTAATATAGCGATAAAATACGTACGTGCATCTAAAAAAAATTTAAAATTAAAATTTTAATAAATAAACTTTTACAAATAAAAGAAATTTTATTAAAAAGAATATAAGATAATTTATAACTCATTAATTTTTAATTAATAATTACTATTTTGTATTTTATTCTTTAAATGAACGTACTGTAGACTTTAAAGGAGCAAATAAATCTCGTACTCGTGATGTATAGTTAAAAGTTTTGCTGGTGCAGAGGCTGAACTTTTTTTTTTTTTTTTATGAAAATTGTCCTTACTTCTCCCGTCTTCCTAAATCACACTTATATTCTTTCCAGTTTTTAAAAAATACTTCTCTCTTTTATATAATATTAAAAATATAAAAGAAGTATGTATTACTTAATTTATTAAAAGATAAAATTGAGTGTATTTTCTCCTTTCTTTTATGGTGTTTATTGCTTTGCAGGAATATTCGACCAAACTCAAGTGACAATAGGTACACTATTTAATAGAAATGTTCACTATTTTAGCTTCTACTGTAAAGTGTACATGGTGCATACCGTTATTGTACTAAACTCTACTAATTTAACTACAATTTCTTACAATATTGAGACTTAATTAAAAATTACAAAAAGTATAAAAGAATTTACAAATTAGTTAAGAAAAGTAAGAACAAAAATGCTTTACATAATAAAATCTATCAACTATAGGGTGTATTAGATTGGGATTTACCATATTATTTTTTGAGATTTTAACAAATTAGTTTGGCATAAAATAGTTTTATGTATTTTAAAAGACTATATAAAAATTTAATGGCTTATAATATTTATTTTAAAAAGATTTTATAATAAAATTTTGTAGTTTAAATTTTAATAAACTTATATTATAAAAATTTATAAGATTTGAAAGGACTTATAAATTTTTAGTAAACATTTAAAGTTAAGAATTGTTGTACCATTTTTCTCTTTCCTTTGTTATTTTCATTGTTTGAATTCTTAATTGAATTACTAAACATATGTCAAGCAAATCAATTTACAAAAATACCTATCATTACTAATCAAGTAACATGTTTGTGAATATTTATATATAACATTATTTTTAAATAAACTTTTATATTTAATTTTTAATTTTTTACATAATAATGAATTGAAAAAATATGAAAAAGTACACAAAAACAAAAAAAAAATCATAAAAATGATAATTCATGCCAATGTAATTGCAATAAAAAAACCGCAATAAAATAAATGTTTCAAGAATAGAATCAATTCATAATACACCTCCTATAAAGTAGAAGATTATGTTCATATGTTTTGATAAGTCTAGAAAAATACTAAGTATCCAAAAAAATTATATATTTTAAATTTTTTTTTGGTGATACACACAATCAATTCTCTTAAACAAGTTGATTAAAGATAAAAAAAAGTAAAATAAGTCTTTTACTTGATTGTAGACAAAATGTATAGGATTGGAAGAAAAAGATAACCAAATACAAGGCTTGTACTATCTTAAAAAAAATGTGATAGAAAAAAGAAAATTTTGACATCAACAAAAAAAGAATGAATGAGAGAGTAGGAAATTCTAAAGAGTTTAATGGAATTGTTAGATGATTATAATATTTATTCATCATACTAAAATGTCATACAAAATTTATTGAAATTTATTGAAATTTATCCTACAAAATAATGCATAGAAATTTGTATGGTTTTTTAGAAGACTTTTTTGTAAGTTATAAAAGTGTTAATTGAGTATCACTAGATTTTAACACTCTCTTTGAAAATTTAAAAATTTTAAGAATATAACTCTTCTAAAGTGAGAAAATACACTTTAGAAAATAAAGTGCTATATTAATTATAAATTAAAAAATTAATGATTGAGATTATAATTAATTTTTATCTTTCTTTTTATATATATATATATATATATATATATATATATATATATATATATATATATACATTTATTTATTTATTAATGAGAGCATATCAAGTGAGAAAAATATTTATAATGAAAAGATAAAATGAATAACTCTAAAATATACAACTATAAATAAAAAATTAAAATTAAAAATTATTAAATGATATTCACTTAAAAAAAAATCACTTGACTTTGTATGTTTTAATACAAACTATTCATAATTTTTATATGCTTCTTTGGCTCTCTCAAATATAAATACTTCACTCACCTTGTATACTTTCCCCCTCTCTCTCTATATATAATTTTATTATAACTTCAATTATTAATTTTAATTAATAATTATTTATTATACTTTATCTTCTCAAAAGTACATTTTCTCAAATTTGAGGAGTAAGTCCCTTTATTAGTAGTTGTTATTATTACGTGAGTAGTGTTTTATAGCTATTGCAAATATAGCCGAACGTAACATTTGTCAGACGAGAAACATTTCTCTGTTATCAGAAAGAAATATTTTTTCATAAGTAATTTTATTTCAGCAGTTATATTTGAAGAATAACTAAAATAAAAATAGTGCAATATTTAAATTATTTAATGATAATACAGAATAATAGAAAGCTTTTTATTATGTACATGGCAATTTGGCAACACGCAGTAAGGTTTCGGCAATTCGGTGAAGAAAAGCTGTTGACACCTGCCAACCTCCAAAGCGGTCCATACTTCAGCGGTAAGCATTTGAATGTACCAGATTTTACTATCCTGTCTCAGAAAATATGTAGGATATAGTCTTGTATAAGTTTTGTATTTATTTTTTGTTATTTTAAAAAATTACTTATTTAATATTAATAGAGAGAAAAAAAAACTAAAGTTATGCATAATTTTGCTACATGAAGTATGAATATAAAATATCCATTTTTCTCTTAGCAGTACTGGTATTCCCACTACAAGTACTTTTATTCGATTTTTTAATTATTCGGATAGAACTAGGGATGAATCTAGAATGGCAACAGTGAGGGCTATTGTCCCACTAAGATTTTACTCTTTTTTCATTATTATGATTAAAAAAACATTTTTATTATTATATATTATTATATTTTAATATTTTCATTTCCACTTACATTATTTTCAATTGAACAATGCTCTATTTTTTGACAATTTTTTTTTCAAATTTTCTATTATAATATACTGCATTTTTTAACTGCAAATTTCATTATTTACTTACTAATCAAAGATAAAATAATTTACTTTTCTTTACCAGTTAACATAATTTACTTTATTAAAAGATGTGGTTTTTGAGTTTTTATTTTTATTTTTGAAATTTTTTTATCTTGTATGTTAGTTGTTCATGCATTGTTTTCCTATTTTATATTTTGGTTACATAATTGTCAAATTAATTGTTACACAACATGTATCACTACAAAAAAATATCATTTTAGCCACGGAAATTAGCGACGGAAAAATCGTCGCCAATTAGCCACCAAATTAGCGACGGAAATTGAAAAAGAAAATCATACAAATTTGCGACTGATTTGGCGACGGAATTAGCGACGGAAATTTAAAACACCTAGAACGTATGTTTTGCGACGGAATTAGTGACGGAAACCTGCTTTTTTAAAAAGAAATAACCGTTTATTTTAGCGACGGATTTAGCGACGGTTTTTATAATACGGAAAATGTATATGTATGCATATTTTAGCGACGGAATTAGCGACGGAAATTTAAAACACCTAGAATGAATGTTTTGCGACGTAATTAGCGACGGAAACCTGATTTTTTAAAAAGAAATAACCGTTTATTTTAGCGACGGATTTAGCGACGGTTTTTTAAAATACAGAAAATGTATATATAGGCATATTTTAGCGACGGAATTAGCGACGGAAATGTAAAACACATACAACATATGGTTTGCGACGGAATT
Source organism: Mucuna pruriens (assembly GCA_025330945.1). Taxonomy (NCBI): domain Eukaryota; kingdom Viridiplantae; phylum Streptophyta; class Magnoliopsida; order Fabales; family Fabaceae; genus Mucuna; species Mucuna pruriens. The sequence continues at coordinate 3,382,192 of JAENHJ010000520.1, forward strand.
AGCGACGGCAATCTGATTTTTTTTAAAAAAAATAACCGTTTATTTTAGCGACGGTTTTTTTAAATACGGAAAATGTAAATAGAGGCATATTTTAGCGACCGAATTAGCGACGGAAATTTAAAACACAAACAACATATGATTTGCGACGGAATTAGCGACGGAAATCTGATTTTTTTAAAAAAAAATAACCGTTTATTTTAGCGACGGAATTAGCGACGGTTTTTTAAAATACAGAAAATGTAAATATAGGCATATTTTAGCGACGTAATTAGCGACGGATTATTAAAACACCTACAACGTATATTTTGCGACGGAATTAGCGACGGAAATCTAATTTTTTGAAAAAAATAACCGTTTATTTTAGCGACCGATTTAGCGACGGTTTTTTAAAATACGGAAAATGTAAATATAGGCATATTTTAGCGACGGAATTAGCGACGGAATATTAAAACACCTACAACGTATATTTTGCGACGGAATTAGCGACGGAAATCTGATTTTTTGAAAAAAATAACCGTTTATTTTAGCGACCGATTTAGCGACGGTTTTTTAAAATACGGAAAATGTATATATAGGCATATTTTAGCGACGGAATTAGCGACGGAAATTTAAAACAAATACAACATATGGTTTGCGACGGAATTAGCGACGGAAATCTGATTTTTTTTTTTAAAAATAACCGTTTATTTTAGCGACGGAATTAGCGACGGTTGTTTAAAATACAGAAAATGTAAATATAGGCATATTTTAGCGACGGAAGTAGCGACGGAAATTTAAAACACCTACAACGTATAATTTGCGACTGAATTAGCGACGGAAACCTGATTTTTTTAAAAAAATAACCGTTTATTTTAGCGACGGATTTAGTGACGGTTTTTTAAAATATAGAAAAATGTATATATAGGCATATTTTAGCGACGGAATTAGCGACGGATATTTAAAACACATACAACGTATGTTTTGCGACGGAATTAGCGACGGAAACCTAAATTTGTAAAAAGAGAAAAACGTTTATTTTAGCGACGGAATTAGCGACGGATATGTAACATCTGGAAAAATATATATAAGCCAAATGTTAGCGACGAATTTTAAAACACCTACAACATATATTTATTTATCTATTACAAGTAATTAGGATATTAAAGTTGATTTTACATGATTTGAATATAATTATTTATTAGATCAAGTAAAGTTACTAACTTTCTAATTAAAATTAATTTAATTTTTAAATTTAACCAAATAATAGTATGTTTACTAGTTATTTATTAAATAATGAAGTTATTTGAGTATATATTACAAGTAATTAGGATATTAAAGTTGATTTTACATGATTTGAATATAATTATTTAATAGATCAAGTAAAGTTACTAACTTTCTAATTAAAATTAATTTAATTTTTAAATTTAACCAAATAATAGTATGTTTACTAGTTATTTATTAAGTAATTGAGTTATTTGAGTATATATTACAAGTAATTAGGATATTAAAGTTGATTTTACATGATTTGAATGTAATTATTTATTAGATCAAGTAAAGTTACTAACTTTCTAATTAAAATTAATTTAATTTTTAAATTTAACCAAATAATAGTATGTTTACTAGTTATTTATTAAGTAATTGAGTTATTTGAGTATATATTACAAGTAATTAGGATATTAAAGTTGATTTTACATGATTTGAATGTAATTATTTATTAGATCAAGTAAAGTTACTAACTTTCTAATTAAAAATAATTTAACTTTTAATTTTATCCAAATAATAGTATGTTTACTAGTTATTTATTAAATAATGAAGTTATTTGAGTATATATTACAAGTAATTAGGATATTAAAGTTGATTTTACATGATTTGAATATAATTATTTATTAGATCAAGTAAAGTTACTAACTTTCTAATTAAAATTAATTTAATTTTTAAATTTAACCAAATAATAGTATGTTTACTAGTTATTTATTAAGTAATTGAGTTATTTGAGTATATATTACAAGTAATTAGGATATTAAAGTTGATTTTACATGATTTGAATATAATTATTTATTAGATCAAGTAAAGTTACTAACTTTCTAATTAAAATCAATTAAATTTTTAAATTTAACCAAATAATAGTATGTTTACTAGTTATTTATTAAGTAATTGAGTTATTTGAGTATATATTACAAGTAATTAGGATATTAAAGTTGATTTTACATGATTTGAATATAATTATTTAATAGATCAAGTAAAGTTACTAACTTTCTAATTAAAATTAATTTAATTTTTAAATTTAACCAAATAATAGTATGTTTACTAGTTATTTATTAAGTAATTGAGTTATTTGAGTATATATTACAAGTAATTAGGATATTAAAGTTGATTTTACATGATTTGAATGTAATTATTTATTAGATCAAGTAAAGTTACTAACTTTTCTAATTAAAAATAATTTAACTTTTAATTTTATCCAAATAATAGTATGTTTACTAGTTATTTATTAAATAATGAAGTTATTTGAGTATATATTACAAGTAATTAGGATATTAAAGTTGATTTTACATGATTTGAATATAATTATTTATTAGATCAAGTAAAGTTACTAACTTTCTAATTAAAATTAATTTAATTTTTAAATTTAACCAAATAATAGTATGTTTACTAGTTATTTATTAAATAATGAAGTTATTTGAGTATATATTACAAGTAATTAGGATATTAAAGTTGATTTTACATGATTTGAATGTAATTATTTATTAGATCAAGTAAAGTTACTAACTTTCTAATTAAAATTAATTTAATTTTAAATTTAACCAAATAATAGTATGTTTACTAGTTATTTATTAAATAATGAAGTTATTTGAGTATATATTACAAGTAATTAGGATATTAAAGTTGATTTTACATGATTTGAATGTAATTATTTATTAGATCAAGTAAAGTTACTAACTTTCTAATTAAAAATAATTTAACTTTTAATTTTATCCAAATAATAGTATGTTTACTAGTTATTTATTAAATAATGAAGTTATTTGACTATCTATTACAAGTAATTAGGATATTAAAGTTGATTTTATATGATTTGAATATAATTATTTATTAGATCAAGTAAAGTTACTAACTTTCTAATTAAAATTAATTAAATTTTTAAATTTAATTAAATAATAGTATGTTTACTAGTTATTTATTAAGTAATTGAGTTATTTGAGTATATATTACAAGTAATTAGGATATTAAAGTTGATTTTACATAATTTGAATATAATTATTTAATAGATCAAGTAAAGTTACTAACTTTCTAATTAAAATTAATTTAATTTTTAAATTTAACCAAATAATAGTATGTTTACTAGTTATTTATTAAGTAATTGAGTTATTTGAGTATATATTACAAGTAATTAGGATATTAAAGTTGATTTTACATGATTTGAATGTAATTATTTATTAGATCAAGTAAAGTTACTAACTTTCTAATTAAAAATAATTTAACTTTTAATTTTATCCAAATAATAGTATGTTTACTAGTTATTTATTAAATAATGAAGTTATTTGAGTATATATTACAAGTAATTAGGATATTAAAGTTGATTTTACATGATTTGAATATAATTATTTATTAGATCAAGTAAAGTTACTAACTTTCTAATTAAAATTAATTTAATTTTTAAATTTAACCAAATAATAGTATGTTTACTAGTTATTTATTAAATAATGAAGTTATTTGAGTATATATTACAAGTAATTAGGATATTAAAGTTGATTTTACATGATTTGAATGTAATTATTTATTAGATCAAGTAAAGTTACTAACTTTCTAATTAAAATTAATTTAATTTTTAAATTTAACCAAATAATAGTATGTTTACTAGTTATTTATTAAATAATGAAGTTATTTGAGTATATATTACAAGTAATTAGGATATTAAAGTTGATTTTACATGATTTGAATGTAATTATTTATTAGATCAAGT